>CP032246.1:16634339-17119777 GCA_005610355.1 Gossypioides kirkii | reverse complement strand
GCACCGTTGCCGGGGAATGGCGTTTGTTGATGTTTACTTTTGTAGTTGCAATTAATTTTACTTAACTTTTAATCTTTACTAATTTGTTGTTATTTTTTCTAATTGTTTTCTTTTTCAGATTTTTAATTGTTGCATGTCCACAAGGAGAAATCCTAAGGACATTGTAAGCTTTGATTCGGAGCTTGAGAGGACACTTAGGAAGAGAAGGCAAGGAAGATAACGGAAAAAGGCTGGTAACAACAACAACAACAATAATTTGCCACCATTGGTACCACAAGATGGAATTCCTCTAGTGCTTCCACAAATTGTTAACAATATACCACCACCACGTCCACAAGAAGAACAAATACAGAATATGACAATAAGATATTTTGTTGTGCCTATTCTTGATGATTTATAACCAGGAGTTGTGAGACCGACTTTCTAGGCTGGTAATTTGAACTGAAACGGTGATGTTTCAGATGCTCAACTCAAATAGGCAGTATTCTGTTTTCCTCATGAAGACGCACGAGAACATTTAAAATCATTTTTGCTTATTTGTGCATCCTTTAGTCAACATGGTGCCCCTGATGATGCATTGAAAATGCAACTATTTCCTTATTCGTTGCAAGGTAAAGAAAGAACATGGTTCTTGGGATTGCCGGCAAGATCTATCACATCTTGGAATTGTCAGCAGGATCTATCACATCTTGAAATGTGTTAGCAACGCAGTTTTTTTTACGTTTCAATCCGTTGACAATGAAGGCAAGGTTGCAAAATGACATTACTTCATATCATCAGTTGGATGATGAGAATTTACATACAACTTGGGAGCATTATAAAACATTGCTTCGACGCTGCCCAATGCACGAATTCAGCAGAAGACCCAGATTGAAATATTTTACAATGGTTTGAATGCTCAGACAAGGAACCTTGTCGACGCATCGGCTAATGGTCCCTTGTTAGATTGTACATACAATGAAGCTGTAAGAATTCTAGAGGGAATTGCTCAGAATGATTATCAATACCTTATTTCTCGTTCTACACAGGTAAAAACTAACCCTGGAGTTCTTGAGTTAGATGCTATTTCTGCTTTGTCAGTGCAGGTATCTTCATTAGCTAACATCATAAAGAATATGGAAGGAACAAGCGATGTTGCTTCTATTCAAGTGGCAACAATTGGATGCGCCGATATTTTCCTGTGAAATTTACGGTGACAACCATAGCTATGATGACTGGCCATAACATGCAAAAAATGCATTCTACGTCAACAACATCGAGGTTGTTCATTTGGTAACTCATACAACAACCGTTCTCAACAACCTTGAGGAAAAAAATATTTTTACATACAAATATGGAAATTTGTAACACCCAAAACCTGAACCCGTCGTCGATCAGGATCTGGGTGTCTTACTGTTCATCTATCACTATTCGTCTTTTATTTTCATTTCAATCAATCTTATTTTTTTAAAAGATGTGCACTTAACACATCATAAATCATCAATCGATTATAATCATAACTCAACAAGAACAAAAAGGTCATTTCCATGATTTTTGGAAACTTCTACTGGTACCTGATGAACATGTACCGGTAGTTCTCAAGCTAGAAAACAGTTAAAAAATATTGCAAAGTTCTATCGATACTCGAGATGGTTCTACTGATACATGTGACACAACTACCGAAACAATTCATGCTTCTACCGATACTAAAAACTCCAGAGAGCTATAATTCTCACCCTACAACTTCTACCGATACAAGTATGTAAACTACCGATACATCTATACATATAACTATCGATACTCACAATTCAACTACCAATACAACTCAAGTCAGTGGACAACCTCTCCCCTACCCTGTACTTCTACCGAAACATACATGAGTTCTATCGAAACAAGTATAGAAAATCTCAAGATTTATGCCAAACACAAGTTCATTAACTTCATACATACATAACTATAATTAGGCATTTAAGTAAACACAAATACATGATTTTTATGTCGATACGAGACACTTAGAGTTTACTTTCAACATTTCATCAAACATAGCAAGGTTTTCACAAACTCATTGTATATAAGCAAAAAGGTAACGTCATCCTAGTACATTCCATAAGACCAAAGGATGTAAATTCTACCATACAAGCTCCACAATAGTGTGATTTCCTTGGGATGATCCAATCTTCAGATAGCAAAACGTATCTATAAAACAACAACAGATTCACGAGTAAGCTTATTAAACTTAGTAAGTTCGCGGATATCATTTTCTTACAGAATAGACAGATCAGTTAAAAGATGATAACGAGTATGTATTCGTAATCATGTACACAATAACAAACTTAATCTCTTTCAGTTCTCTAGATTTTAACTCATTACGAGCACAGACACACTTAGCCCACACGAGCCCAGAATGGTTAGCTCTTACACGAGCCCATAATGGTTAACTCTTACGAGCCAGAATGGTTAGCTCTTACGAGCCAGATAGAGTTTAACCAGTATACGGTGCTACTCACACAAGCTGATGAGAATCAGCGACATATGCAGAGACTCAACCATCGATACGCTCCAGAATTTCCCACTCTCGATGCTGCTCACACAAGCTGATGAGAATCCGCGACATACGCGAAGACTCAACCATCGAAGGGATCCATAATTCATTATTCCTTCAGAATCTGTCAACTTGCGATGCTACTCACACAAGCTGTCAGGATACTGCAACATATGCAGGATCCTAGCCATCGCTTCAAATCGGATAACCGGCCCAAGCCTGACATTTCATTTCTTTCTTTTGCCTTTCCATTATCATGAATGTTTAACCTTCCTCCAGTAGCTATAACAATAGTGAAGTACAAGAAATAAACAATGTATATAAACTAACACTACGAACTTACCGGATGAAATTGCAGTTTGGCTAAACTTTAGGGACTATTCTGCTAATTTCTCTTTTCCATGATCCGTGGTGCGATTGTAATCCAAATCAAAGTTCAAAGTTCATCAATGGAAATCCCTAGGTTTTCTTGTCTTAGTCGTGAAGAAGAAGAGGAAATTAGGAGAAAAATGTGATTTTTCTTCTTTTAATTTCATTTTTATACCTAATGGCAATTTTATAGATATTTAGTCTTTCATGATTAGTTTAATTAATTACTTATTTAGCCTTAATTAATTTTACTTATGATCAATTTACCTCATAACAATCCATCCACTAAATACCATAGATTAATTTATCTATTTGATCCTTCAATTATAATTGAATTCCAATTAAACCAACTTGTTTACAAATTAACCTTAAACTAAAAGGACTAAATGAATAAATAATCCAAAAGTAAGTGCATGGTAATCATATCTACCACCGCTTAGACTTCTTGACCATGGTATAATTACCACTTTGGTCCCTTTCATTTTAATCATTAGCAATTAACCTTTACCTCTTTTACAATTTACTCCTTTTTCCTTAATTAAGCAATTAATCATCAAAATTACCTAACCAAACTTCGATTCACATATAATAAGACTCTATAAATATTTAATAAAAATATTTATGGCCCTTAATATCTGAAATGAGGTCCTGATACCTCATTTCTAAAGCCACTTGACTTTTGAACCAAACCACTTATACTAAAATTTAATTCAATAATTAAAATCCTTCAATTCAAAATTCCATATAAAATTATTATTCACTAATTTGATTTAATCACTCATTTATAAAAAATTTCTCGTCGAGTTTGTGATCCCGTAATCACTGTTCCCGACACCACTGAAAAATGGGCTGTTACAACTCTCCCCTCTTAGGAAATTTTGTTCTCGAAATTTTATCAGTTATTAAGCAGTATCAATATAAGAATAAATCAATCCTAAATCGTTCAAATTACTCATAGTCACAACAAGGATAGAATTTACTAATCATTTCATCGGATACAATTGCCTCTTCTCTAGCTCGAATAGAATAGGTCCGTGCAGGTGCTCGGACTTCGGATCGATTTGTATTTTCCTTACCTTCATTACGATTTCCACCTGCAATGCTGTTCTGACCAGATCGTCTACTCTTTTGTGGTGTGACTGGGGGTTTTACACTCTGATTCTCTTCCTCATCATGTGATACTAGACAATTTTGTACCACGTGGTCGGGCTAAGCAATTATGACCAAGACCATGTCGACGCAACTGAACTACAACAACAAGGAGAGGATATAGTTGAAAAAAGTCAAGCAAAAAAAAATGAAGAGGAACTAACTGTAATGCCATCTATGCCTACAGTTTGCCCAATTAAGTTGTCGACGCAACTACCAATGTCGACATTGTCGAGTTTTCCACAACAACCCAATGTTACAATACCTTTGTCGTTTCCATAACGATTCAAAGAAAAAATCCATGACAAAGAGTACCAAAAGTTTGTTTCTACTTTGAAATAATTGCATATTAATATACCATAATAGACACTCTTATGCAAATACCCAATTATGAGAAATACATGAAGGAGATGTTATCAAAGAAAGAGAAATTGTTCGACATCGAGATGATTGTGCTCATAGAGGGGTGCAACGCTGTGCTTACAAATAAGTTGCCAACCAAGATGAAAGATCCTGGTAGTTTCACAATTCCATGCTCCATTGGGAATCATTACTTAGGTAAGGCTTTATGTGATTTGGGAGCAAGTATTAATCTTATGCCTTTGTCTACTTTCAAGAAATTAGGAATAGGTTTGATGAAGCCCACTGCGGTGACATTGCAACTGGCGGATAGATCTTTAGCACAACTTGAAGGACAAATCAAAGATGTTCTTGTCCAAGTTGATAAGTTGGTGTTCCCTGCTGATTTTATCATTCTAGACTGTGAAGCAGATAAGGAGGTACCCATAATTTTGGGAAGGCCATTTCTAGCAACGGGATGAACACTTATCGACGTATTAAAGGAGAACTTGTCATGCGTCATAATGATGACCATGTAAATTTTAGTGTGTTTGAAGCATCACCGTCCAGACCTAAAGAACAATGTCACCACATTGATATTTTAGATAAGATTATTCTGGAAGAATTTAACGCAAGAAGTTCAGCACTATCTGATGATGATGCGACGACATCTACCGATGGCATTTTTTATGACTGTGTCGACAAAGAGGAGGTTAACAATTGTGAGCTACGTCAAAATTGGCAAATAGAGTCTTTGGATTTGTCTAACAGGACAATCCCAATGTTTAAACCATCTATTGAGCAAGCTCTTACCTTGGAGTTGAAGCCTTTGCCGACGCATTTGAAATACATCTTCCTTGGTGACAATGAAACACTACTTATTACTATCAACACATCCCTCGACGCAATGCAAGAAGATAAGCTTATCACGATTCTGAAAGAACATAAAAGAGCCATAGCCTGGAGCATAGCAGATATCAGAGGCATCAGTCCCTCTTTTTGCATGCACAAGATTAGGCTAGAAGATGAAAAGAAACAATCAATTGAGCAGCAAAGAAGACTCAATGAAAAAAGAAAGAAGTAGTGAAGAAGGAAATTATCAAATGGTTAGATGCGGGCATTATATACCCTATATCCGATAGTAATTGGGTAAGCCCCATTCAATGTGTGCCTAAAAAGAGTGGTTTCACAGTTGTGACTAACGACAAAAATGAGTTAATTCCTACTCGCATTGCAACTTGATGGCGAGTATGCATGGATTACCGACGACTGAACGCGGCCACAAAGAAGGACCATTTTCCACTACCTTTTATTGATCAAATGCTAGATAGGCTAGCTGGTAAAGCCTATTATTGTTTCTTAGACGGTTACTCTAGATACAATCAAATAGCTATTACGCCGGAAGATTAAGCAAAGACCACATTTACATGCCCTTTTGGAACCTTTGCTTTTGACAGATGCCGTTTGGGTTGTGTAATGCGTCAACAACATTCTAGAGGTGTATGATGGCAATATTTTCAGACATGATCGAGGATTCCTTAGAGGTATTCATGAATGATTTCCCTCTTTATGGACAAAACTTCTATCAATATGCTGACAATCTGGCGAGAGTTTTAAAGAGATGCGAGGACACAAATCTAGTTCTGAATTAGGAGAAATGCCATTTCATGGCAACTGAAGGCATTGTCCTCGATCATCGGATATCTTGTCAGGGCATTGAGGTTGATAAAGAAAAGGTAGAAATCATCGAAAAACTACCACCTACCACTAACGTCAAAGCAATAAGAAGCTTTCTTGGACAAGCTAGTTTTTATAGAAGATTCATTCGAGATTTCTCTAAGATAGCTAAACCATTATGCTCATTGCTGGAGCAAAATAAGAAGTTTGTGTTTGATGACATCTGTCTAGATGCATTCATGACAATAAAGAAGCAGCTAGTACAAGCCCCAATTATCGTTGCACCGAACTGGACGCAACCATTTGAACTTATGTGCGATGCAAGCGACTTTGCTATGGGAGCTGTACTTACCAACAAAAAGAAAAGGTATTCCATTCTATTTACTATGCTAGTAAAACTCTAACAGAAACACAGGTTAATTACACCACGATTGAGAAAGAGTTGCTAGCAGTAGTCTTCGCATTTGACAAGTTTCATTCCTATCTTGTCGACGCAAAGACTACAGTCTACACGGACCACTCAGCATTGAGATAGCTTTTCAACAAAAAAGACGTCAAACCTAGACTCATCAAATGGATCCTCGTCCTTCAAGAATTTGATATTGAAATCAGATATAGGAACGGATCTGAAAATCATGTAGCTGATCACTTGTCTCGACTGGAAGTCAGAAGTGAAGATGGGCAAATGTCCCAGATTGTTGAAGCATTTCCTGATGAATAATTATTCTTTGTCAATGCATCGTCATGGTATGCTGATGTCGTCAATTATATTGTATGTGGGAAGCTACCCATGAGTGCTAATGGTCATAAGACAATCAGGTTCATACGCGATGCTGCTAAATACCATTGGAATGAGCCATACCTATTTAAAGCATGTGCAGACAATATTATTCATCGTTATGTACCTGAAGAAGAAATGTTGTCAATCCTGCGACACTACCATGATGCCCTTTATGAAGGCCATTTTGGTGGAACAAGGACTACTGCAAAGGTTTTACAGTCAAGATTTTATTGGCCCACATTGTTTCGAGACGCTCACAACTTTGCACAACAATGTGATCGTTGTCAACGCACTGGTTCAATATCTCGACGCAATGAGATGCTCCAACAACCCATCATAGAGGTAGAGCTCTTTGATGTTTAGGGTATAGACTTTATGAGACCATTTCCAAACTTTTTTGGAAATGCGTATATTTTGGTGGCTGTTGACTACGTCTCGAAGTGGATCAAGGCTATTGCGATGCCAAAAGATGATGCTCAGACGGTATTAAAGTTCTTTCATGCATACATCCTCACGAGATTTGGAACACCGAGAGCGTTGATAAGTGACCAAGGCACCCATTTTTGGTGGAACAAGGACTGTTGCGAAGGTTTTACAGTCAGGATTTTATTTGCCACATTGTTTCGAGACGCTCACAACTTCGCACAACAATGTGATCGTTGTCAACACATTGTTTAATATCTCGACGCATTGAGATGCTCTAACAACCCATGATAGAGGTAAAGCTCTTTGATGTTTGGGGTATAGACTTTATGAGACCATTTCCAAACTCTTTTGAAAATGTGTATATTTTAGTGGCTGTTAACTATGTCTCGAAGTGGATCGAGGCTATTGCGATGCCAAAAGATGATGCTCAGACGGTATTGAAGTTCTTTCACACATACATCCTCACGAGATTTGAAACACCGAGAGTGTTGATAAGTGACCAAGGCACCCATTTTTATAATAACCAAGTAGCGACTGCATTAAAATGATATGGTGTGAAGCATCATATGGCTACCACATATCACCCATAAACCAATGGTTAAGTCAAAGTATCCAATCGTCAAATTAAAAGCATACTTGAAAAAGTGGTTAATCATCTAGGAAGGATTGGTCTGCACGGCTACATGATGCATTGTGGGCGCTTCGCACTGCCTACAAAACATCGTTGGGAATGTCGCCATATCAATTAGTGTTTGGAAAATCTTGTCACCTACCTGTCGAACTAGAACATAAGGCTATGTGGGCAATTAAGCAAGTGAATTTGGATTATGATGCTGCCGAAAGGAAAAGACTGTTGGACATTACAAAATTAGAAGAAATTCGACGCCATGCTTATGAGAATGCTGCGATGTACAAGGAAAAGACAAAAAGATGGCATGACAACATTATCTTGCGTTGACAATTTCATCCTGGTCAGTTAGTACTTTTATTTAACTCACGTTTAAAATTGCATCCAGGGAAATTACGATCAAGGTAGCCAGGACCATTTAGAGTTATCGAAGCATTCCCAAATGGTGCAGTGACAATCAAAAATCTAAAGGATGGACAACAATTTAAAGTAAATGGCTAACGTCTTAAACATTATACGAGTTCAGATGTTTGAGAACCAAACGAAGCCGTCAACCTAGTGACATTTAAATAATGTCGACGCATTTCGTTATTTACTTTTATTTGTTTCACTTTTCTTTGTGTTGTTTCAAATTCCTTACAGAAATAAAAATCAAATTTTTGTCGAAGCATCGAAGCACAGACTGTCAACGCATTCTGCGATGAGTCAGCGTTACTTTTTCAACAAAAATCACGCCGATTGATTTCTCTCTATCCAACCGTTGGATCAAATGAAAAAAGTACAATCTACAGAATTTGGCAATTAATGATTGCAGACGCGACGTTTCCCCGTGTTTTTCAACTCATTACGACTAGGTTATAAAGTCTCCCTTTGTAGTTACCTTTTCTTTTCACATCCGCCATTGTTACTGCAACTCCTCTCTTTCATTGTCTACATATTTTCTTTTCTAATGTCGAAGTAATCTTTATTTGCAAAGTCTTCTTTACTTTCTTTTCATCTCACCATGGCAAAAACATGTGCTTCAAGAAACACTCCTAAACCCTCATCCAAAACCACCCCAACCACTTCTATTTTGGTTTCGTCAATAACACCACCACTTTTATCCACAGGCCTAGTCTTGTTTCTAACAATTGTTGCCAAAGACCAGTACCACAATGTCATGCTTAAGCGTAACATCCACCCCGAACAGGGCCTCCAACTTTCTCCATACTTGACTCTTGGAAAGTAAGTCCATTATACCATTAGCCACCTCGGGTGGGAATATTTCTGTGACCATCCTTCGGGTTACTCCCCTACTTTGGTTAGGGAGTTTTACGCAAATCTGATGGACCAAGAGCAGGAGTTTGTATTTGTCCAAGAGGGGCTTGTTCCATTGAGCGTTGTACATATCAATGTTTAGCTAAGGATTCTGGAAAGGGTGGACACCCATGCACCTTTTATGCATAGTCTTGGACAACAAAGGCACAATCAACGATATTTCAGTTGAGACCAAGACACCCCAGTGGCCGAAGAGACCTCCAAGAAAAGGGACAAAAAAAAGGGTAAGAAGATGGCTAACAAACTTGATGTGCTGACAGAGACTTTAGTAGCAAAGAAGCTGGCCATGATGGAAGTTCACTTAGACCGCATCGACATGCGTTCTATCCACACCGACAGTATCGTGGACGATATGGATTTTTGACTCCACAAGTTTTATACCTATATTAAGGTGTAGAATGAAGCCCTTGTCGCTACATTGAGTCATATCAACCAGACCCTACTGCCAAATTTCCCTTTTCCATCCATCTACCACCCGATGAAATACTCATCTTTCGAACAACCTACCCCTGATGGTAGGCCTACCCCTACACTAACCCGGATCCATATTTCCGATGATGAGAAGGATGATGGGGAGTCACAGGCTGATGACGATCTTCATCGTAACATTACTCATTTATTCAAAGATGAGTTCTCCAATAGTTTGGGCATAAATTTGGCGAAAAGGGCAATTGCTCTGGAAGAAGATGGCGATGCAGTCGATTGCGCTGACACTGGCCCAATTGAACATGAGCTGCATGTAGAAGAAGAAGCAAATCAAGGAGGTGATCACTTGCAAGAGAAGGATCATGACGAGGAAGAAATGGGAAAGGAAGAAGAAGAGTCTGCCGACATGCAGGAGGAGAAGGACACCAATGCCCCAACAATGGTCGTTGAGGATGTTGTGGGGACATCCAGGTCAGATAAGGCTCGACCTATTGCAAGTCAGGCTGAAGTTGTTATTGGCGAGATTAAGGAACTGAATCCTCTAGCTATTGTGCCCTTTGTGGCATCACTCGCAGAAATCCACCCATCCGAAGTGACAACTGATGAGGCCGTCACCCAACCCGTTGAGGAGGAACAATCCGTCGAGCCGATTGGTTCAAAGGATAAAAAGCGGAAGAGGCGTAAGGATAAGAAAAGGAAACACCATGACGAGGGAAGGCGTCCGAAAAAGAAGAAGAAGAAAACCAAATCAGCCTCCGCATTGGCTATTATTGAATAATTTGGTACATCTCTTTTTAGTTAGTTTTCATGCATTCTTTTTGTGCCTGCATTTTAATTCTCATTGCATTCCTTTTAGTTTAGTGCATTGTAACTGCATTTCCATTATATATGTATACCTATTGTCAGTGCATTGGGACAATGTAGACATTAAGTTTGGGGGGGAAGATTATGTGAATTAGAAATGCAACTACACCTTCATGTTTGACTTTTATTTTGTTTCTTTAGTTAATGAAAATTTACAAAGTTTCAACAGAAATGTGTCCACTATTTTTATTTTGATGCATAATTCTTGAATTGTTTGAATGTTGATGTGGAAATTGGATGAATATGAATGAATGATGAGTCTGCTATTTTTCAATGAATAAATGAAATTTCTTCAGTAATAGATGGATAGTGTTAATATTGAATCTTGGACTAACTAACTAGTGCAGTGACATTGTATTAATAAAAGACACTCCATTGTGAGTGCATTGAGACTTTTAAGGGAAAACACTCCGCTGCAGACTTAGAAAAGAAAACTCATCTAGCCAAAGGTTGTAACTGGAAGAGTGTGTGTCGGTGCAATTACCTACCTCCTAGGGGTTTGTTTGTAACAGCTCGTTTTTCAATGGTGTTGGAAACAGTGATTCGAGACCACAAACCCGACGAGAAAATTTTATAATGAGTGTTTAAATTAAATAAGTCAATAATAATTTTATATGGAATTTTGAATTAAAGAATTTTAATTATTGAATTAAAATTTAGTATAAGTGGTTTGGTTCAAAAGTCAAGTGGTTTTAGAAAATGAGGTATCGAGATCCCGTTTTTGTAATTAAGTGCCGTAAATATTTTTATTAAATATTTACAGAGTCTTATTATATGGGAATTGAAGTTCAGTTGGGTAATTTTGATGATTAATTGCTTAATTAAGGAAAAAAGAGTAAATTGTAAAAGAGGTAAAAGTTAATTGCTATTGATTAAAAATAAAAGGGACCAAAGTGGTAATTACACCATGGTCAAAAAGTCCAAGAGGTGATGGATATGATTACAATCCACTAACTTTTAGGTTATTTATTCATTAAGTTCTAATTAGTTTAGGACTAAATTGAAAACAAGTTTGTTTAATTAAAATTTAATATAATTAAAGGACCAATTATGAAATTGGACCCTCTTTAAATGACCTAATAATAGAAATGATGTGAAACTCTTTAGATTTTGGGTAAATTGCGATTAAATCCTAATTAAATGAGGATTTACTAATTAGTTTATTTTTAGTACGATCGGGAATGGTGGTTTCGAGGCTACAACTTCGATGTGTCAGACTGTAAATATTATTTATTTAATATTTGCGAGGTCATTTGCATCATAATAAAATTTGGTTACAAAATTTTATTGTTTAGGTAGTTAATTAAGTAAAAAGGATTAAACTGAAAAAGGTGCAAAAGTTGAATTCTCTGAATTAAAGGTATTAGATGTCAATTGAAAAGTAATTTAAGTTCCTTAAATGTTAATATAACCATTTGTCATTTGAGTGGACAATCTTGACTAAAATTTGGTTAAAATTAAAGTGTGAATAAAGAGTATATTGGTAAATTAAGTAAATAAATGTTTTAAACCAAAATTAAAAGATGAAATTTAATCATCTTCTTCTCCAAGGAGCCGAAACTCCATTGCCAAGGGGAGAAGCAAGCCTCGGTCACTTGGGTTCTTAGATAGGGTGAGTAAATCTTGCCCCTTTTTGGTAATTTTTATGTTTTTGAACTCTTTTTAGCTTCATCTAGCTAATCGGGTACTAATTTGTAAAACTGTTAAACATTTTGGTTTATTCCATTGATGAGTTTAGTGTGTTTCTAAAGTTTAATGATAAAATAGTAAGCTTGGTTGTTAAATGAGACTATTTTGTAAAGTAATTTTTAGTAATTTTCATGTTAAAGGACAAAAATATAGAAATAGTAAAAGTACAAGGACTTATTGTTAAATAAAACAAATATGGGAAGTATTGGATTGTATAATATTCAGCTGAACTTATTTTTAAGGAAAAGTGATTTAAACAGTATATTATTTGTATTCTTTATAACTGTTACAGAACAGGTTATGGTACGTGAAATTGAGAAAGATGAAAAAGAAATGAATGAAAGAGATATCAAGCTTTGAGCCGATGATTTGAAACCGACGCGATGGTTGAGGTACCGCATATGTTGCGAGTCCTCGACAGCTCATGTGAGCAGCATCGTGAGTCGGGAAATGAGAAAAGAAATATGGATCCTAAATGAATTACAAGCCCTACGATGGCTAAGATTTATGCATAAGTGCATATTCTCGACAGCTTGTGTGAGCAGCATAGTTAGGGAATAGTTATATGCATAGATACCATATCGATGGTTGAGGTACCCCATATGTTACGAGTCCTCCACAGCTCGTGTGAGTAGCATCGTGACTCGGGAAAGAGATATGGATCCTAAATGGATTACAGGCCCTACGATGGTTGGGAGTATGCTTATTGCATACTCTTGATAGGTCGTGTGAGCAGCATCATTAGGGAACAATTTATGAACAGATAGGCACCATACCGATGGCTAGGGTACTGCATACATTGCGAGTCCTCGACAACTTGTGTGAGCAGCATCGAGTATTGGTAACAGAAAAGTTATAGACAGGAAAGTTGGAACACCAAATATGGCTTGAGAAAGCAACAGTTCATCGTAGCTCGGTTGAGATATAATTGCTTTATGCATATGATTGTTAACTCTTTAAACTCTTTGAACTTACAAAGCTTTAAAGCTTACCAAAGATGTTATATACGTTTTATAGATTGTTTTCTGTTTAAGATTAGATCATCTCGAAGAAATCACACTATCTCGAGAGCTCAATCGGTAGTATTTACATCACTTGGTTATATGGCATGTACTAAGATGATGTTACCATTGAAATGTTTGATTTTGGATTGTTGGTTCTCTTTTGAACTAAACTTGCTTGCTTGCTTAATGATGTAATTAAGCAAATATGTTAGATAATGAATTGGCACGTGAATTTAAGAATACTTGTGATGATTGATTGTATTTTGTGTTATATGATGAAACAAGTTTTGTCATGTATAAATTTTGTAGGATGAGGATTTGAATAAGAATCTTTTGTTGAATGATGGTTGATAAACTTGAGGACTTGTGTGAATAATCAAATTCTGTATACATGTTTCGGTAGAATTCTTGCATGTATCGGTAGAAGTACAGAGTAGGGAGAGGTTGGTTACTGACTTACATTGTATCGGTAGGTAACATACGAAGTATCGGAAGTTCTATTCATAGTAATATTGATAGTCTGAATACTTGTATCAATAAAAGTTGTAGGATAAATCTTCTTAGCTCTCTGGAGTTTTTAGTATCGATAGAAGCATGACATGTTTCGGTAGAAGTTATACTTGTATCGGTAGTATTATCTCAAGTACCGGTAGAAGTCTACACTATTCTTGAACTGTTTATTGACTTGACAACTACCGATACTTGTTGGACAAGTATCGATAGAAGTATAAAAAAATCATGGAAATAACCTTTTTGCCATTTTTGAGTTATGATTATATTTAAATGATTATGTATGACATGATATTAAAAGATGAATAGTGATAAATGAATAGAAAGACACCAGGACCCTAATTGGCTACTGTTTTCGGGTTTGGGTATTACAAACATGAAAAATGGATGTCATGATTTGTGAAATGAATATTGATTCCTTCTGTGATGTAATGATAAGTATGTTTGGTTAGCTAATGGTAAGAACTGTGTGTTTGGGATACAGGACCATGTGATCTCTCATGGAAAATATTTGTACGTGATTCCTAAGTTCTTGCGTGATTGAATTTGATTATTTATTGATTGAAAGGTTGTAAATGAATTTGTAAAAATTAAATGTAGTTAGTATTTAGAGCTACATATTATAATTGTAAAAGTTGTGATTGAATTGTATGTAAAAAAAATGAAAGACTCAAAAAGTTCTGTAAACCTTGAGACCTTAGACCAGAGATAGTTTTGGGTTTTTGGGCGTTACAATTAGTGGTATCAGAACTTATGATTTAGTCGAATCTCGAACTAAGTATAGTGTGAATAAAGTTTAGATAGTACATGGCATATAAATCTGTGATGGTCTGATATTGATTGATCCGATCTAACACCTATTTTATTACAAATTTCAAAGATGTTATATGAATCTTATCGTAAAGAAATTAATGAAGTTAATAGTAATATTTTGACTACTGATTCTGGTACCAGTCATAATACACTGGTTTCATATATATTTGAAAACGAAGAGATGAGTCAAAGTTTATCAATTTTACAAATGTCTGATGGTAAAGTCAAATGTCTTTAGGATTTGATGAGACAGTGATTTATAGAAATTGTGCAAGCCAATTTAGTAGCTTTGTGATTGTTATCCTTGAGTATAGCTAAAAAAAGTGAGATCGAGGACATAATAATGAATCTGAAGTTATAGTGCTTGATATTATTTCTGGTATGTTCTATTCTATTGATATTATCTATTGTACTGATTGCGATGGGGTTGCTTATTCTCACATTACATTGTATTAATAATGAAAAGGGGTTTATTTCTTAACCAATGAGATTAATGCTTGGATCACAATCCGATAGGCTGGAGTTGGTATGTCAAAACTATCTGAGATTTTTGAATTTAAGGAGAACTGTGTACCGTTCACCAATGGGTATTTTGATTTATCTCCTGAAAGATTTCTGAGATTCCTGCCTAAATCCAATAAGGGAATAAATTTAAGATATAGGAAATATATATATATATCTCATATAGGGGACTTGTTCAATAAGTTAAAAAGGTGTAATAGTATATTTGAAAGTTACTAAAGATTCAGTTATTCAGTTCTAGTTAAGGATATGAGATGCTGAAAATTTCTTTAAACTTGAGATAATCATTAAGAATTTTGGTAATATTGCCTAGATCAACCAATGTCTCTGTTGATTTATGAATATAATGAATCAGATTGTTCAATATTATCTAGAAATTTGGATACAGTCGTACTATGATTATTGATGATATTTTGATAGATCTCAAATAGAATTTGTGTGTGTGGAATATGTGAGAAATGTATTATAGACTATATGTGAGAAATAACTTATGTGAAAATTATCAGCAGTGAGTTTTGGTTTAATGAGGTTAATTTTCTTGGTTAGGTAAGGTTGACAGATGGGTTTGAGTAAGTTCAAGTAAAAGATTTTTCTATTGTTATATGAAAACTTCAGAATAATCAGGAATTGCTAAATTAAAATTTTGAGAACGAAATTTCCTAAGGGGGGAGAGTTGTAATAGCTCGTTTTTCAATGTGTCAGAAACAGTGATTTCGGGACCACAAACTCGACGAGAAAATTTTATAATGAGTGTTTAAATTAAATAAGTCAATAATAATTTTATATGAAATTTTGAATTAAAGAATTTTAATTATTGAATTAAAATTAGTATAAGTGGTTTGGTTCAAAAGTCAAGTGGTTTTAGAAAATGAGGTATCGAGATCTCGTTTTTGTAATTAAGTGCCGTAAATACTTTTATTAAATATTTACAGAGTCTTATTATATGTGAATTGAAGTTCGGTTGGGTAATTTTGATGATTAATTACTTAATTAAGCAAAAAGGAGTAAATTGTAAAAGAGGTAAAAGTTGATTGCTATTAATTAAAAATAAAAGGGACCAAAGTGGTAACTACACCATGGTAAAAAAGTCCAAGTGGTGATGGATATGATTACCATCCACTAGTTTTTGGGTTATTTATTCATTAAGTCCTAATTAGTTTAGGACTAAATTGAAAACAAGTTTTTTAATTAAAATTTAATATAATTGAAGGACCAATTATGAAATTGGACCCCCTTTAAATGGCCTAATAATTGAAATGATGTGAAACTCTTTAGATTTTGGGTAAATTGTGATTAAATCCTAATTAAATGAGGATTTACTAATTAGTTTATTTTTAGTACGATCGAGAATGGTGGTTTCGAGGCCACAACTTCAATGTGTCAGACTATAAATATTAATTATTTAATATTTATGAGGTTATTTGCATCATATTAAAATTTGGTTACGAAATTTTATTGTTTAGGTAGTTAATTAGGTAAAAAGATTAAATTGAAAAAGGTGCAAAAGTTGAATTCTTTGAATTAAAGGTATTAGATGTTAATTGAAAAGTAAGTTAAGGTCCTTAAATGGTAATATAACCATTTGTCATTTGAGTGGACGATCTTGACTAAAATTAGGTTTAAATTAAAGTGTGAACAACGGGTATATTGGTAAATTAAGTAAAGAAATGTTTTAAACCAAAATTAAAAGATGAAATTTGATCATCTTCTTCTCTAAGGATCCGAAACTCCATTACCAAGGGGAGAAACAAGCCTCGGTCACTTGGGTTCTTAGATAGGGTGAGTAAATCTTGCCCTTTTTTGGTAATTTTTATGTTTTTGAACTCGTTTTAGCTTGATCTATCTAACTCGGGTACTAATTTGTAAAACTGTTAAACATTTTGGTTTATTCCATTGATGAGTTTAGTGTGTTTTTGAAGTTTAATGATAAAATAGTAAGCTTGGTTGTTAAATGAGACTATTTTGTAAAGTAATTTTCATGTTAAAGGACAAAAATATAGAAATAGTAAAAGTACAAGGACTTGTTGTTAAATAAAACAAATATGGGAAGTATTGGATTGTTATAATATTCGGATGAACTTGTTTTTAAGGAAAAGTGGTTAATTCGCAAGTTTTGAGCTAAAGGACTAAATTAAATAAAAGTGAAAAGTTAAGGGCAATTTTGTAAAAATACCAAAAAAGTTTATTTGCACAAAATGTTTAAAATTTTACGTTGATTTAAATAATTGAATGAAATTATTGTAATAGATCAAGATCGTGTCTCGATCGTGGAAAAGGAAAAATTATGAATTTACCCCTGAAGTTCACTTTAACTGCAATTTCGTCCTATAAGTTCGTAACGTTAAATTTACATTTAAATAGTATATTATTTGTATTCTTTATAGTTGTTACAGAATAGGTTATGGTACGTGAAATTGAGAAAGTTGAAAAAGAAATGAATGAAAGAGATATCAGGCTTTGAGTCGATGATTTGAATCTGACGCGATGGCTGAGGTACCGCATATGTTACGAGTCCTCGACAGCTCGTGAAGCAGAATTGTGAGTCGGGAAATGAGAAAAGAAATATGGATCCTAAATGGATTACAGGCCCTACGATGGTTGAGATTTATGCATAAGTGCATATTACCGATAGCTCGTGTGAGCAGCATCGTTAGGGAACAGTTATATGCACAGATACCATATCGATGGCTCAAGTACCGCATATGTTGCGAGTCCTCAATAGCTTGTGTGACTAGCATTGTGACTCGGGAAAGAGATATGGATCCTAAATGGATTACATGCCCTACTATGGCTGGGACTGTGCTTATTGTACACTCTCGACAGCTCGTGTGAGGAGCATCGTTAGGGAATAGTTTATAGTACAGACAGGCACCGTACCGATGGCTGGGGTACTACATACGTTACGAATCCTCGACAACTCGTGTGAGCAGCATCGAGTATGGTAACAGAAAAGTTATAGATAGGAAAGTTGGAACATCAAATATGGCTTGAGAAAGTAATAGTTCATCCTAGCTCGGTTGAGATATAATTGCTTTATGCATATGATTGGTAACTCTTTAAACTCTTCGAACTTACTAAGCTTTAAAGCTTACCAAAGATGTTATTGTTGTTTTGTAGATTGTTTGCTGTTTGAAGATCGGATCATCTCGAAGAAATCACACTATCTCGGGAGCTCAATCGGTAGTATTTACATCACTTGGTTATATGACATGTACTAGGATGATGTTACCCTTGAAATGTTTGATTTTGGATTGTTGGTTCTTTGTTGAACTAAACTTGCTTGCTTGCTTGATGTTGTAATTAAGCAAATATGTTTGGTAATGAATTGGCATGTGAATTTAAGAATACTTGTATTTTGTGTCATATGATGAAACAAAGCATTGTCATGTATAGATTTTATAGGATGAGGAGTTGAATAAGAATCTTGTGTTGAATGATGGTTGATAAACTTGAGGACTTGTGTGAATAATCGAATTTTGTATACTTGTTTCGGTAGAATTCTTGCATATATCGGTAGAAGTACAGAGTAAGGAGAGGTTGGTTACTGACTTACATTGTATCGATAGGTAACATACGAAGTATCGGAAGTTCTGTTCATAGTAGTATCGGTAGTCTGAATACTTGTATCGGTAGAAGTTGTAGGGTAAATCTTCTTAGCTCTTTGGAGTTTTTAGCATCGGTAGAAGCATGACATGTTTCGGTAGAAGTCATACTTGTATCGGTAGTATTGTCTCAAGTACCGGTAGAAGTCTACACTATTATTAAACTGTTTATTGACTTGACAACTACTGATACTTGTCCAACAAGTACCAGTAAAAGTATCCAAAAATCATGGAAATGACCTTTTTGGCCTTGCTGAGTTGTGATTATATTTAAATGATTATGTATGTCATGATATTAAAAGATGAACAGTGATAAATAAATAGAAAGACACCAGGACCTTCACTAGCGATGGTTTTCGGGTTTTGGGTATTACAAAAATGAAAAATGGATGTCATGATTTGTGAAATGAATATTGATTCCTTCTATGATGTAATGATAAGTATGTTTGGTTATAGTTTGGTTAGCTAATGGTGAGAACTGTGTGTTTGAGATATAGGACCATGTGATCTCTCATGGAAAATATTTGTACGTGATTCCTAAGTTCTTGCGTGATTGAATTTGATTTTTTATTTATTGAAAGGTTGTAAATGAATGTGTAAAAATTAAATGTAGTTAGTATTCTGAGCTACAAATTATAATTGTAAAAGTTGTGATTGAATTGTATGTAAAAAAAAAAAGAAAGACTCGAAAAGTTTTGTAAACCCTGAGACCTTAGACGGGAGATGGTTTTAAGTTTTTGGGTGTTGCATTGTTGCACCTCATCGTTACTGCCCAGGAACAAAGGTAAAGTAGTGCAACGACATCTTTCAGTCACTTGAAAAACAAAATTGAGAAAAAAAAAGAAAGGAAAGAAAAAGAAGAATAAATTGTTGAAATGGTTCAAGGAAGGATAAGATTCAATACATGATACTAACATTAATGAAGTTACAGTTTTAAGTTGTTCATGCCTATAAATTGTCAGTGCATCATTCTATTATATGAATGCAATTTGAACATTAGGAATTTAGAGAATTCAAGTTGTATGAATAATGATTGTGGTGACATTTCTAATTGTTACTTTGTTAATTTTTGTTTACTTGAGGACAAGTAAAAACTCAAGTTTGGGGGTGTGATGGTATTTCAAATGACATAGATTTTCTCCTAATTTAATGCTTTTATTGTCTCTTTTATATTTCTGTTAGCATGCATCATTATCATTTTGCACCTAGTTTCCATATTTTCTAACTCATTGTTAAGTAGTTCAAATTCTTGTTATTTTTATTTATTTTTTGTTCTAATGTCGATGCAACCACCGATATATTGCGTCTTAATATTGTCAGTGTAGGAACTCAGTTTAGAAGCTTAATGTTGTACGAATGCAGCCACAAGATCAGTTAGAAATTGCGACCAGGAAATGTTGCCACATTGAAACTAAACCTTGAATGAGTAGAATCAAGTTGAATTCATAGCTGGAAGCACCAACGTAGGAATTTCACAAATGTTACTGTAATTATGATTTCAAAATGCGCTCAGCGATACAACGACAATCTGTAGATCTCTAAAGAACATACTAGAATTGCGTAAGTGCACAGCTGTAATCTAACTAATTTTGACAACTGCAATATCTAGATCTAGATCTAGATCTGAGAATGAAGGTTGAAACTTGCAACATTTTAGAGGTTATAAATAGATGAACAAAGAAGGAAAGAAGATATCAAGAGTGAAGGGATTAAATTCTGAAAATTCTATGTGAATTGGAGATTTGAGCTGGAAATTTGGGGAGCTAATGAAGCAAGCTACAACCACTTCTGATGAGAGGTGTTTGATCCAGAGCAAGAGGAACAATTAGGGAGTAGGCCTAGTAGTCTAGAGATAGTAAGCTTCGTTGTACTCTTTCATTCTTCTTAAACGATGATGGATTTTGATGATATTAAATGAATATGAGAGTGTCTTTTAATGTTAAATCATTTTGATTCTTATTTTACACTGCTTATCTGTTTATTCTTGGATCTAACCCTTTAAGCACGAGAGTGAAATTTCAGTGCACCGACATCGAGAGATATGATGACAGGTTGGGTTAACAAGTAAGTTAGGCGAGAGCTGCTTGGGACTGAGACAAACTCCAGTTACTTGTTCTTGAATATACATCATTGCATGCATCGAGAGGTGGAGTGATTGTGGATATTTAAGTCGGGATTAAGTAAAGAGTTGTTGTTGGTAAGAACTCAAAGGGACTTCATTGCAGCAACATTCCATCTATATTTTACCTTGTCGAGGCATTTAGCATTGCGATTTAGCAAAATCAGTGAACCAATTCTGCCCTTTTGCACTTGATCACTTTTACATTTCATGCATTTAAATATTCAGCACTCAACACTCAACACATTTGATTTACTTTCAGTACATTGACTTTTAACACCTGACATTTTAGTTCTAATTGCGTTGACATTACTGATTAATTTAGTGCATAGAACTGACATATTATATTGACATCAGTAATCACATTACACTTAATTTTAATATTGATTCCTCCAACTTTTAGACATCAAGAACCCATTCCTCGTGCAATCAATATCCGATAGATTTATCTATCAACTATACTTGCATCGACGTGTGTCCGCTTGCACATTGTTATGACGTAAAAACACCGATCACCTGTACCAACTTAACATGATCGTCGATGCTTGAACGGACCAAGCAGTCACTACACAGCCCCTCAAAGCCTAATATATCTTCATTGATCTTCACCTTCAACCCGTCCTTAATTTGCCATCCAAAGCCATCTTTTAGAGACTCAACCTTAGTCTGAATGCTTGTCCAAGCAATGGAGGGCTTGTCAACTCTTTTAGAATGGAAAATGTCACCTTCAGGAAAATGCTTAGAGTTGAGGATTTTATAACACCACGTATCTTTGTTGTTTATAAGGTACCACACCTGTCTTCCAAGCAAGGCAATACTAAAGAGCCACATGTCTTGAAATTCGATCCCCTATGCCTTTTGGGGAGTGCATAGCGAGTCCCATTTCATCAAGCCCAGCTGCGACCTCTTTTCTTGCTTTCCCACCAAAAGCTACTCATCATCACCACCATTGCATCAATTATACCCCTAGGAACAAGAAAAATAGATAGTGTATAAGTAGGGAGAGATTGTAAAATGGATTTAGAAAATACCTCCTTACCACAGTAGGATAAAAGTCTTTTTGACCATCCTTTTATGCTACTAGAAAGTTTATCGATCATGTGCTGAAATGCTTCGATTTTATTTTTGCCATTGATCAGTGGCATGCTAAGGTATCTCTTCATAGCCTTCACCACACGTATGCCCAAAATGTTACTCAGTTGTTGCCTTTGGTTCATCAAAGTGTTGGGGCTGAAATAAATCATGGACTTGTCACGCAAAATATCTCGAATGGCCACTGCATCATCCAACTTATTTCTCACAAAAAGAAGTGCATCATCCGTAAAGAAGAGATGGTTGATGCACGACCCCTTTTGGCTCACATGAATGCCACACATTTTACCATCATCTTGAGCCTTTAGTAACATTCTAGGGAGTGCCTCCATGCAAAATAGAAAGAGATAAGGAGAAAGTGGGTCTCCTTGATGTAAGCCCCATTTTAGGGAAATTTCATCCGATAGGCTCAAGTTACACTTGACCACGTATCAAACCGTGCGCACACAATTCATAATTCTCGCAACCCACCTAGAAGAAAAACACATATGACCTATGACTTTGTAAATGAAGTCCCACTCCACTCTATCATAGCCTGTTCTTAATGCTCTACAGATAGTGCATCATTTCGTGTGCGATGAGGACATTATCATGTATCATACGGCCTGGGGCAAATGCACTCTGATTCTGGCTGATGCAATTTGGAAGAACAACCTTTAGTTTATTAGCCCACACCTTAAATACAATTTTGTGGATCACTCTACACAAACTAATAGGCCTAAATCGACACCTTTGTCACCGTTCAGCATCTCGCTACAAAACTGAAGCACGTACTTGCCCACCACCTCCTAATTTTCCTTATAAAAGAGGCCCGACAAACCATCTATACCCAGAGCCTTTCTCGAGTCCATCTGGTTGAAAGAATCAAGTATCTCCTTATCCATAACTTGACTATCAAAGGCTAAGTTCATATCAGAGGTAATACATTGCGGGATTTGATCAAGAACCTGCTCAAAATTACCATTACATTCAATTTTGAATAAAGAATCAAAGTATTCTCTTACCACCTCGCACACACCCATCATATCGGTGTTCCAATTCCCTTCGTATCCCTCAGCCCCTCAATGTGATTTTTCCTATTTCGATAGGCGCACATGAAAATATCTAGTGTTCCTGTCCCCATCTTTCAGCTAATGAACACATGACCTTTGAGCCCAATAGATCTCCTCCGTAACATAATGATGAACCAACTCAGCACGAGCATCGCGAAGCATCTCGATAATTATTTTTGTTCTCGGCCAATCAATCATTTTGTCTATCTCTTTTACCCAAAGGTTTATATGATTTTTCTTGTCTTTATATCACCGATGTTGGCACGCCCCGAGCTGAGTACAGATCTATCGATCCCTGTGAGGACCTCTCCGTCCTTTTGTCTCCAACCCTTATCGATGAAGTACTTAGCCTCCCCCTCTTTAACCCAACACTCATCGAATTAGAATAGTAGTTTAGGATCTTTACACGTATCCTTCGACATCTGACCCAATGTATCAAGCACAATAACATCATGGTCCGAACTAGCTTGTTGAATCACATCAGAACCAATTTATAGATACTAGGAATCTATCAATTCTCTCTTTCACCAATCCACTCCCCTTTCTATTGTTAGTCTAAGTGAACCAACCATTATTCGGTTTGACATCCACCATAGCCATCTTGTTCACAACGTCACGGAACTCATCCATGGCCACCCTAAGCTTACGACGTCCCCTATATTTCTTGGAATCATTCAACACCACTTTAAAATCCCCCAAATTATCCATTCCTCTTTAACATTTTTGCCATTGCTCCTAAGAATTTTCCATGACAAATGCCTTTGATTCAATTCAGGATAACCGTAAAACCTAGTGAATCTACTGTGAGCCAACCCCCTTTCCTTGACAAGCACATCCATGTGATTTGCCAAATGGATTTAAACGCTCACATTGCACCTATCCTTCCATAGCATCGCAAAATCCCTATTTAGCCTTACAGAATCAACCATATAGCACCCATCCATGTTACATCTAGCACGAATCCTATCAAACTCATTAGCACACAGCTTAGTTTCACTTAAAATAACAATATCAGGAATGTTGGCAATGAGAAGCTGCCTCAACTCACAAACTGTCGCGGGATTCCTGAGCCCGTGACAATTCCAGCATCTGATTTTCATGGCTCGCATCAGGTACTAGATGTCTTCTCTTTCAGCAAATTCTGCTCATTTTTGCCTTCTAAGATTTCAACATCGTTCCTCCACCGTCCCGAGCCCTAACTTAGTTACATCAGCTGAACCAGAAGCCAACTACCAAATTGAAAATCAGAATTGCTCATTCCTTGAGAAAATTGGTCACACCGCTGAGCATTGTGGCCTATACGTCCGCACACCTAGCAAAAAGTGGGAAGGCGTTCATACTTAATGGCGCACATGACCTCTTTGCCATCCTTTCCAACCATACAAACCACCTCTTTGATGGTTTCACAGTGTCTAATCTAACCAGAACCCTCATATACTTAATCCAACACCCCTCTCTATCCCTCCAATCGATAACTAAAACCTCCCCAGAGCCCCTCCCATATCAAAAGGCATGTTGTATATCATGATCCAAAAAGGAACAAATGTGAACTCGTATGCAGTTAACTCTCTATCCTTCACAAAGGGGACCATTGAGAATAAGCACTCGTCAAACAGCCATGGGGCCAAATTCATGATGCACTTCCTATCCTCCACCCATCCGAATTTAACCAAGAACATCCTTCCTTCCAACTTTACAAAGCTCACTGCCTCCTTGGTGAACCAAAGGGATCATAACACTCTATACATTGCATCTTTATTAATTTTTTCTTTTGAAAAGATTTTTGCCAGGATCTCATTGAGTTCCTCGACCATTGTGATGACAGCCCCACAAAGCAATACTCCTTCGACTAGGGCACCTAACACATTAGCAAAAACAACCACCAAGAAAAACAACGAAAGGCACCTTAAGGAACGAGACCAAGAGGCCACCCTTCTTGCAACAACCACCGCCCCAAATCAACTCAAAGCACGTCTTTGGAAACCCTTCAGCTAGCCTTACCAACGAACCAAAATCTGTGTACTTAAAAACAACGTAAGACAAGACCAACCCTAATATACAATCCAAAAACTTATGCGATCAACTAAAATTAACAAAAATAAGAAAAAGACTTACTTTTACCACGAAAGAAAAAAAACTTAAAAGAAAAAACAAACTAATACATTATTATAAAATTCACTAAAATATGAAAAAGACAAACTTGAATTCATCAAACAAAACAGAATAATCGATTGAAAGACATAAACACGATGATGCATCACAAGCACAAGTATCAGTTCTCAAGAATTAAAGAAACACCAAGAAAAATGCCCAACATCACCCTCAATATCAAAAATCCTCACATGCGCATAAAGAAAATACAATTCTATTGCCCAATATAATAAGAAACCTATCAACCCTTTGCATGAACAAAATTTACCCGATCAAACAACGAAATTAAAAACAAATTTCACGAAACAGTCCCTAATTACACCAAAAAGTAACTAAATCAAAGGAAAACAAAAAGATCGAAACATAAAAAAAACTCAAGATTTAGAGGAAAAATCATTAAAGAAAACCAAGACTCAGGCAAAACCACAGAGCAACTTCCCAATCTTTTCAATGGATCACCACCCTCTAAAATAGCATCAAGATGCTACAGTCAGCCAAGGAGATGCCCCACCCTTCGAATAAGAACTAGAAGAACAAAATACAAAACAAAAAGCGCTCCTATTTCGAACAAAGCTAAGAAGGTCGTGAAGATGAAGAAAAAAAGAAAAGAAAAATACAACTTGAATGAAAGACGAGAACCAACCACTTTTCTCCCACACGATAACAAAGATAAGACATTGTTCTATGTAAAACATAGGAAATCAGCACTGCACTATGAAGGAACTAGTCAAGAACACCCCTCATAATACTAAGAAAGCACTCCGCAATGTCCTTCATCGCCAAGACGATAATCGACAAACAAAACACAAAAAAGATCAAATCAAACACCACCAACATTTCTCATAACGGAACAAAGGTGGACAATGACAACATATATCACCGTCCAATCGGCCAAACCCGAAGACGAACACCCTAAAAACTCAAGAAGCGTATCGCCAAAATCTTGGAGAAAAAATTCTACTTGCTACCAGCAAACATTTTGCTTATCTAATTTTAAAACCAAAGCTTAGGACACCAATTTCATTACCCAAAACTTAGGACTAAATTACAAAGTTTGGAAAATAAACCAAAACGGATAGTGAGTCACATCACGACCACGCGACTTACAACGTTGCAACATGGCTTGAAAGAGCCACCTCATAAGACTACGCGATTTTGTTTGTCCCGACGACGCCTGAACGCTGTCATGATGTCGCCTACATTTTTTTGTAAAAATAACCCAAAACCTTCATTTCTCAACTTTAAACACCACCTAGCATACCATTTCGTGCATTCAAGCCTATTTCTCAATTGTAACAAGTCATATTACATGCATTCATTATTTAAAACATGCTCAAATACATAATAACAATCAATAGCAAAATTTGACCCCTTAAGCAAATGATCCTGCTATCATACAAGTGCTAACTTCCAAGTCATTTACTCAACATGTTATATTTGCATATCATGCTTCTTTATAGGTTCTACTTGTTCATTTAATACCATTTGGTCATTTTAGACTTCCCACAACTTCCAAAGTACAATTCATATCACTTTAATACCAAGCTTTATGCAATTCTAACACCTAGGCTTCAACCAAGACATGTCATGCATCAACATCATTATTCACAAGCAGCAAAAGATCACAAACTAATGTTCAAAGTTTTAACAAGAGTCCAAAAAGTCCATTTTTTTACAATACCAAAAAGTGAAGTCTATTCCCATAAAACCAACCTACATTTCCTTTGTTAAAAGAGTTCAAGAACCTCAACACATACTCAACCACTAAGCCTTGAATGGATCACTTTGCTTGCCCACTTCCCACTCCTCAGTAGGGCTATTTCTTTACAAAACATTTTAACACGAGTGTGAGCTTTACAAAGCTGAGTGAGTGCTCAAGAATGCTACAAGAAGTCACATTATCAAATATTAAACAGAGCATACTAAAATAAATCACTTCATGACACATTTAGGCATTATTAACACAATTCAAATTTGATATATTGGTAACTTGTGACCTATGAACATATAAGAAAACACATTCATTGGATAAACAGATCTCCAACATAGCAATGACTCAAAGAGTCTAACATGTCCCAAGTCAATGTGTAGCATAAAGCTAACACTCTCCAACATACAAACATATCTTACCATTAAATGGAGCCAAGCTTGACATTCCCTTATCTCATTTGTGAGTACAAAATGATTTCAATGGCATGCCATCTATATCCAATGATTTCAATGGATCACAAGGCCAACATATCCATTTAAACACAATTATTTATTGTCGTATGCACATTCTTATTTGTTCACATTCATCATATTCATAACACTATCACATCACATATAATGCACTTTCAAGTGCCAACACAATGCTCACTGAGCCATAATCACTATAGATCTCTTATGTTTGCATAAAACTAGCAAATCACATGTCACATACTATCATAAACACATCACATTGTGCTATGATAGCTTATCATATAACACATTACACAACTCATAAACATTGTGTACAAAATAAAGCAAGATTGAGTAAGAAGGCGTAACACTTGGAACTTAGGATAGGTTTTTAGGCTAACTTAAGCTCCCAATTAACTCATTGAATCATACTTACAAGCCAAAACTCTAGACACTCACCAATTAGCTTTCGCTTGTTTGCCGAACGCTTAAACGAGCTTCTCCTTGCCTTTCGCCTTACTCGTAGAGGGCTCCGATGGATTTGGAACTTTACAAAAACATTAAACACAATGTAATATAATTGGTAACAGGTACAAACACATTCAAACATCAACAAAAATGAAGATCTATCCACTTCCCTCTTAATAAAAAATTTGACTAGATTGTCGAAAACATAGATTTCTTTAATCGATTCTTGTTTCAATTGCTTAAACATGATTCTAAACACCATATACATCATTTTAAAGCAGATTTAAACCATATTAAACACCTAAAATCTCAAATTAACGTTTTTCAAAAAAATTACTACATATGAACATTCAAGAGCAGGAATCATCAAATCCATGAAATTTCTTAATGATCTATTAAATTAAGTTTAAAAACCTTTTAATCATTCCAAAATAAGATGAAAATAATTTAAAAATAAAGGTTTAAATTAGAAATTCAAATTTCATTGAATGTATGGAAAACTCTAAGGGGTGTAAGTTATATTATCCTAAACATTCTAATATGACTATTCAATCGAGAAATGCTAAATTCTTGAGAAGGACTTGATTAGTGGAAGTGGTTTCCTTAGAGGACAAAGTGAAAGAATACATAAGGAATTGGTCTTAAAGTTAAATGATTACATTCTTACATCATGTGAACAAATTAGATGTTCTTTAAAGTAACTAGGATGAACATTGAGGAACCAATTGTAGACTCATGTCTTACTGAAATTGTTTTAGAGGATCATAATGCATAACAATTAGTTGAACCTCTGGAAGAGGAACAATCGATTGTACAACAACCTCTACAGAGGTTGTTGATGTTGGTTTTAGAAGATCTTCTCTTCTCAAGTGAAATGGTTGGTTATTCCTACTAATTTTGTAGCATAAATACATGAATTTGACTACAATATAGGTGTGTTAAATATGGCCTAGATGCATTTTTCACAAGTTATGAAAGGCAGTGAATCTAAATTGTGGCATAATGCTATGAATGATGAGATAAAATGCATTTCAAATAATTAAGTTTGGAACCTCATTGAAGTACCTTAAGGAAAGAAACTTATTAGTTGTAGTGGATTTTTAATACCAAAAGAGATTCTTTTAGTGTTGTGTGACCCAAATTCCTATTAAATAAATAAAATACAAGTAGAAATAAAATACAGACTGCACAAGTAGAATCCGTATGAAGTACACTTCTTTTTTATATTGATTAGAATAACGTGTTTCAATATTACTACATTCTTCTATTAGAAATTGATTAGAATAAAGTTTTTCAACCTATAAATAGACGTAGTCGTCTCCTCTTGTATCATTCGAATTTCGACCTTAGTGAATTTTCTTCTCATCTGCCTGTGGTTTTTTCCCGAAAGGGTTTCCACGCAAAATTTGCGTGTTCTATTTTTCTCTTTTTTCTTTTTTATATTTCTTCATTGTCATTATCGACATTCAATTTTAACAAATTGGTATTAAAGCTTTTCGGGTTGCTTGACTTGATCACAATAATGGCGACAACGAAGTATGATATTCTGTAGTTAGATTGCAACACCAGATTTGGGTTGTGACAGGTAAAGATGAAGGTAGATCTTTCACAGATGGATTTGAAGGATGCCCTTCTGTGGTTAGATAAGTTGGCTTCGACTTTGACAAATAAAGAGAAGAAGCGTAAAGATCAAAAGGCTTTAACTCAATTACAGTTGCATCTGTCGAATGAAATTCTACAGGATGTGTTAAAAGAGAAGATTGTTGTTGCATTATGAGCAAAACTGCAGCAGCTATGCATGTCAAAAACCTTAATCGACAAATTGCATATGCGTCTTATTCTCATCATTTGGAGGAAGGTGCATCTGTGCACGAACACTTAAATGTGTTTAAAGAAATTATCTCGGACTTGGTGGCCATGGAGGTTCAGTATGATAAAGAGGATTTGTAATAGCTCATTTTTAGTGGTGTCAGAAACAGTGATTTCGGGATCACAAATCTGACGAGTCAAGTCGTAAATTTATTTATTTTAATATTTATGGTGTTATATGAATCATATTAAATTTTGATTTAGAAATTTTATTGATTAGATAGTTAATTGAATAGGAACGACTAAATCGTAATAGGTACAAAAGTATAAATGTTAAGTATAAGGACCAAATGAGCAAATTAACCAAAGGAGTGTTAGTGAATGGATTAGTATGGCTTATATTAAGTGTAAATATATTTAATTAAGATTAAAAATTATTAATTAAGACATAATGATGGAAGTCTTAAAAATAACAAAAATGCCATTACTATATATATGAAATTAAAAAGAAAGAAATTGAATTTCATCACTTTTTCTTTCTTCCTTCTTCTTCACATGACAAAAAGAAGGAAAGACTTAAGGTTTTTATTTCCAATCTTTGAGTTTTGATTTGGGTAAGCAAATCTTGATCGTTTTTAGTAATTTTTATGTTTTCGAGTCCGTATTAGCTTAATCTAGCTTATGCAATGACTAATTTGTGAATCTGCCAAATGTTATAAAACTTGATATTGTTGAAAATGTTTGTTCTTGAAAGCTTTTGATATATTTGAATGTTTGATGTTTGGGTTAAATCTTTTTGTAAAGAGTTTTTTGATGAAATTAGGTTTAAGGACTAAAATGTGAAAATGATGAAATTACATGTGTTATTGAGAAATTAAATGTGTGAAGGGGTGGGATAAACACCTTAGAGATTTTGGCTAAAATTGGTTGTGGGAGAGAATGGTTATTTTGCATGTTTTGTGTTGAAAGGACTAGATTAAATGAAAGAAAAATATTAGGGTTAAAATAGTAATTTCCCCAAAAAAGGACCGAATTATATTATATGATCGAATTGAGTGTTTAATGTAAGAAATTGAATGATTTGTGAATGTAGACTACGATCGTGCTACAGATCACGGAAAAGAGAAATTGGCAAATTAGTCCTTGAGATCTATTTTAAACTGCAATCCAATCCGGTAAGTTCGTAATGTAAATTTTACTCAACGTTTCTTTTTTAGATATTGTAAATGTTCAGAAAATTGGAAGCATATGTAATTGAAGATAATCGAGGAAAATGAAACGAAAGAGATAGTAGGCTTTATGCCGTGGAAATAGTACCGACGTGATGGCTAGGGTACCTCATATGTTACGAGTCCTCGATAGCTCGTGTGAGTAGCATCATGATTTAGAAAAGAGATATGAATCCTAAATAGATTATAGGCCCTTCTATGGCTGGGACTTATGCTTCATGCATACTCCTGACAGCTCGTGTGAGTAGCATCGATAGGGAACAGTTTACAGTACAAACAGACATCGTACCGATGGTTGGGGTATAGCATATGTTGTGAGTCCTCGATAACTAGTGTGAGTAGCATCGGGTATTGGTACAGAAAGTTATAGACAAGGAATGAAGTTGTATTTAACTTAAAGAACAATGGGATGATCTTGGCTCGATAGAGCTAATTGTATTGGTAATTCTTTAAACTATCGAACTTACTAAGCTATGAGGCTTATCACAGTTATTATTGTTATTTTGTAGATCGTTTTGCTGTCTGAAGATCGGATCACTGACATCCCTTTGTTGTCACACTATTGTAGAGTACTTGGTAGTCCTTGCATCACTAGGTCTTATGGCATGTACTAGGATGATATTATCTTTTGCTTTGTATTAGAAATGATAAACCTTATTATGTTGAATGTGGTTATGCATGAAGAGAAATGAATTTAAGATGCTATGTAAAGACTTGGATATTTTTATGTTGTGTGATGGCCTAATGCATAATTTAAGTTAGTAAACTTGGGGCTGGTCATAATTCTTGAGATTTTGCGTACTTGTTTTGGTAGAACTTGTACATGTATCGGTAGAAGTACAGGGTAGGAGAGAGGTTGTTCACTGACTTAAGTTGTATCGGTAGTTGAATTACTAGTATCGGTAGTTTTGTGTACTAATGTATCGGTAGTTGGTGTGCTTGTATCGGTAGAAGTTGAAGGGTGGAAATTTTATCTCTTTGGAGTTTTTAGTATCGATAGATGCGTGACTTGTATCATTAGAAATTATTGTTGTATCGGTAGAACTAGCACATGTATCGGTAGAAATCTATACAGTTTTTGAATTGTTTACTGACTTGACTACTACTGGTACTTAACCATTAGGTACCGGTAGAAGTCCCTTAAAATACTGGAAATGCCATTTTTATCCTTATTGAATTGTGTTTATGTTTAAATGACGATATATAATGTGTGAGGTGAAATATTTTAATTTATAAAAGCTGAATAATATGATGTCAAAAATGAACAGTGATAAATGAATAGTAAAACATCGAAAATCCTAATCGACGATGGTGTTCGGGTTTTGAGTGTTACATTTAATGGTATTAGAGCTTTTGATTTAGTCATTTCTCGGATAACTATGATTATATTTAATGATTTAGTAGTACATGCCATATGAACCTGTGATAGTGTGATATAGATGAATCCGATCTAACCATAGTTTTTGCAAATAAAAAGGGTAAAGATGCCCAATTCTGAAAGAGATAAGTTTAACAAAGTAAACAGCAATAACCCGACGAGTGATTTCGGGGCTAGTCATGAGGCACCTATTTTTCCAATGACAGAAAGCGAAGCTAAAAACATGTTCTTCGACTTATTGGGACAGTGGTTCTCAGAATTTATGCAAAACAATCGAATGATGCCACCTTCTCCACCCCCAACTACACAGCCTGCTGCCCGACCTACGGTACCTCTTATAATGCCTCCACCTCTTTTAGTAATAGAACAGAGGTGCTGTATTCTGATAGATAGGGTAAGAATGTATGGGGCAAAGGAATTTCCCGGAAATGCTGAGGATGATTCTATCCAGGGTTGAGTATTGGTTAGAAAACACTCTAAGGATATTGAGTGAAATGGCATGTCCGCCTGAAGATTATGTGAGGTGTGCCGTTTCATTGCTAAAAGATGAAGCTTATAATTGGTGGGCGATGATCTTGGCAGTGATACCAGAAAATGAGGTTACTTGGGAATTTTTCCAAACAGTTTAAAAAGAAGTATGTCCGCAAGAGGTATCTGAATAAGAAGAAGAAGGAACTCCTAGAGTTGAGACAAGGAAACAAGACTATGGCAGAATACGAACGAGAGTTTGTATTTCTTAGTAAGTATGCACGAGCGATCGTACCTACTGACAAGGCTATGTGTGTCCGATTTGAGGACGGTTTGAACGATGAAATAAAGATGATGGTAGGTGGTTAAAAAATTTGACTATTTGTCGTTTTGGCAGACAGTGCACAGAAAATGGAGGAAGTATACAACCAGAAGAAACAGAGAGAGAAGAGACTTCGAGATTTTGGGAAGAAAATTTCATCAGAACCTTCTCAATGCCACCGCCGAAGAAATTCAGAGATAATGAAGTCCGTAGGGCAATCTCTTTTGATTTTCTGAGTAAAAGCCGATCAGTACCACTAGAATCCATATTTCAAAATCGGTCGACTGACAGTGTGGCTAGTGTTCGCAACATACCAAAACCAGTGTGCGTGCATTGTAAAAGAATACACTCAGGTGAATACCGATTGGTTAAGGGAGCCTACTTTCAATGTGGAGGTACCGACCACTTCATGCAAAATTACTCAATGAATTCGAAAGCAAAGGAAGATCAGAGTGTTAACCCTCCAGTTACACCACAGAAAGCAGGTGCCTAGGGCAGAGTAGTAGAGCTAGTGGAAATCGAAATGAACAAAAAGATAATATGAACTGGTCAGAAGCTCGAGTGTCTGCTCAAACTTATGCCATCCGAGCTAGAGAAGAGGATACCGCTCCTGATGTTGTGATTGGTATATTCTATCTTTTTAATGACATTGTGTGTGCTTTGATTGACCCAGGGTCAAGTCATTCATATATTTGCACTACCTTAGCTACTGATAAGAAATTGTTCATTGAATCAACTAAATTTGATGTGCAAGTCATAGTGTCATTGTTAATTTGGTATGTCGTAAATGTCCACTGAAAGTTTAGGGCTGTGAATTTTCTACTGATCTAATGCTATTGCCATTCACCGAGTTTGACGTGATCTTGGGTATCGATTGGTTACCTAAGCATGATGCAATAGTAAATTGAAAGCAAAGACAGATTAGTTTGAAAAGTCCGATAGGTGAGGTAATTATAGTGGAGTCCGGTAGATTGAATAGTGAAACCGGGGTGATTTCGGCTATTTCAGCACAAAAGATGGTTCATAGAGGTTGTAAAGCATTCCTGGCATACATACTTGATACACGGGGTTCGGGAACAGAGTTGAATCAAATACCGGTTGTTAATGAGTATACAGATGTGTTTCTAGAGGAATTACCGGGTTTACCACCAGTCAGAGAGGTAGAGTTTGGTATTGATTTGCTACCAGATATCGCTTCGATCTCAATTCCACCATATAGAATGGCGCCAACCGAATTGAAAGAGTTGAAAGCTCAACTGCAGGAACTGTTAGACAGAGGGTTCATACGACCTAGTGTATCACCTTAGGGTACGCCCGTGTTATTCGTGAAAAAGAAAGATGGTTCGATGTAGATGTGTATAGATTATAGGGAGCTAAATAAGGTGACAATCAAGAATAAGTACCACTTGCCTTGGATTGATGAGTTATTTGATCAACTAAAAGGTCCAACCGTATTCTCCAAAATAAATCTCCGGTCGGGTTACTATCAGATGCAAGTGAAAGATTACGATATAATGAAAATAGCATTCAGAACTCGGTACAGACATTATGAGTTTTTGGTTATGCTGTTTGGGTTGACTAATGCCCCCGTAACATTTATGGACTTGATGAACAGAGTATTTCAGCCTGAGTTGGACAGGTTTGTGGTTGTGTTTATTGATGACATATTGATCTACTCCAAGACAGAATCAGAACATACTCAGCATTTGAGAGAGGTGTTACGGATTTTGCGAGAGAAACAGTTGTATGAGAAGTTTACCAAGTGTGAGTTCTAGTTGAGGTAAGTGGGATTTCTGAGTCATGTAGTATCATCGGAGGGAATCCGGGTTGATCCAAGTAAGGTCTCATCTATCCTTGATTGAAAGGTACCAAAGAATGTTTTTGAGGTATGTAGTTTCCTGGGGTTAGTAGGTTATTATCGTCGTTTCGTAAAGGAATTTTCCATCAAAGCCTTGCCGATGACGAGGTTGCTACAAAAAAACATTCAGTTCGTGTGGTCTGAAAGGTGTTAACAAAGTTTTGATCAGTTGAAAAAGTTGTTAACTAAAGCTCCAGTTCTGATGCAGCCAGAGTTGGGAAAAGAGTTCGTTGTTTATAGCAACGTGTCCTTGAGTGGATTGGGGTGCGTTTTGATGCAAGATGGGAAAGTGATAGCTTATGCTTCTTGACAGTTAAAACGCATGAAAAGAATTATCCGACTCATGATCCGGAGTTAGCAGCTATAGTCTTTGCATTAAAGATTTGGCGTCACTACCTTTATGAAGAGAGATGCCATGTATTTACTGATCACAAGAGTTTGAGGTATCTGATGACACAGAAAGAGTTGAACTTACGTTAGCGTTGATGGTTAGAGCTGTTAAAAGATTACGACCTTGTGATTGACTACCACCTAGGGAAGACTAACGTTGTTGCTGATGCTTTGAAGCGAAAATTGTTGTTTGCACTGAGAGCATTAAACACTCGATTGTCTTTGGAGAATGATGGTTCTGTCACTACTGAGCTCAAGACGAGACTGTTATTTCTACAGTGAATTTGAGAACTTCAGAGAAATGACCCAAAGCTCAAAACTAAAAAGGACCAGATACAAAGCGATGCCACTACAGGATTTACAGTAGATGCAAAAGGTATGTTATATTACGGAGGCAGAGTATGTCTTTCGAATGATTCAGATTTGAGATGGGACATTTTGACGGAAGCTCACAATAGCACTTATTCCATTCACCCAGGGAGTGTGAAAATGTACAACGATTTGAAGAAAATGTATTGGTGGCCAGGTATGAAACGAAAGATTTCAGAGTTTGTGACTAGATGCCTTATATATCAACAAGTGAAAACAGGAGCACTAGGTACCATCTGGGTTTCCATTCTGGACTATGGATTTCGTCAAAGGATTTTCGATAACCACGAGAAAGAAAGATTTGATTTGGGTAATTGTAGACAGATTGACAAAGTCAGCTCACTTCATCCCTATCTGGGTAGACTACCCGCTTGAGAGATTTATTGAGTTATATGTGTCCGAGATCGTATAACTATAGGGAGTACCAGCATCTATTCTCTCTGACAGGGATCCGCGTTTTACCTCGAGGTTCTAGGGTAAGTTGCATGAAGCTTTAGGAACCAGATTGAATTTCAACACTACATATCATCCCCAAACGGATGGCCAGTCGGAACGAGTGATAAAGATTCTTGAGGATATGCTACAATGTTGTACACTTGAGTTTGAGGGAAGTTGGGAGAAATATCTACCGTTGGTAGAGTTTGCATATAATAACAACTACCAATCCAGTATTAGAATGGCACCGTTTGAAGCATTATACGGTCGAAAATGCAGAACACCTTTGTATTGGTCAGAATTGAGCGAGCCTAAGTTGATTGGAATGTACTTGGTTCATGAGACTGAGGATAAAGTGCGGGTAATTCGTGATTGTTTAAAAGCAACGTCTGGTTGACAAAAGTCGTACGCAGATCTTAAAAGAAAAGATATAGAGTTTTAAGTGGGTGACTGGATTTTCCTAAGAGTTTCACCTTGGAAAAAGGTGTTGCAGTTTGGTAGACAGGGAAAGTTGAGTCTGCGATTTATCGGGCCGTATGAGATCATTGAATGGGTTGGCCCTCTAGCATATAAATTGGCCTTAGCATCGAAACTATTGAAGATTCATAATGTATTTCATGTTTTGATGTTAAGATGGTATAGATAGAATCCTTCCCATGTGATTACACCTTCTGAGGTGGAAATACAACTAGATTTGTCGTACTCAGAAGAACCGGTTAAGATTCTGGCTCGCGAAGTAAAGGAGTTGCGAAATAAAAGGGTACCATTGGTAAATCTATTATAGAATCGACAAGGGCTTGAAGAAGCTACATGAGAGACAGAAGCTTTGATGAGATCACAGTATCCTAACCTATTCACTGGTAAGAATTTTCGAGACGAAATTTCCCTAAGGGGGAGAGTTGTAATAGCGTAATTTTCAGTGGTGTCGAAACAGTGATTTCTGGATCACAAATCCTATGAGTCAAGTCGTAAATTTTTTTTATTTTAATATTTATGGTGTTATATACATCGTATTAAATTTTGATTTAGAAATTTTATTGCTTAAATAGTTAATTCAATAGGAAGGACTAAATCGTAATAGGTGCAAAAGTATAAATGTTAATTACAAGGACCAAATGAGTAAATTAACCAAAGGAGTGCTAGTGAGTGGATTAGTATGGTTTATATTAAGTGTAAATAGATTTAATTAAGATTAAAAATGATTAATTAAGGCTTACTGATGGAACTCTTAAAAATTACAAAAATGCCATTATTATATATATGAAATTAAAAAGAAAGAAATTGAATTTCATCACATTTTCTTTCTTCCTTCTTCTTCACATGAAAAAAAGGGGAAAACTTAGGGATTTCATTTCCAATCTTTGAGCTTTGATTTGGGTAAGCATACCTTGATCGTTTTTAGTAATTTTTATGTTTTCGAGTCCGTATTAGCTTAATCTAGCTTATGCAAGGACTAATTTATGAATCTACCAAATGTTATGAAACTTTCCATTATTGAAAATGCTTGTTCTTGAAAGCTTTTGATATATTTGAATGTTTGATGTTTAGATTAAATCTTTTTGTAAAGAGATTTTTTATAAAATTAGGGTTTAAGGACTAAAATTTGAAAATGATGAAATTACATGTGTTATTACGAAATTAAATGTGTGAAGCGGTGGGATAAACACCCTAGATATTTTGGCTAAATTTGGTTGTGGGAGAGAATTGTTATTTTGCATGTTTTGTGTTGAAAGGACTAGATTGAATAAAAAGAAAATATTAAGGGTAAAATAGTAATTTTCCAAATAAGGATCGAATTATGTTATATGATCGGATTTAGTGTTTAATGTAAGAAATTGAATGATTTCTACGATCGTACTACAGATCACGGAAAAGGGAATTAGCAGATTAGTCCTTGAGGTCTATCCTAAACTGCAATCCAGTCCAATAAGCTCGTAATGTAAATTTTACTTAACGTTTCTTGTAAAGATATTTTAAATGTTCAGCAAATTGGAAGCGTATGGAATTGAAGATGATTGAGGAAAATGAAACGAAAGAGATAGTAGGCTTTATACCGTGAAAATAGTACCGACACGATGGTTGGGGTACTGCAAATGTTGCGAGTCCTCGACAGCTCGTGCGAGCAGCATCGTGATTTGAAAAAGAGATATGAATCCTAAATGGATTATAGGCCTTTCGATGGCTGAGACTTATGCTTCATGCATACTCCCGATAGCTCGTGTGAGCAGCATCGATAGGGAACAGTTTACAGTACAGACAGACACCGTACCGATGGTTGGGGTACCGCATATGTTGCGAGTCCTCGACAGTTCATGTGAGCAGCATCGAGTATTGGTACAAAAAGTTATAGATAGGGAATGAAGTTGTATTTAACTTAAAGAACAATGGGAAGATCTTGGCTCGATAAAGCTAATTGTATTGGTAATTCTTTAAACTATTGAACTTACTAAGCTATGAGGCTTACCACAGTTGTTATTGTTGTTTTGTAGATCGTTTTGCTATCTGAAGATCGGATCACTATCATCCCTTTGAAGCCACACTATCGCGGAGTTGTCGGTAGTCCTTGCATCACTCGGTCTTATGGCATGTTCTAGGATGATATTATCTTTTGCTTTGTATTAGAAATGATAATCCTTATTATGTTGAATGTGGTTATGCATGAAGAGAAATTTGGGTATGAATTTAAGATGCTATGTAAAGACTTGGATATTTTGTATGTTATGTGATGGCCTAATGCCTAATTTGAGTTGGTAAACTTGGGTCTGGTCATAATTCTTGAGATTTTGCATACTTGTTTCGATAGAACTTGTACATGTATCGATAGAAGTACAGGGTAGGAGAGAGATTGCTCACTGACTTGAGTTGTATCAGTAGTTGTCTGTACTGATGTATAGGTAGTTGGTGTGCTTGTATTGGTAGAAGTTGCAGGTGGAAATTTTAGCTCTTTGGAGTTTTTAGTATCGGTAGATGCGTGACTTGTATCGATAGAAATTATTCTTGTATCGGTAGAACTAGCACAAGTACCGGTAGAAATCTGCACAGTTTCTGAATTGTTTACTAACTTGGCTACTATCGATACTTGACCATCAAGTACCGGTAGAAGTCCCTTAAAATACTGGAAACACCATTTTTATCCTTATTGAATTGTGTTTATGTTTAAATGACGATATATAACGTGTGAAGTGAAATACTTTAATTTATAAAAGCTGAATAATATGATGTCAAAAATGAACAGTGATAAATGAATAGTAAAACACCGAAAATCCTAACTAGCGATGGTGTTCGGGATTTGGGTGTTACAGGATTTAGGGTTAATTCTCCTTTGTTCGTTGCCACCGTCTTATTTAATCTTTAGAGATATAATCTTGTATAGTCGTGAATCTCTCACAGTGGGTGAAGTCTACGCTTCCATAGCCTCGTATGACAAGATGAAACATCTTGTGGCTGGATCTAACTCTCAAGGAGAGGGTCTCACTGTAACACCCAAAACCCGACACCGTCGTCTGTTAGAGTTTCGAGGCTACTAACATTCATGTTTCCAAAACAATTATGTGATCACATCTCATTTCAATATCATTCTTGTTATAATAAATACATTCAAATCTAATTAATCATTCTTCTTTTGTTTATCATCTCAATTCACAAAGACTTGATTGAACACAATGAAATAGTAAATGAAACATAGAATTCATTAAAACAGGGTTCACACGGCCATTCCCCAGACCATGTGCATACACGAAATACCTATACATGACCGTGTGACAAGCCGTGTGAACATTCGAAATTACCACACATGCCCATGTGTGAAACTGTGTGTTGGGCCGTGTGTCAGTTCAAAATTGGGTAACACGACTGTGTCTCAGCCCGTGTGAACCCTACACCTATTTTCCAAGGAACAAGCCCGCGTATTGGCCCGTGTGTCAAAACGTGTGTACCTATGAAACTTCATAAATGACATGTAAAATCATCATAAAACCTACTCAAAATGTATCTAACTTGACATAGTTTATTGACCTATAATCATACATAAAAAATAAGGCAATTGATACTTACAATTTTTCCATATCATAGATAATCACAAGTTTAAATGAGTGAACTCATTACATTACACATTGCATAACAAACACACAAGTTTAACAAGCATTATACATATCCTCCAATTTGTATTTTTGCAACAATTCACTTCAAACTTAACAAACTAAAGTAAAATATAAACTTGACATCATAATACATATCATTAAAATAGGTTTCAAACATTCCCAACAAACCAAGTAAAATTCCCTAGTACATGCCATATAACCAAGTGAGATAAAGACTACCGAACGAGCTTCCAAGATAGTGTGATTTTCTTCGAGGTGATCCGATCCTCAACTAGAAAAATGAAATCTACAAAAAAAAAAAAATTCACAGATAAGCTTTCTAAGTAAGTATAATTTACCACAACATCAAGTGTCTTGCAATAACATAATTCATCCAAGCCTTGTTATGGAATATCGCTCCTTCTGAGCTAAAATGGCTTTATGCTCTAATCAAGACATAAGTAATCACTTAGCATTATGCTCTAACCGAGACATAGCATTACACTCTAATCGAGACGTAATCAATCACATAGCATTATGCTCTAATAGAGACGTAAGCAAGCTCTTAGCATTAAGCTCTAACCGAGACGTAAGCATTCCATCGAAGCAGTCGCCAAGTCTTCAATTTTCATATTGTCCAAAGAAATTCAAAGACAATGTTATTAGCAATATAAATGTGAAATTTAACAATACGAACTTACCGGACTAATTTGTAATTAAAGCTAAGCTCCAGGGATTATTCAGTGATTTTCCCTTTCCTTGATTTGTAGCACGATCTTGATCTAACACACAAATCATTCAACTTCTTTATTAAATCATGAAATTTAAATCATTACATACATTTAATTTCTTTTGGAAAATTTATAAAATTACCCCTAATATTTCATTTTTATTCAATTTAGTCCTTAGACCTAAAACATGCAAAATAACCATTTTCTCTCCAATCCAATACCAACCGAATATCCAAGGGTGTTTACCCCACCTCTACATAAAATTATTTCACAATAAATACATGAAATTTTACACTTTTAACAATTTAATCCTCAAACCCTAAAATCATCAAAAACCACTTAACAAAATCATCAAATCTAGCAACCAAGCTTACAATACTACCATAAAATTTCAAGAATAATCTCATTCATCAATGGAAAGATTTATAAAATTTGACAGAATTACAAATTGGTCCTTGGGTTAGCTAGATTAAGTTAATACAGGCTTAAAAACATAAAAATTATTAAAAATGGACAAAATCTATTCACCTAAATAAGGATACAAAGCCAAACGAAGTTCTCTCCAATGGCTTATTTAGGGTTTCAGTTTAGTAGGAAAGAAGAAAGAAAGAAAATGATGAATTTTAACTTTTGTTTTAATTTAATTACTTAACTTGCATAATTACCTTTTTGCCCTTTTTAATTTACATGAAATTTAGCCTTATAAGAAGTCAAAATCTTCCATAAACCTTATAGATGGTTTAATTACCATTTAGGTGCCTTAACTAATCCTCCAATTGACACCTACTACTTTTAATTAGTATAATTCAACTTTTGCACCTTTTACGATTTAACCCTTTTCATTTAATTAACTATTTAAACGATTTAATTTCTTAACCAAAATTTAATATGACCATAATGACATCATAAATATTAAATATAATAAATTTTACGACCCAACTCATCGAATTTGTGGTCCCGAACCACTATTTTTGACACCACTAAAAATCGAGCTATTATAACTCTCCCCCCTTAGGAAATTTTGTCCCAAAATTTCTTACCAATAAATAGGTTAGGGTACTGTGATTTCGTCGATGCCTTAATCTCCCATGTAGCTTCTTTTAACCCGTGACGATTTCGCATGATTTTTACCAGCGATACTATTTTGTTTCGCAGCTCATTTACTTCACAAGCCAAAATTCTAACCGGTTCCTCTGAATACGATAAATTCGGTTGTATCTTAACTTTGCAAGGAGTAACCACATGAGAAGAATCTGATCTATATCGTCTCAGCATCGAGACATGAAAAACATTATGAATTTTTTCAATTTCTAGAGGTAAAGCGAGCTTGTAGGCTACCGGACCTACCCTCTCGATGATCTCATACGACCTGATAAATCACAGACTCAACTTCCCTTTCCTACCAAAACGTAACACCTTTTTCCATGGTGAAACTCTTAGAAAACTCAATCTCCAACTACCTGCTTTTAAGCAATCACAAATTACTCGAACTTTGTCATTTTTCTCATGTATCAAGACAGTCCCAACCAGCTTAGATTCACTCAATTCTGACCAATATAGTGGTGTTCTATACTTCCTACTGTATAGTGCCTCAAACGGTGCCATTTTAATATTGGACTGATAATTGTTATTATAAGCAAACTCTACCAATGGTAGGTATCTCTCCCAACTGCCCTTAAACTCAAACTCAAGTACACAACATCGTAGCATATCCTCCTGAATCTGTATCACCCGCTCAAACTGACCATCTATCTGCGGATGGTATACAGTGTTGAAATTCAATCAGGTGCCCAAAGCTTCATAGAGCTTACCCCAAAACCTTGAAGTAAAATGCGAATCCCTATCAGAGATAATAGATATTGGCACCCCATGCAATCGCATGATCTCAGATGCATACAACTCAGCCAACTTCTCAAGTGTGAAATCTACACGAATTGGGATGAAGTATGATGACTTAGTCAATATATCAACTATAACCCAAATCGAATCTTTCTTCCTCGGTGTGACTGCAACCCTGTAACAAAGTCCATAGTGACTCACTCCTACTTCCACTCGGGAATGGTAATAGGCTACAACAATCCATACGGTACCTGATGCTCAAGTTTTACCTCCTGACACATCAGACATCTAGTTACATACTCAGAAATTTCACGTTTCATACCTGGCCACCGGTACATTCTCTTCAAGTCATTATACATCTTTATACTCCCTGGATAAATGGAGTAGGTATGATTTTGATCCTTTATCAAAATGTCCTGTCTCAAATCCGATTCATTAAGAACACATGCCCTGTCCCTAAAGTACATAAATCGAATCATTTTGAATATGTTCTTTCTTGGCTACTAGCTTTGGATCATTTTTTTGCAGCTCTCGAATTCTTTGCAGAAATAATGGTCTCATCCTAAGCTCAGCTATAAAAGAACTTTCACCCTCTAAGGAAAAATGTGCATTCAATACCCTCAATGCAAATAATGATTTTCGGCTCAAAGCATCTGCAACAACATTAGCTTTTCCCGGATGATAATCAATCACAAAATCGTAGTCCTTCAACAGTTCTAACTATCGACGCTGCCTCAAATTCAGCTCCTTTTGAGTCATCAAATACTTTAAACTCTTATGATCTGTAAATATGGGACATCAAATCTTCAATGCAAAGACAATGGCAGCTAACTCTAGATCATGAGTTGGATAATTTTTCTCATGCGACTTTAACTTTCGAGAAGCATAAGCTATCACTTTCCAGCCTTACATCAAATCACAACCCAAACCATTTAGTGACGCATCGCTATAAATAACAAATTCTTTTCCTATCTCAGGTTGTGTCAATACCGGAGCTTCTGTTAACATTTTCTTTAACTGATCAAAACTCTATTGACACTTTTCTGACCAGACAAACTGAACATTCTTCTGAAGCAACTTTGTCATCAACAAAGCTATTGTGGAAAAATCTTTAACAAATTGACAGTAATAACCCGCCAATCCCAGGAAACTATGTACCTCTGAAATAATCTTCAGAACTTTCCAGCTGAGAATGGTAGAAACTTTGCTTGGATCAACTCGTATACCTTCAGAAGACACTACATGACCCAAAAACCCAACCTCTCGAAGCCAGAACTCGAATTTTTTGAATTTCGTATGCAACTATTTTTTCTCGTAAAATCTGTAACACCTCTTTCAAATGTTGGGTATGCTCTAACTCTGTCTTAGAATAGATTAATATATTACCAATAAATATCACTACAAATCTGTCCAAATGGGGCTGAAAGACTCGATTCATTAAATCCATAAATGTTATCGGAGAGTTACTCAACCTAAATGACATCACTAGAAATTTGTAGTGTCCATATCGAGTCCTGAATGCAGTCTTCGATACATCACAGTATTTTACTCTCATCTGATAATATCCTGATTTGAGATCTATTTTGGAAAACACTGGTGCACCTTTCAACTAATCAAACAACTCGTCAATACGAGGCAACGGATATTTATTCTTTATTATAACCTAGTTCAGCTACCGATAATCTATGCATATTTTTATTGAACCATCTTTTTTCTTTACAAGCAATACCGGTGCGACCCAAGGTGATACACTCGGGCAAATAAAGCCTTTGTCTAATAACTCTTGTAATTGTACCTTTAGTTCTTTCAACTCCGTTGGTGTCATTCTTTACAGTGGAATCGATATCGGAGTAGTGCCAGGTATCAAATCAATGTCAAACTCCACTTCTCTGATCGGAGGCAATCCTCGTAACTCTTCCGAAAACACATCTATAAACCCATTAACTACTGGTACTTGATTCAATTTAGTTCCTGACTCATGAGTATCAAGTATATAAGTTAGAAATGTTTCACAGCCCTTTTGAACCATTTTCTATGCAGACATAGCCGAAATCACTTTAGCATCACTGGTCAGCTTACCGAATTCAACTATAATCATCTCGCCCATTGGGCATTTTAAACCAATCTGTCTTTATTTGTAGTTAACCACCGCATCATGCTCGGATAATAGTCCATACCCAGAATCACATCGAACTCATAAAAAGGTAGTAACATCAGATAAGCAGGAAATTCACAGCCCTGAACTCTCATCACACTTTAAGCAAAGCGAAGATTAGGGTTTGGAAGACCCTTGAAGGTGCCGATTATAGATCCTCCATCAATGGTGGTGCAAAATTTCACCGGAATAACACAAAAGTAAGAAAAAGGCTCCCTTTCACATACACACATCTAGATCGGGAACAAAAAGGGGCAGAGCTAGCGATAGAGGGCGGCATAAAAGGGAGTTTCGAATCGGTTTTACATCGATCTCGCAAACAGTCAATGATGAGAGGAAAAAGGATGGGGGCTCGACTCGCGATGAGATGAGATGAGAAACTCAAAGGCACCGGGGGTATGGTACACGAATGGCCGTGGGTGGGTCATCGGAGAGTGGTCGGAGAAGAAAGAAAAAGAGAGTTTGAGAGAGTTTTTGTTTGAGAGAAAAATAAAGAAAAATTAAAATGGGAGATAAAAGGTTTTGAAACAAAGAAAAAGAGATTAAATACACAACAAAAAGGATAAATTTCCCAAAAGGACCAAACTTAACTAGGGTTTTCAAAATATCCCCAAACTTGAATCACTTTACAAATAAGTTCCAAAAATTCAAAATTTGATTACATAATTTTAATTAAACTCAAATTATTCCCTAAACTTTACTAAAATTACAAGTTAGATCCCTAAATTTTATAAAATCATAACTTAGTCCTTATTCTCAAATTTGGGTTGTTACAATTCTTCCCCCTTAAAAGAAATTTTGTCCTCGAAATTTACCTGAACCAAAAAGATGTGGATACTGGGCCTTGATGACAACTTTGGGCTTCCAAATAGCCTTTTCATAACCATGATTGCGCCACAAGACCTTAACCATCTTAATGGTCTTTCTCCTAAGATTTTACTCATCCTAAGCAATGATTTCAATTGGTTCTTCCTCAAAATTCAAGTCAAGACGAACCTCGATCTCCTCAATAGGAACAATATGAGACAGGTCCAACCGATAACGTCTCAACATAGAGACATGAAAGACATCATGAATTCGCTCAAGCTCAGACGGTAACTCAATCTGATAGGCAACCGGTCTCACTCGACGAAGAACTCGATAAAGACCCAACTTGCCCTTACCGCCCAAATCTGAGCACCTCTTTCACGGATATGCTTTTAAGAAGACCTCATCACCCACATTAAACTCAATATCTCAACGCTTCAGATCGACATAAGGCTTCTGCCTGTCAAAAGTAGCTTAAGTCTGTCTCGAATCAATCTAACAGTCTCCTCAAACTCCTGAACAATATCTGGTCCCAATAACCGATGCTTAGTCAACTCAGTCCAATCGATAGGAGTGCGACACTTGGGCCCATACAAAGCCTCACAAGGAGCTATCTTAATACTGGCTTGATAACTGTTATTGTAGGCGAACTCTGCAAATGGTAGAAAATCCTCCCAACTACCTTGATACTCAATCACACAACCCCTCAATATGTCTTCTAAAATCTGAATCACATGCTCGGATTGAGCATCAGTCTGTGGATGGTAAGCAGTATTGAAGTTCAATCGAATACCCAAAGCACGATGCAAAGATTCTCAAAACCTCGAAGTAAACCTCGAATCTCAATAAAAAATGATAGACAAAGGCACCCCATGAAGACGAACTATCTCAGAAATGTAGAGTCGAGCTAACTTATTTAAAGGATAGTTGACCCTAACTGGAATAAAGTGTGTAGACTTAGTGAGTCGATCCACAATTACCCAAATAGAATCTTTTTTTAGGACGGCGTTAAAGGAAGACCACTCACAAAATCCATGGTCACATGCTCCCACTTCCACTATGGAATCTCAATTGGTTGAAGTAACCTAGAAGGACACTGATGATCAACCTTGACTTTCTGACAAGTCAAACACTTTGACACAAAGTCAACAACATCTCTCTTTAAACCCTTCTACCAGTACCTCTCACGAAGATTCTTATACATCTTATCTCCGCTAGGATGCATGGAATAAGGGCTATCATGCACCTCATGGAGAATAGTCCATTTCAACCAGAATCTTTCGGAGCACAGTATCGATCTCGAAAACATAAAATACTATTCTGATCAAAGGAGAAGTCCACAGATGTACCCTCTTCAACCTCTCTCATACGGTGCACTAAATACAAATCATTATACTGCTCAGCCTTAATCCTCGAGATTAAAGTGGGAATAACTTGAAGTTCAGCTAAGAGACTGCCATCCTCAAACAGACTCATTTTGGCAAACATAGCCCTCAACTCGGTCACAACATTACGACTCAAAGCGTCGGCAACCACATTAGCCTTACCAGGGTTATACTCAATTTCACAGTTGTAATCCTTCAGAAGTTCCAACCAATGTCGTTGCCTGAGGTTAAGCTCTTTCTGGGTAAGCAAATACTTTAAGCTCTTATGATCCGTGAAGATGTAACACTTCTCCCCGTAAAGATAGTGTCTCAAAATTTTAAGAGCAAAGATCACCACAGCAAACTCTAAGTCATGAGTAGGGTAGTTAATCTCATGTGGTTTCAAATGATGAGATGCATAAGCCATAACCTTTCCTTCTTGCATTAGGACATATCCCAAACCCCGTGTGAGAATCATCACTGTAATCAGTATAAGTTTTCCCAGGCTTAGGTTAGATCAAAATCGGTTCCTGAGTTAACACAAACTTCAACTTTTTAAAACTAGACTCCTAAGCCTCAGTCCAAACAAATGGGACATTCTTCCTCAGAAGCTTAGTCAAAGGAGCTGTAATAATCGAGAGACTCTCGACAAACCTTCGATAATAGCTGGCCAAACACAAGAAACTACGAATCTCAAAAACATTCTTAGGTTGCTTCCAACCCATAATAGCCTCAATCTTTTTGGGATCCGCACAAATTCCTTTACTAGAAACAATATGCCCCCAAAACATAACCTCTGAGAGCTAAAATTCACACTTGTTGAACTTAGCATAAAGCTGCTTCTCTCTCAAGGTTTGCAAAACAATTCTGAGATGCTCCTCATGATCCGACTCAATTTTAAAGTATATTAAAATATCATCTATGAACACCACCACAAATTGATCCAAGTAGGGTTGAAACACCCTATTCATCATGTCCATAAATGCAGCAGGAGCATTAGTTAACCCGAATGGCATCACCAAAAACTCTTAGTGCCCATAACGAGTTCGAAAAGCTGTCTTGAACACATCAAAATCTTTGACCCTAATCTGATAATACCTAGATCTCAAATCTATCTTAGAGAACACAGTAGCTTCTCGAAATTGGTCGAATAGGTCGTCAATATGAGGCAAAGGGTATTTGTTCTTAATCGTCAGCTATTCATCTTTCGATAATCGATGCACAGTCGAAGGGTTCCATCTTTCTTCTTTACAAACAGAACTAAAGCACCCAAAGGTGAAACACCAGGTTGAGTAAAACCCCTATCCAATAGCTCTTGCAACTGTATCTTTAATTCTTTTCTTACACATTCACATAACTTATCATTTATATTCATTCTCTATTCTTTTATTTATTTATTTTTTACCAAAACTATCACATAGTAATCATAACACTGTTCTTTTAACACTCTTATAGACTTTATTTTCTTATACCATTAAATTATGATCTACGTTTTCATATAATTCCTTCACTTTCTTTCTTTTCTTTCTCTTTTCAAGGCAAAAAATGATTATCCCAGTTACGGATCAGAGTTAATCCTTTTATTTCGAACCTCTTAGAATTCTATTGGCCCGATCGCTGCCAATAGTCTCCTCGAGGTAACTGTTCCTACCAAAGTTTGCCCTTTATTTATTATTATTTTTTATCTTTTATAATTCGTAATTTAAAATTTCTTTTTCATCACAAGTATTTTTCTATATTTTCATTCATATCTTCTATCATAAATTTTAAACTTTATCCTTTCTCTTATATTTCTTCCATGATTCTGAAGTTACCATTTATCTCTCAAATCTCTATACTAGACTAGTTAGTAACCCACAAGTTTTATTATTATTATTTTTTCCCCACTACTTACCCGGATGATAAATCTTACTATTATTTCATGACTTTAGGTTCCTAAAGAATACTTCTTATATTCTTAATGTATCTTCTCATTTTTATCTATAAAGATTACGAACTATATTTTAAATCTCTATATAAGACTAAATAACATTTACTTTCACTCTTAATTTATATTGCAACTTATTTTATCTCTTCACAACTTGTAACTTATTTACCTTTATACTAATTTACCATTAGATTTTAATATCTTTTTGGATTTTTCAACTCTTTACTATTTTTATTCCTTATAAACATTTTCCTCTCCTCAAACATTAACATCACTTCAACTTTTCTTATTTCCCCAATAATACTTCTTTTCCTGATTTAATTAATTTTTAATTAATTTAATTTTTTTAACCACCATTCTTTTTCTTTTCAAGTATAATTATTCCACAAATTTTCCTATCTATTTTTTTCAATTTCCTCTCTCATTAATACTCGTTATAGGCTATTCTTTGCTTTTCTCAATAATTTCTAGAAAATCTTTTATTTAATGTCTCCTAGAGCCTTACTTAAAGTATTTTCAAAAGAAATATCTAATATTCGCCACAGTGAGATTTTTTTTTTCGCATTTTTCACAAGATTGAATAGGTCTTATCCTTAAACCTTCCATACTTGCCTTAGAAATAACATGAGATCCTATTTATCTTTCTCCTCAATATTAGATATCTCATTCCGATCTTCCTTTAATTTCACTCGAGGCGCAAGATCACTGACAACCCTAATAGTATAACCTTAACCATGACTAATTGTAAATCTAGAGCTCTTACGTGGTGGCATAGTAAACTATATACAGAGAGCAATAATCACTAAACTAAGATTTGGTACTGGAGTCTCAGATTAAATCTTAACTTTAGAATTTCAAAGCAAGAAAATAAATTATAAAATAATATATATTAAAAACCCTCGATTACCCTAAAACTTTTAAAACTATGAAAATCAATTATTTTGAACCTCACATCGAGGTTTAAACTTGACTCTGATACCATTAAGTGTAACCCTGATGCTATTACAAATTAATATATTTTCTCCCTAATTTAGTGCTTTTATTGTCTCTTTTGTTTCTCATTTAGCATGCATCATAAGCATTTTATAATTGGTTTTTATATTTTCTAATACATTGCTAGTTAGTTTAAACTCTCGTTATTTCTATATATGTTGTACTAATGTTGATGCAAACAGTTGGTATATTGCATATTAAGATTTCTAGCACAGGAACTCAGTTTAGAAGATCAACATTGACAGAATGCAGCCACAAAACTAGCTTGGAATTGTGACCAGATATGTCGCTGCATTGAAGTTGAACCTCAAATGAGTAGAGTTAAGCTGAGTTTACACTAGAAGCACCAACGCAGGAATATCACAGATGTCGTTGTAATTACAACATCAGAATGCGTCTAATAGTACAGCGACAATCTGCAGATCTTTAAAGAAAACATGTAATTTGTGAGAGTGCACAGCTGTACTCTAACTAACTTTGACAGCTACAAAAATCCAGATCTAAATCTAAGAATGAAGGACGAAATATGCAAATTTAGGGGTTATAAATAGACGAAAAAATTAGGAAAAACATCATCAAGAACAAGGGGATTAAATTCTGAAAATTCTTCGTGAATCAAAGATTTGAGCTGTAATCGAGGAGCTAATGAACCACGTCTGCAACTGCTTCTGACGAGAGGTGCTTGATGCCGAGCAAGAGGAACAAGTAAAGAGTAGGCCTAGTAGTCTAGAGATAGTAAGCTTCATTGTACTCTTTATTTCTTCTAAAACGATGATGGATTCTATTGATGTTAAATGAATACAAGAGTATCTTTTAATATTATATCATTTTGATTCTTATTTTACATTACTTGTCCGCTTATTCTTGGATTTAACCGCTCTAAACACAAAAGTGAAATTGCAGTACATCGACATCGAGAGATACGATGACAGGTTAGATTAATAAGTGGGTTAGGCGAGAGCTGCTCGGGACTGGGACAGACTCCAGTTACTTGTTCTTGGATACACATCATTTCTCACATCGAGAGATGGAGTAGTGTATCTGAGTCAGGATTAAGTAGGGAGTTATTGTGAGTAAGAACTCGAAAGGACTTCATTGCTGCGACAATTCGTCTACATTTTACCTTGTTGACACATCCAGCGTTGCAACCTGTAGAATCAGTGAACCATTTCCACCCTTTACACTTGATCACTTTTATATTTCCTGCATTTAAATTTCCATTACTCACACTCAACACTTTTGGATTTATTTTTAGTACATTGACATCTAACTTCTGAGGTTTGACTTTAATACAATGATAGTAATGATTAATATAGTGTGCATAACTGACATAACTACGCTGACAACCCTATTCGTATTATACTGATTTTTCTTCAATTAATTGCTTTAACATTAAGACATCGGAAACCATTTCCTCGTGGGATCGATATCTGATAGCTCTGTCTATCAACTATACTTGCATCAACGTGTGTACGCTTGCACAATCATGTGTCGTAAAAACATCGATCAAGTTTTGGCATCGTTACCGAGGATCTTAGCGTTTGTTCAACGTTTATTTTTGCTATTGCAATTAATTTTGCTTACTTAATTTTTAACTTTTGATTAATTTGTTTATCGTTCTTTTTTTATTTTGAAGGTATTGTATGTCCACAAGGAGAAATCCTAAGAACAAAGGAAGATGGCTGGTAACAATAGCAATAATAATCTACCACTATTGCTGCCACAGGATAACAATCCTCCAGTGCTACCACAAGATTTACCGCTACCACGTTCACAAGAAGAGCAAATACAGAATAGGCCAATAAGAGATTTTGTTATGCCTATACTCGTTGATTTACAACTAGGGGTTGTACGACCAGCAATTCAGGCTGGTAACTTTGAATTGAAACCGGTGATGTTTCAAATGCTTAATTCTAATGGACAGTATTCAGGTTTTCCACATGAGGACGCACGGGAACATTTGAAATCATTTTTACATATTTGTGCATCCTTTAGTCAACATGGTGTCCCTGATGATGCTTTGAAAATGCAATTATTTCCTTATTCATTTCAGGGAAAAGCTCGAACATGGTTTTTAGGATTGCCGATGAGATCTAATACATCATGGAATGCTTTAGCAACGCAGTTTGTCTTACGATTTAATCCGTCGACAATGAATGCAAGGTTGCGAAATGACATCACTGCATATCATCAACTCGATGATGAGAATTTACACACAACATGAGAGCGCAACAAAGCATTGCTTCAACGCTGCCCACTGAATGGGATTCAACAAGAAACTCAGATTGAAATTTTTTATAATGGTTTGAATGCTCAGACAAGGAATCTTGTCGACGAATCTGCAAACGGTCCATTGTTGGATTGCACATATGATGAAGCGGTTTGAATTCTGGAGAGGATAGCTCAAAATGATTACCAATATCTAATTTCTCGTTCTACACAGGTAAAAACTAACCTTGGAGTACTTGAATTAAATGCTATTTCTGCATTGTCAACGCAGGTATCTTCTTTCGCCAACATCATTAAGAACATGAATGGAACAAGCACCATTGCTCCGATTCAAATGGCCTAGTAAACAGATATGTTGATATTTCCATGCGAGATTTGCAGTGACAATTACAGCTATGAAGATTGCCCACAGCATGCAGAAAATGCATATTATGTCAATAACATCCGAGAGGGTTCGTTTGGTAACTCCTTTAACAATCGTTCACAACAACCTTGGGGAAATCAGAATACATCCACATTTCGATATGAAAATTCTTCGAACCAAGGAAGTTATAGGCAAGGAGGTTACAACAACAACCAATCGCAGAATTATAATCAGAATTCACAAGTAAATTCTCGTACTGAACCAATGCAGTTACATATTCAAATGCAACCACAACCGTGACTACAACCACAACCATCTGTTTTGCCACAAATGCAAGGACAACATCATCAACATCAATAGCAATAATTTAATCAATCTAAGGTAGATACTATGACTTATCTTGAAGCAATGATGCGCGAGCATATTACCCGAATCGAAGCGATAGTGCAAGAAAATTCTTCTTCAATACGAGCACTGGAAGCACGACTTGGACAGTTGGCCTCTAATCTCAACTCTAGATCACCAGGTACTCTACCTAGTGATACTGAAGATCCAACGCAACAAGGGAAGGAGCATTGCAAAGCAATTACATTAAGAAGTGGAAAACATACGGTAAAAATAAGTAATTCTGGTCAAGACCATGTCGAAGCATCCACTTCACAACAGCAAGTAGAGATTATAATTGAAGAAAGTCAAGCACAAAAGAATGTGGAAAAACCAACGGTAATACCATCTCTGCCTACAGTTTGTCCAGATAAGCTGTCGACACAACCATCATTGTTTAAGCAATAGAATCATCCACACCACCCTACTGCAACCATACCTTTGCCATTTCCACAGCGTTTCAAAAAAAAGTCCATGATGAAGAATACCATAAGTTTGTTTCTACTTTGAAATAATTGCATATTAATCTACCTCTAATAGATGCTTTTGTACAGATACCCAGCTATGGTAAATACATGAAGGAGTTATTATCAAAGAAAAAGAAACTATCCGACATCGAGACGATTGCGCTCACAGAAGGGTGCAGCGCTGTACTCACAAACAAATTACCAACAAAGATGAAAGATCCTGGCAGTTTCACACTTCCATGCTCCATTGGAGATCATTACTTAGGTAAAGCATTATGTGATTTAGGAGCTAGCATTAACTTAATGCCTTTGTTTACTTTCAGGAAACTAGGAATCGAATCAATGAAGCTCACTGCGGTGACATTGCAATTAGCGGATAGATCTTTAGCACAACCGAAGGGACAAATCAAAGACGTTCTTGTTCAAGTTGTTAAGTTGGTGTTTCTTGCTAATTTTATCAGCCTAGATTGCGAAGCTGATAAGGATGTACCCATTATTTTGAGAAGGCCATTTTTGGCAACGAGACGAACACTTATCGACGTGTTTAAGGGAGAATTAGTGATGCGTCATAATAATGACCAAGTAACCTTCAGTGTGTTTGAAGCAGCATCGATAGGGCCCAAAGAATAATGTCACCATGTTGATATTTTGGACAAAATTATTTTTGAGGAGTTTCGTATCAGGAATTCAACATTGGTTGGCTGATACTGATGCAGTGACATCTACTGATGATATCTTAGGGGACTGCATTGACAAAGAGGAAGTGAACAACTATGAGTTACGAAGATATTGACAATTGGAATCGTTGGATTTATCCAACAAGACAATTTTAGTTTTTAAACCATCTGTAGAGCAAGCTCCTACTTGTCATTATCAATGCAACCCTCAACGCCACACAAGAAGAGAAGCTTATCACAATCCTGAAAGAGCACAAGAAAGCCATAGCTTGGAGCATAGAAAACATCAAAGGCATCAGTCATTCTTTCAGCATGCATAAGATAAGGTTAGAAGAAGAAGGGAAGCAATCAGTTAAGTAACAAAGACGACTCAATGAGAAAATGAAAGAAGTGGTAAAGAAGGAAATCATCAAATGGTTAGATGCGGGCATAATATATCCTACTTTTGACAGTAATTGGGTAAGCCCCGTTCAATGTGTTCTAAAAAAAGTGGTTTTACTGTTTTAACCAATGATAAAAATGAGTTAATCCCTACTTGCATCGCAACTGGATGGCGTGTGTGCATGGATTACCGATGATTGAATGCAACCACAAAGAAGGACCATTTTCCACTCCCTTTCATCGATCAAATGTTAGATAGGCTAGTTGGTAAAGCCTATTATTGCTTCTTGGATGGCTACTCTGGATACAACCAAATAGCTATTACACCGAAAGATCAAGCGAAAACCACATTTACATGTCATTTTGGAACTTTTATTTTTCGACGGATGCCATTTGGTTTATGTAATACGCCAGTAATATTCCAAAGATGTATGATGGCGATATTCTCAGATATGATTGAAGACTCACTCGAGGTATTTATGGATGATTTTTCATTCTATGGACAGAGTTTCGACCAATGTGTCAACAACTTGGCAAATGTTTTGAGAAGATGTGAGGAAACAAACTTGGTTCTAAATTGGGAAAAATGCCACTTCATGGCAATAGAGGGAATTGTCCTTGGCCATCGAATCTCGTGTCAAGGCATTGAGGTCGATAAAGCTAAGGTAGAAATCATCGTAAAACTACCACTACCTACCACTGTCAAAGCAATAAGAAGCTTTCTTGGACACGTAGGTTTTTATAGGAGATTTATCAAAGATTTCTCCAACATAATGTTCTTTATTAGAACAAAATAAAAAGTTTATATTCGATGACATCTGTCTGGATGCATTCACAATAATAAAGACAAAGTTGGTGCAAGCTCCGATTGTCGTAGCACCGAACTGGACTCAACCATTCGAATTAATGTGTAATACTAGCGACTTTGCTGTAAGAGCTATTCTCAAACAAAGGAAAGAAAAGGTATTTCATGCTATTTATTATGCTAGTAAATCACTAACTGAAACGCAAGTTCATTACACTACAATTGAAAAGGAGTTACTAACAGCGGTCTTCGAATTTGACAAGTTTCATTCTTATCTTGTCGGCGTAAAGACTACAGTATATAAGGATCACTCAGTTTTGAGACACCTTTTCAACAAAAAAGACGCTAAGCCTAGACTTATTAGATGGATCTTACTCCTTCAAGAATTTGATGTTGAAATCAAGGATAGGAAGGTATTTGAGAATCAGGTAGCTGACCATTTATTTCGGCTGGAAAGTGGAAGCGAAGATGGACAAAAGACTCAAATTGTCGAAGCATTTCCTGACGAGCAATTCTTCACTGTTGACACATCACCATGGTATGCTGATGTAGTCAATTATCTTGTATGTGGAAAGCTACCCATGAGTGTAACTGGTCATAAAAAAATCTGGCTCATACGCAATGCTACTAAATATTATTGTAATAAGCCATACTTATTCAAGGTATGTGCTGACAATATAATTCGTCGATGTGTTCCTGAAGAAGAAATGATGTCAATACTGCAACATTGCCACGATGCTCCTTATGGAGGTCATTTTGGTGGAACAAGGACTGCTGCAAAGGTCTTACAATCTGAATTTTATTGGCCCAATTTGTTTTGAGATATCCATAATTTCGCGCAACAGTGTGATCGTTGTCAACGTACTGGTTCTATTTCTAAACGTAATGAGATGCTCCAACAACCTATCATGGAGGTGGAACTCTTCGATGTTTAGGGTATTGATTTTATGGGACCATTTCCAAACTCTTTTGGAAATATGTATATCCTAGTAGCTGTTGATTACATATCCAAGTGGATTGAAGCTATTGCGGTACCAAAAGATGATGCTCGGACAGTGTTGAAATTCTTTCATACATACATCCTCACAAGGTTTGGAACCCCAAGAGCATTGATAAATGACCAAGGCACTCATTTCTACAACAATCAAGTGGCGACTGCATTGAAACGATATGGTGTGAAGCATCGTATGGCTACCATATATCACCCGCAAACTAATGGTCAAGCCGAAGTATCCAATCATCAAATTAAAGGTATACTAGAAAAGGTGGTTAATCCATCTAGAAAGGATTGGTTAATATGGTTACATGATGCATTGTGGGCGTTTCGCACTGCCTACAAAACACCTCTGGGAATGTCACCGTATCAGTTGGTATTTGGAAAATCCTGTCACCTACCTGTCGAACTTGAACATAAAGCTATGTGGGCAATTAAACAGGTAAACTTGGATTATGATGCAACTGGTAAGAAAAGAATGTTGGACATCACCGAATCAGAAGAAATTCAATCCCATGCTTATGAGAATGCAGCAATATACAAGGGAAACACAAAAAGATGGCATGATAACATCATTTTGCACCGACAATTTCATCCTGGTCAATTGGTACTTTTATTTAATTCACGTTTAAAACTACATCCAGGGAAATTTTGATCAAGGTGGTCAGGTCCTTTTAAGGTTGTCGAAGCATTTCAAAGCGGTGCGATAACAATTGAAAATTTGCAAGATGGGCAACAATTCAAAGTGAACGGCCAACGTCTTAAAGACTATGTGAGCCCAAACATTCTAGAACCAGACGAAGTCATCAACATGGTAAAATTTAATTAATGTCGACGCATTTTATTTTAATTTTTTATTTACTTTTCAGTTATTTCACTTTTTGTCGTGTTGTTTCATATTCTTAGTGAAAATAAAGGTCGTATTTTTATCGATGCATTAGAGCATATATTGTCGGTGCATTTAACGATGAGTCAGCATTACCTTTTCAGCAAAAATCGCGTCGATTAATTCTTTCTTATCCCAGTCGTTGGATCAAAACAAAATTGGTATGATTTGTAGCCTGGCAATTAATGACTGCAGGCGCATCGTTTCCCCATACGTTTTCACTCATTACACCTAGGTTATAAAACCCTCACTGCATTTTTGTTTTTCTTCACAATCGCCATTGTTACTGAGAATCAACCTTCTCTGCCGATTTTCTTTTCTCACTTCAAAGTAATATTTTTCTTTTTCTTTATTCTCTGATAGTTGTACCTTGTCAAATGATGATGTTACTAGACTTTTGCATATGCATCTAGGGCATATGAGTGAAAACAGCATGGCAAAATTGAGCAAAAGAGGACTCCTTAATGAACAAGGTATTAGTAAATTGAAGTTTTGTGAGAACTACTTTTTTGGAAGCAAAAGAGAGTTCAATTCATCAAAGGAATCCATAACATGAAGGGAACACTGGATTATATAAATTATGATCTTTAGGGACCATTCAGAGTGCCTTCGATGGGTGGCGCTATTCATATGCTAATGATCATTGATGATTTTTCCAAAAAAGTTTGGACATTCTTCTTGAAGCAGAAAAATGATGTGTTTTTCGTGTTCAAAGCTTGGAAAACTATAATTGAGAAGCAGATAGGGAAATAGATAAAACACCTCTACACGAACAATGGCTTAGAATTCTGTTATGATGAGTTTAATGAAATGTGCAAATCAGAAGGGATTGTGAGACACTTAATAGTTCGTTATATTCCACAGGAAAACGGCGTTGTAGGACGAATGAATAAAACAATCATGGAAAATGTTCGATGTATGTTGTTGAATGCTAATTTACCGAAGTCGTTTTAGGCTGAAGCGACCTTTACTGCATGTTTTTTGATTAATCGGTCTTTGTCTATAGCTATTGAAAAAAGATTCCACAAGAGGTATGGTATGGTAATCCTATTGATTATTCTAATTTGAAAATTTTTGGGTGTCATGCATATGCTCATGTTGATAATGAGAAATTGGAACCAAGATCCATTAAATGTGTTTTTCTTGGTTTTAAGCTTGTCCTAGGAATAGAAAAGTTGTGATTAGCATAAATGTTATTTTTTATGAAACTTCTATGTTACCTAACTTATTTCTTAAAGACTCTTCCAATAAAAACCAGCAGAAGCAGGTGGAGCTTCAGATTAATCTAGGATTTACAACAGATTCAATTCCTAAAGTTTGTACAAAAACTCATAATAGAGTTGCATTTTTACCACAATATTCTATTACCAAAAATAGACTTAGAAGAAAAATTAAACCTCCAAAGAGGTACGTCGAGGTTGGTCTAGTGGCCTATGCTTTAATTGTGCCTCAAGTTATTAATGCTAATCAAGAGTCATCTACTTATTCTGAGGCAGATAGTTATGAAGAGTTAGAAATGTGGATGTTTGCCATGCAAGAAGAGATGGAATCACTCCATAAGAATAAAATGTGGGACCTAGTGAAGCTTCCAAAGGATAAAAAAGTTGTTCGTTGTAATTGGGTGTTCAAGAGGAAAGAAGGAATTCTAAGAATTGAATAACCCAGATATAAAGCAAGGCATGTTACAAAAGGTTATAGTCAGATTCCCGGTGTAGACTTCACAGACGTGTTTTCTCCAATTGTGAAACATAGTTCGATTCGAGCATTACTTGGTACTATGCTCATGTATGATTTGTAGCTTGATTAGTTAGATGTAAAAACAACATTCTTGCATGGAGAACTTGAGGAAGATATTTACATTCAACAACCAGAGGGTTTTATAGTCTCAAAAAATGAGGATTATGTTTGCTTGTTGAAAAATTCCCTTTATGGTTTGAAACAGTCACTAAGGCAGTGGTAAAAGAGTTTTGATTCTTTTATGGCTACCCATGATATAAAAAGAAGTAGCTTTGATAATTGAGTTTATTTTAAGAAGAAAAATGATGGTTCATTTGTATATCTATTCCTTTATGTTGATGACATGTTGATAGCAGCCAAAGATAAAGGAGAGATAAGAATGGTAAAAGCCCAACTTAGTAAAGAATTTGTGATGAAAGATTTAGGAGCAGCAAAGAAGATGCTTGGAATGAATATTCTCAGAGATAGAAAAGAATGTAAATTGTACCTAATTCAAAAAGGGTACATTGAGAAATTTCTTTGTAGGTTCAATATGTAGAGTGCCAAGCCTGTTAGTACTCCATTAGCAGCCCACTTCAAACTTTCATCGGCTTTATCTCTACAATCAGAAGATTAGATTGATTACATGTCACATATTCCATATTTTAGTGTAGTGGGATCTCTCATGTATTCTATGGTTTACTCACATCCAGATTTATCATATGCAATCAGTACAATTAGTAGATACATGGCGAATCCCAGTAAAGAACACTAGAAAGTAGTTCAGTGGATTTTGAGATACTAACGAGGTACTATTGATGTTTGCTTACAGTTTGGAAGAACTAGAGATGGATTCATTAGGTATGTTAATGTTGATTTTGCTAGAGTCCTTGATAAAATGAGATCTCTCATAGGTTATGTCTTTACAATTAGGGTTTGTTCAATTAGTTGGAAGGTCACTTTGCAATCTAAGCCGTTTTGTCTACCACTGAAGATGAGAACATGGCGATTATTGAAGCTTGTAAAGAAGTTATTTGGTTAAAAGGACTCTATCGTGAACTCAATAAAAACCTTTAGATCAATACAATATTTTGTGAAAGTCAGAGTATCATCTTCCTTACGATTGATCAAATGTTTCATGAGAGAACAAAGCACATTGATGTGCAATATCATTTTGTGCGTGATATTATTACTCGTGGTGATATTGTTGTGAGAAAAGTTAGTACTCATGATAATCTTGCAGATATGATGATTAAATCACTTCTAATAACCAAGTTTGAGCATTGCTTGGACTTGGTTGGTGTTCATTGTTAAAGATTAATCCTTAAGGGTTTCATGGAAGAGGTGGAGAACTTGTTCATTGAGAGTTCGTGATGAAGAACTTGTTCGTTGAGAATTCGTGTCAAGGTGGAGATTATTAGTGTTGTGTGACCTAAATTCTTAATTAAAGAAATAAAATGCAAGTAGAAATAAAATACATACTGCACAAGTAGAATCCGTATAGAAGTACACTTCTTCTTTTTTATATTGATTAGAATAAGATGTTTCAATATTACTACATTACTTCTATTAGATATTGATTAGAATAAGGTTTTTCAACCTATAAATAGACTTAGTTGTCTCCTCTTGTATCATTCGAATTTTGACATTAGTGATTTTTTTTCTCCTCTACCCATGGTTTTTTCTCGAAAGGGTTTCCACGTAAAATTTGTGTGTTCTATTTCTCTTTTTTTTTTCTTTGTGATATTTCTTCATTACCATTACCAACATTAAATTTTAATAGATTCATTAAACAATATTAAAATATACAAGGATAGATTTGCTGCAAAAAAAATATTCACTTAAAAATAAGGAATTAATTACATTTTAAAAAACGACTTCCTTCATATCATCATAAGTTTCCCATTCTAAATAAGATGCCTTGAAGATATGGCTTTAGTTCCTTCTTAATTTCAGAAACATGTGGCCTAGGAATTCCTTTGTAACATATAAAAACATGAACCTTTTAAATGAAATCATATTTGAATTAAAACTAATTAATCCTCCAGCATCCATAAAAAAGTTTGTAAAAAGCAGCTATTATGCCAAGCTGTTAGGGGTGAGCAAAACTCGATTCGAATCGAAAAATTTGAAAAAAATTTCGAATTTCGAATTATTCGAATCGAGTTATTCAAGTAATTCGAGTTAAAAGAATCGAGTTGAATTTTTTTTTTATTTCGAGTTCGAATCGAGTTTAATTTTCGAATTCGAATTATTCGAATAATTTGAATAAACCGAATTAAATTATATTATTTTAATATTTTTAATTTTAAATTTATATTATTAATTTACCCAAGCCCAATTTCAATACCCATTTTCCCCCAAGCCCAAACATTTATCTTACCCAATTTTTTCTCCTAATATTTAAAACCCATCAATAAACTAAACCCAATTATTTTTAAACCCAAATATAATTTAATTCTTAAAAAACCCCATAAATTAAACTCAAAATAATTTTTTTTCATCCTAAAAAACCCCCCAAATTAAACCCCCATTTAGTTGAAACCTATCTACTCTAAGAGGCTAAAATCCCTAAAACATTCAAACTTTCCCCTCTTTCTTGGCCTCGGCAGGTGCATCTCCAAGACTCCAACAGACCAACACCACCATCGTCCGTCGGTTGAAGGAGCGGCTGTGGCAACTCTTACCCAAAGGTAAGATCTGTTTCAACTTTCAACCCACTCCGTCCATTGGCAACTGGAGTGCTAAAGTGATGTATACCTTGTTGGCATTTGGAACAAGGTTTTGCAATGCTTTCATTTTCTCATTAATCCTACTTCTCCTCTGCATCATTCAAAAAAAAAACCCATAAATCAATAAAATCGATGAAGAAACCAACTCAATGAACCAAGAAATCCAATTAGTACAAAAACACCATAGGCCAAACTAGTAACCTTTTCAGACAAATTAGTAATATATTTTGTAAGATATGTAGCCAAAAATGTTTGGATGCTGAGAAAAAAAGAAGGAATCAATTAGTTTATATAGGGGGAGAGGACTGAGTAGTTTGTTAATTAGGTAACTAAGTTTCAGATAATCCCCTGTTACCTACTAGACAGGTTTGCATCTTAAGCAGCAACTTACATGTTTGGTCCGAAAGGTTGCTGGTGAATCACTTTAGAGTGAGGTCAAAGCCAATTAACAATTTCTGTAATGGATAATCTAATTTATTAACAGTAAATTAAGAAAAATTTAGAAGCTGACATGAGGTTGATGAAGAATAAAATGATTTTGGGTGGTGTTTTATTTTTAATATTTAAGCCAAAATTATTTACATGATTTTTTTATTTTTTTGATAAAAAATTATTTACATGATTTGATTAAGCTAAAGGGGGGTTATTGTGGGCATGGACGCATGGTTGCCTGGTAGCCTTCAATCTCCAACCATTAATACTTGTTAATGAAGCCAAAACAGAATTATCTTTGTTAGCTATCGGTTGTTCCAAACTGTTTAAGTTCCTTAACAAATTCTGATTGCAACTTCACTTTGACTGCCCCTTTCTTTCAATTCATCTAAATCTTTTTTGTTATTTTCTTTTTTGATTGCTACATTTTAGATTTGAAAACTAAGTGGGTTATGAGAATTAAATTAAGTGTTTTAAATAATAAATATCTTTATTGCAGGATTGTTGTAGCAGCAATTTATACACTGCTAGGTGTGTATATTGTATTTTAAATAATTAATTTGTTTTTTTTTAACTTGTAGATGAGTGATCCAATTTCAAAGCGAGATGGTTCAACTCAAAGTTCACAAAATTCTTCGCCAAGTCAAGATGATCAAACAACAACCAAGGAAAATGTTTGAAGAAAAGTTACTCCGAGAGTAGCTTGTTGGAGCCATTTCACCAAATATGTAACTGAAGAGGGGGAGAAGAGAGCAAGGTGCAATGCTTGTGATACTACTTACACCATGGAGTCAACTTCGGGTTCTACAACGAATTTGAACAATCATTTGAAAACATGTCAAAAAAGACCTCTAGGTAATACTTTTGACCCAAAGCAATCAGAATTAACATTTGTGAAGACTAACCAAGAAACAATGGATTTATCAACTTGGGTGTTTGATAAAGATGCTGTTAGAAAGTCATTGGTTCATATGATAATTGTGGATGAACTTCCTTTTAAAATTGTAGAGGGAGAGGGTTTCAAACACTTTCTTTCTATAGCATGCCCACGATTTAGTATTCCATCTTGTTGGACAATTAGAAGGGATTGTCTAGATTTATTTAACTCCATGAAGAGTGTAATGAAGAAATGTTTTGAAAAAAGATATGAGTAGAGTTTGTTTGATGACAGACACTTGGACTTCATTATAGAGGATATCTTACATGGTTTTAACGGCACATTGGGTGGATGATGAGTGAAGGTTGCAAAAAAGGATTATAAATTTTTGCCCAATATCTACTCATAGAGGTGAAAGCATAGGTCAAGCCCTTGAAAAATGTCTTCGAGATTGGGGGATTGAGAGGATCTTCACTATTACGGTTGATAATGCCTCCGCCAATAATGTTGCGATTGAATATTTGAGAAAGAAATTGAATCATCGAAATGTGTCTATTGCAAATGGGAAATTTATGCATATGAGATGTGTTGCACATATTCTTAATCTCATTGTGCAACACGGTATTAAGGAGGCTTTTGTGTCTGTGGATCGAGTTAGAGGTGCTGTGAGGTATATAAGAGCGTCACCATCAAGGTTGGCAAAATTTAACCAATGGGCAAAAGAAGAAATTATAGATAGTAAGGCTCAATTGTGTTTAGATGTGCCTACTAGATGGAACTCAACTTATATGATGTTAAAGGTGGCAGAAAAATATGAGCGTGCATTTGAATCATATGTACGTGATGATCATAACTTTTTTCTTGACCTCAGTGCTGGAGATGGAGTTCCTACATTTGATGATTGGGAAATTGTTCGAAAAGTTATAAAAGTGCTAGAGCCTTTTTATCATCTTACACTTAAGGTGTCCGGATCTTTGCATGCTACCTCTCATTCACTTTTTGAAGTATTGACGGATGTCCATTGTCTTTTTGATGGGTGGCAACATTGTGGAGATTTAGACATAATTTCTATGACTTCTAAAATGAGGGATAAGTTTAATAAGTATTGGGGTGAAGGAAACAAGATCAACATGCTAGTTTATTTGGCGGTTATCTTTGATCCGTGATGTAAAATGAGCTTTTTGGACTTTAGGGTGGACTTGCTTTTTCCTAATGTTGCTAATGACATCATGAAAATGGTTGATAAAGATTTGCGTTGCTTGTTCAATGAGTATTCTTCTAATGTCGGGGGAATTCAATTGTTTGAAGGTAGATCTACTTTTTCGACAAATCTTTTTAGTTCTATGGAAATAGATCACTCAGAAATGCAAGCGAGCTTGGCCAAGCAAAAATACCTTAAGAAGAAGAAACAAGTTGGAGTAGAAATTAAATCTGAGTTGGATAGGTATTTGAGTGAGGAGGAAGAATTAAATAATTCAAGTTCATTTGATTTATTATTGTGGTTGAAAATGAACAGTCCTAGATTCCCTATTCTTGCACAAATGGCTCGAGATATTCTTGCTATTCCTATCTCAACAGTTGCCTCGGAAAGTGCATTTAGCACGAGTGGACATGTTCTCGACAGTTTTAGAAGTCCTCTAACTCCTCTCATGGTCGAGGCTTTGGTTTGCAAAAAAGATTGGCTTCGAAAATCTGATGGTGCCATCAATCTTGAATACTATGTTGATGAACTTCAAACCATGAAAGATGGTAATATATTAATTTTGATTCATTAAATAAGCTTTTGTGTTATTTATATTAGTAAGCATTTTCATAATTTAACTAATATTTGTTTTTAAATTTGCTAGACTTATCCAAAATACCCGAAGCTCAATAAGGTAATATACTTAGCATTAGTTTATAAAGTTAAATGTTTATTTAATTTATTTTTGCAAATATTTGTTTATCATTTAACTAACTCATTCAATGTTTTTACTAGATGTTTCAAGTTTACCAACGATGTCTCAAGCAAAAGAAGAAGATTAAACTATTCTGGTTTTGTGTTATTACTGTTGGTTTATTTGACTTTTGTTGTGTTATTTTTATTTTTTGTTTTGTTGTTTGGAATGATGTTGCCGTGCAGGTTTTTACTGTATTTTAGATTTTTACTTATTTTTTTTATAATTGTTGTGTTATTGTTGTTATTTGGACTTATGTTGTTTACTTGAACTTTTACTTTTTTTTATTATGATCTTGTTGTATTGTCATTATTTACTTAATTTTATTTCAATTAAACAACACCAAATTAATTTTTTTTAATTTAACTCGAACAAATGTATTCGATTCGATTCGATTCGAATTCTATCTCACTCAACTCGAATCATAAAAATTCCAAATCGAGTTAGGATGATGAAATAGGATTTGAAAACTGGATTAACTTAAAAAAATTTCATTCGATTCGATCAAATGCTCACCCCTACAAGCTATATGTATGCATCACCATTCATCGCAGACATGATAAATCCCATGCATGAATAGTGAGAAAAGATGATAAACATAGAGCAACCAAAAATGAACAAAATAATAATATAAAACAATCCATAAGTCGAAGAAAGAAACAAAACAGCTAAAACAAAAAATGAAGTACATACAGTAGAGTTTGTTATGTTGTTAGTAATAACACCATATGAAAATAATCTAATTAAACATCACATAACATATTTAAGTATATTATTTATCAACTGTGAAGGGGGCAAGGATTAAAGAGGGGTGTCCTGACAACATCGATAGGGCTTTGTGTATGGAGATGCTTGGTGAAAATATTTGTTGGTGGATTGGTGGTGGGAGACAAATCAAGTTTTAGTAGGTCGGATGTACGAGTCCCTGAAGGATCATTACATTAATCCTACAAGATATATGTTTAAATGTATGGTTTAGGGTTATTTACTGGCATCTGTCGCAATAGTAAGCATTGCAGCCATTCAACTGAGAGATTCATCTTGCAAGATCATGGTGGTTTAGATGTGATAATATGAATATGAAAATCCAACTGAGAGATTCAATTCAATTTTAATTACATTAAATATTAGACATAAAATGTTGATGTAAAAAATAATAATTAATTAATATAAAATTTTAAATATTTTATATAAAAAAGTTTTAGCGTTTGTCTCTCTACCGTATTGGTAGTTCTTTCTATCGTGCTTGCAATTTAGGATTAGGACTCTTGTTTTCTCAATATGTTAGCTACTGGAATTGGGGATTAAGGCATGCAAATCTCTTTAGCAGAGTAATTGAGGCGGTGAATTTTATTTTGGAAAAAGTTGCGATGGAAGAGGAATGGCAAACTTGAAGATTCAAGATGGCGAGGAGGAATTATGGACGATAGATGAAGATGTAGAGGAGGAGGTGGAACAAGAATTCTATCTGGTAGGATATTTTTTTACGGCACGAATGGTTAATTTCCAAGCCATGAAAAATACCTTGGCTAATGTTTGGCACCCGATAAGGGGTGTAGTTATCTCAGATATGGGGAATAAGAGAATTTTATTTAAGTTTTTTCATGAGGTGGATATTGAAAGAGTAATTAAAGGAACACCATAGACTTTTAATAATCATCTATTGGTTATCCATAGGTTGTTGGAGGGAGAGGACCCATTTGAGGTGGCATTAATTTATTCTTTTTTTGGGTAAGAATCCATGGTTTGTTGCCAGGTATGATGACGGAGTTGGTTGCAAAGAAATTTGAAGATTTTATTGGATCTTTTATGGAATATGATGTGTCGTAATATAGAAGCTATATGAGGATTAGAGTACTGGTGGATGTTAGGGTTCTGATAGTACTAGAAAGAACCATGGATTTATCCTTACTTATTGTTTAAGTTATTCTCATTTGGTCATCTTTAGCATACAATTTTAGCATTTTTTATTTAGTTATTGAATTTTCTAACTTAATGGAACTCAACCTAATTGCCTTTGAATTTATAATATTTTTAATATTGATGTCGCTGCATTAATCTGTTTAGCATTGTGCCTAGAATTGTCATTGTAGGAACTTGTTCAAAATTATTGCTACGTGAATATGTCAAGAGTTGTCTCTGCATAAGTAGGTTCAGAATTGCATCTAGAACTATCGCAGCATCTGACAGCTGTCTGGTTAACACACCAAAAATGCGTGAGTTGTACAGCTGGTGTAACTAACTAGTACGACCAGAGATTGCTAGATTTGAAGGGAAGGACACCTGTACTATTAAGTTGCAGTTAAATATTCATGAGAAGGAGAGAGAAAGGGTCTTCTTCAGGATTGATTTTCTTCTTGAATCCCTTTTCGAAGTTTGCATCCATGGCAGCTTAACTTTCTCAAGGGCGACCTGATGCGAAGGAGGAGGTAGATTTGCTCCTGACGAGGACCTCTTAAGTGCGACACAAGAGGAGAGTAAGGGAGCAAGTCAAGTAGCCTAGGAATAGTATTCTCCATTTGTTCTTTTATTTCTCTTTCTTAAACGCTGATAATTCATGTTATTTCAAGTTTGTATGAAGTACATTTGATATTTGGACTAAATGATATCTTATTCAAGCTTGCCTTTATTGTTTAATCTTTGGGTTTAAATGTTTTGACCATGAAAGTGTTACTGTAGTCACTGTCACTGAAAGGTGCAACGACAATTTAAGCTAACAAGCAAGACAATAGAAGTTGCTTGGGATTAAAGGAATTTAATCCACTTGTTCTTGAATATGTTACATTGCCAACATTGGAAGGTGTGGTTAGTGTGCATGTTTAAGTCTTAGATCTAATATAGAAGCTAAGTTTGGTAAGACATTCATTGTGCATTAGTGTAGCGACAATCACCTTGTATTTTAAACTTTGCAAGTCACACTTAGTATTCTGTCGACTATTTACGTCAAGGACCCCGTTTCATTATTATTGCATTTCATCTCTAATTTTACATTATTACTTTGACAAATCAATCTCACAATTTTATTGCATTTACGTATTCATTGCACCGACAATTATAGACAACAAACATTCATCCTCATGGGATCGATATCCGATAGACTCACATCTGTCTACTATACTTTCATCGACAGTGTACGTTGCACAATATTTTCTATGGCGTTCATAGCGCGATCAGGTTCCTTTGAAAAGAAGGAAAAAGTTGATGACTCCAAGCGAAAAATTCTTCTATGCAAAATTCCAGTATGAAAAATTGGCCCTATTTTGTTTTTTGTGTGGGCGGCTAAGGAATGGTGATAGTTTTTTCCCAATGCCAGTTAAAAGTAAAAGGCATGAGTTAGAATTAGGGTGGGATATGTCCCTAAGGGTATAAGAAAGGAGGCTTACTTTACCCACTAGCATTTGGTTGCGAGAAGATAGAGGTCATGGGTCATATGGAAGTCAATACGGTGGGAGGGAGCAATTCTCTGATAAGGGGGAGAACATGAAAAGCAATCAGCAGATGAGGGGGGACGAAGTGTGAATCCCGTTCTTGGTTTTAATTTAGAGGGTCACACAAAAGGAGGATTGGGGGAAGATAAGTATATGGTGGATCCAATAGAGAATGAGAATGGAGGAGAAGAGATAGATTATTAGCAGAAGTAGAAGGAAAGAAGAGATAGAGAGTGGGACATATGAATATGGAGAACGTGTCAGACAACATAGAGGGTTCTAGGCGTCAGGAGGCAACAACTCATAAGAATCTAGAAGTAAAATATATAAAAAAATAAAATAAAATATTTTGCATGATGGAGACTAAATTAGATAAAAGAATGATGAAGTTCTAACAAATATGTGGTTATAGCAATGGGATTGACGTATCTGTCGAAGGTATGCTAGGTGGGTTATGCTTAGGATGAAAGGAAGTATGCAAAGTTTTTCAAAGAACCACATTGATGTGGTAGTGGAGTCTGAGGGCATACAGTGGAGGTTCATGGGTTACTACGGATCCCCTAATTTACGATTTAAAGATATGACTTGGGATTTATTAAAATCTCTAAAGCAAGATTTGAAAGTCCCATGGATAGTGAAAGGGGATTTTAATGATATTTTATATTCGTTCGAAAAAAAAGGAGTTGTGAGAGAGGAGGAGCGAATGCGGATTTTTAGAGATACATTGGATTACTGCCAGTTAGAGGATCTTGGGTTTACATGCCCGTGGTACACTTGAGAGAGGGGAAATTTTGAGAATAATAATATCAGAGAACGACTCGACCGTTTTGTAGCTAATACGGAATTGTAACACTCTGATTTTTAGTAGTGCCAGGAACAGTGACCCGAGGTCATGTTTACCGACGGTTAACTAACAAAATTTAAGTGTTTCAATAATTGTGAGTAAGGGGGGAGAAAGTTATACTAAATTTTAGTTTAGAAATTACATGAGTAAAATACTTAAATTGTCATAAGAATCTAGAAGTAAAATATATAAATAAAATAAAATAAAAAGGAAAGAAGAACAAATATTAAGAGTGAAGTGATAAATTAGTTATAAATAATGAAAGTTAGAGTAATAAATAATCCATAATTAAAATTAGTGGTGGAGTTAGTGGTCAAACATGAGATTTTGTGGTGAACACTTAATCAAATAAAATAATAGTAAAAAAATTAGTGGTTATAAAAAGGGAGAGATGAAAAAAAATTGAAAAGAAAAAAAAATTCATTCTTCTCTACTTCATCGTCTCTCACGAAAGGAAAAGAAAGCATTTGGGAAAAATTTAGGGTTTATTTCCATTTAAGCCTTCCATGTAAGTTTTCTAAGAAATTTTAATTGTGAGTTTTGTTTTGGGGTTGTGGGTTAAGCTCATGATTGGTTTAATTTATCTAAATAAGAAATTTTTTGAAAAATCCTTGATAATTTAGGGATTTGTTAATTGTGGTATCTTGAATTTGGTTGTTAATTGGGTCTTTCATGTATGGTAAAGAGATGTATATGGGCATATGTGAAAGAGTTATCATGTTTTGAAAGTTAAAAGATTTGAGAAGTAGACGATAGTAGTTGTTTGGAGCTATTGGTAAAGGGTGAAATTCTTGTTTGGTATTGTGCACATGTCAATTTGTTTGGCATTAAACCCTTGATCTTTCATGCATTATGAGTTTATGAATAAGCATAATGTTTATGTGAATATTGGTCATCGAAAGTATTTGATAGGTTACCAAAAGAGGGAAGTGGTGAAAATGTAATTAATTAAGTAAAATTTGAGCACCAATGACATGAAATTTTTATTCAAATCAAGAATCACGACGAGTAGAAGATGGACGAGGCAAGGACAAGGCCATCGACTAATCCTAAGTGGTGAAACTCTTTATCGAGTAAGTTGCTTTAGTCTCATCTTATTTCATCTCTTAAGTAATGCTAAAGCTATAATATAATATGATGGTATGATGATATACTTAAATTATATATATACGCATAAATAAGCTGGCGAGTGTAAACGCATAAATAAGCTGACGAGCGTAAACGTGTGCAAACTGGCGAGTGTAAACGTATAAATAAGCTGGAGAGCGTAAACACATAAATAAGCTAACAAGCATAAAAGTGTGCAAGCTGGCGAGCGTAAACACATAAATAAGCTGACAAGCATAAACGCATAAATATTTTGATAAGCGTAAATGCATAAGTAAATCGACTAGTGTAGACAATGATGTCTTATATGTATTAAATGAGAAGTGCTTGTAAATGATTTTGCTTGAGGAGTTTTTTGGAGAATATAAGTTATTTTTGCAAGTGATTCCTTGGGAGGATTATTTCATGATCATATTACTTATCTATTTCTTTCCTATTTTGTAGTTTTAGACTTTTGATCAGTTCAAGGTTGGATCACTAGAGCAGTCTCAACTTCAAGTCTATATTTTGGTAGTTTTTTATGCTCTACTTAGGTTAAATATGGCATGTGTATAGGTGGTCCCATTGTAAGTCATGACTTTGACTAGGTTACTTAATAATCATGTCAACTCTTTTTAAATCTGAGCATGTATAATTGTTGTGTGAAGATCTTTTGATGTTTATGTATATAATTTTATAAGAGACAAAGTAATATGTGTTAGTTGTTTATTGATATGTTTTAACTTTGTTCAAATGGTGTTGTGATTTGGTTAGGTATAGAAATTCAAATGGGTGAAGTTTGGGTTGTTTAAAATGCATGTTCAGGTGACTTTGGAAATCACACGAGCATGTGTCTCGAGCTTGAATGCACCCACGATTTGACGGATGGCCTGACCCACATCCATGTGAAGCTTTCTTAAATTGGTGCAGTGGTTACACAGTCTGGCACACTGCTTAGCCCACGGCCGTGTGACCTATGTTCGAACTCACCCACGAGTGAGCACACGACCTGGCCCACGGTCGTGTGCCCTTGTTTTCTCACATTCTGAAATTTTCCCTCGAATTTTTAAGTTAATTCATAGGGGTCCTTGGTGGTTCAAAAGAAATTTTAAGGCCTTGAAAGCTCGGTTTAAAGATGGTATAGTTGTATCTCATTAAAAATGATGGCTTTTACGAATCAATTGTAAACTGAATGATGTTTTCTTAACAGTAACTTACTGTATTCCTATACTGGCATTATTTACGGGATATGGGTGTTACAAAAATGGTGGGATTTATACCCAAAATACAAGGTGAATCATTTAGGGCATTCGATTTCAGATCATTGTCCTCTATTGTTAGAAATGGAGATAGATAAGCCTAAATATCAAATGCAATTCTTTCAGTTTGAGTTGTGGTGGCTACTTGAAAATTCATGTGAAGAGGAGGTTAAATTATTTTGGAAGGGAAGTATGTTAAGAGTTCCCAAAAGGATGGAAACAGAGAGAGAGGGGTTAATGAGGTGGACTAGAAAATTGAGGAAAAGGAGAAAGGGAAAGATAAGGGAGTTGGAGGAAAGAATGGTCGAACTTATAGAGGAAGTGCCCACGGATAATATTCTTGGAGACCTTTTTGAAACAAAACTTGATCTCAATATGGAAATTGATAAAACGAAGCTTTACTAGGAGTAGAGGGTAAGAGTGAATTAGCTAAAAATGGAGACCGTAACACCAGTTTTTTTCACAGGTATGCATCACAAAGAAGAAGAGCAAATGCTATTAGAGAACTTGAGAAGGAAGATGGGACATTTACAACGAATCCAAAGGAGATGGCAGCAATAGCGAAGGAGTACTTTGCTACTTTATTTAAATCAGTTAGAAGAGATGAAGTAATGAGAGAACTTGAAGTTATTTTGGAGGGAATAATGATCTGTCGATTTCGTACCTAGCAGATTGAACTTATTTTCACATTTGATGAGCTTGAAATCAAGTAATTTTCTTTATATTTTATAGATTTTTAGTTAGTTTTGTCTTTTGAATAAATTGTGCTAAAACGGTTAACTTATTGCTTTCAAGGCCAAATGAGGCCTAAAGATTAGCTAACCCACTTCGTGAGTACACAGGAGACCAATAGTAGTTGAGCCACAGCGATACTGGCCACTTCGTCATGACATAGAGAGCCCTATGTCGCAACAAATGGATCAACAACGAAGAATCAAGGGACTGCCTACTTTGTCACGACACAGGTCCTAGTGTGTCACGACATGGACCCTAGATTTCAACTCTACATCAAGCGAGGGTAGTTTTAATCTTCACTATGTAGCTTAAATACGAAGGATGATAGCTGACCTAAGGTTGATGAAAACGGTCGGCTAAAAGCTATAAATAGAGAGTTTAGCACTAGGGTTTAAACATCATTAATTAGATCTTAGTTTTTAGTTTTTTTATATTTCCATTTGAAACGAGATTGTAGAAACTTGCATAAACATTCGAGGAATTTTTCCCAAAAGATTGCTTATACAATTTTAGTTTCTTTTTCATTCTCTTTTACAATTATATGTTTTCATATATTATTTTAATGATTATCAAAGAAACCATGAGGAACTAATTCCATTTTGGGGAATCAGGGAGTGGACGTATGAATAATTAATTGTTGTTTTACAAGGATTTTACCTTTCAGATCAGTTGTTTAGGAAAGGAAGAACATTGAACAAACACTAGGCCTGGCAACCCTAGAAAGCCATATAGGTGGGAATGAACCTAAAATTGGTATTATCCATTCGTGAACACTTTTTCCCTAAATCGGTTTAGATTGTGACATCTAGCGATAAGTAATCTCTATCGACTTGTTGTGCCGGCAGAAGATCAAGAGATCCAACTAAGGTAGTGACTAGTTGATTGGAGGAAAATCCCTAAAATCTAACAATTGAAGAACTCATACGGAAAGGACGTAATCTTCCCAAAGCCATTTATAAGAATCTCTACATCTCAATCATTTACTTTTTATTTTCTCTTTTATTTTATGCTTTTCAACAACCAACTCTTTTACTGTTCTTCGTACTATGAACCCTAGAATAAGTACTAATTAATTTTATTCTTTGCAGGGATCTAATTTACTATTGCCTTACGCCTCCTTTAGGTATGATCCTCGGAATACTATCAAGTGTTCCGTTGTAACACACTATATTTACAACCTGACCCATATATTTGTGAAAAGCCTAAATCTATGCCTAACGGGAGTATGTTCAAGGGCAGTCAAGTTGCTGGCGCCATTGCCCGGGAGGCAATGCTTTAGTAAATTTTATTCTTTCTTTGTATTAAAATAATTAGGAAAATTTTAGGTTATAGATACAATCTAACCATACTAACAGATTTTATTTTTTAGATCTAACACTTCCTTTTAATTTCCATCATATTTAAAACCATGGATGCCTACTATTATTTTTATGGATCTCATGTATGATGATGATTATGATAATGATGTCTACGAAGACGAGTACTATGAAGATTGAGAGATTTAGGAAAATCAGAGGTTATTAATGTTGGACTTAAGTCCACTTCGTGAAGAAACCTCGATCCCCGATAAACATGATGACCTATCTTTCGAAAATACATACCTCGAATCTGAAAAAATAGCACGAGAACAAGAACGAGGACTAGACGAGGAAATAGAAAGAGAATTTTTTGAGGAGTAGAATGAGCGAACCGCCGAGCAAGTCGAGATTTCACCCTTGGAAGGGGAAATGGATAACATGTAAAAATTGAAATTGAACCCCAAACCAATGATGAATCAATCCCCACAGAGGAAGATAACGGATCCTTTATCCAAGATTCAAACCTTCAACTAATTACGGTCACAACCACATCAACAGAAGAAATATTAGTTGAAGATGTCATTGATCAAAGATTCGAATTCCAGTGGAAAATAACTACTTTGTACAATATTTTCTTGGTACAATAAATCCCCAGAGAATTTACTAACGTAAAAAAAATTCAATTTTTACAGAAAACAAGAAATATTTACAAACTAGAACCCTAGTCCTTGACTAGCATAATAATCACATTCATGGAGTAAGAAAGTATACGTTCGTGGGAGAAGTAATTGCTACAATGGTACCACAATCCAAAGGATATAAAACATAGTAATGAAAATTGCAAAGGGAAACAAATAGTTATCGCAACATCAAAACACGGGTTTGCAATAAATTCACCATTTTTACTGAATGAGGTGATCGAGCAGCTATTACTCCATCACCCGAAGGCATATGAGTTTCAAAAATGGATCAATGATAAAGACAATCATGCGAAAGGGTGGTGGTATAAATTCACAGACATCGTGAATAAATATGATCAACGAAAAGAGTTGACGGTGATCTCTGTAGGAAGAAAAAGAAAATTTCAAGAAAGAGATAATCGTTAAAGAGTACCTTAGCACGACGGCTGCTGGACAAACAGTGATAAAACAGACTGCTCATGGTGCCGAAGGTATTCTTTTCAAAACTAACAGGCTTGTCGTGACATAGCTTCTCAATGTGGCAACGAAGCAACCACACAAATCCAACCATGTCCAGCCATGCTATGACACAACATACCCCTTGTACGTCACAACCAAGGGGTCAGAATACTAAAAATATAAAATATAGGTTTATCGCAACATGAGGAGGGCCATGTTGCGACATAGGAGACAGCTTGCCAGAACTTTAGGACTGACAAGTTTGTCGTGACATAAGAGGAGCTGTGTCGCGACAAAAAAGCCTTGGAAGGTTGGTTGCGACATATTTAGGTTACGTCGTAACATCGTCTGTAAATTTTGCAAGGTTGACCCAACCCGATTGCGCAACCTGACGGCATAACCTAACATTTACTCGATTTTTAAACCCTAAAACCCTAAAAATACCACCACTATATTATTAACTTAAAACAAAACCTATTCACTTTACTTAAACATTCTCAATCAATCCTAAACCCATTAAATATCTCATCCCTCTCTTCCCATTCCAACCCAAACCTTCATTCCTTCAAGGAAATACTCCATTCCAATGAGCAAGGGTGTTCCATCAACAAAGCAAATATTCAAAAGCAAAGGTACTTCCTATTCCAACCCAAACCCTCATTCCTTCAAGGAAATACTCCATTCGTTACTGTTCATTTCTCAATTGACAAATTAAAATGCCTCCAAGAAAGAGCAAGAAAACTTCAGCTTAACAAACTCAATCAGTTTCAAATCCCGATCGCTTTGAGAATATCGAGACTGAGAGGTACTTCCTAGCTATACAAGGAAGGTCATTGATTCAAGAACAAGGATTTGAGCCTTCTATAATACATTGCAAGGAAATTTGGACCTTGGTAAGAAATCATCGATGGGAACAGTTTTGTGTCACCCCTATGGGTAATGCTATTTAGAGGGGGACATGGAGCAAACATCGATGAGGTAATTGTGAGGGGGAAGAGGTTCTGATTACCCCTAAGGAAATCTATAAGTTTTACAATGTTCCATACTATGAAAAGGACTATATTAATGAGATTGATTTAGACATGTTTAGAAATATTGATATGGAAGAAGTTGTTAGATTTTAACACAGGGAATAGGCAATTGGAACTATAGACCAAATATTGGGTGACCTTCTAATTTTAATCAAGTCATCATGTTCCCTATTGTGAAAATATGGATGCAATTCTTGGCCACTAGGATCGCACCAACCCTAAATGTCTCTAACGTTAATACTTTTCGAGCCATTTTATTGTATGGTATTTTGCAGAAAAAATGAATTTATGTTAGGTTATGGATTAATAGGGAAATGAAGCACTGTGCACAAAGTCAAAAGGCTGGTTTTTTCTTTCCTCATCTTGTTACAACACTTTGCAAGAAGGCGGAGGTTTCCATAAGTAAAAATGAGCAGTTTTTAAAGCTAACAATAAGCACTATCGGGGATTCAGTATTCAGACATTATGTTGAGCTTCAATGAAAGAAGATTAATAAATGAAAGCAAAGAAGGAAAGTAAAATTAGACATACCAGTATCACTACGGAAAAAAGAAACAACAAAAGCTAGAAAAGGATATGTTGGTGGCTTCGAAGAGAAGATAGATAATATGATCAGGTGGAGGTAAGAAACAACTCCTATGCTGAAGGAGTTTGCAAGGATACATGGGTAACCAACTCTAAATTACCCTTCGAACATGGTTGGGGATGAAGAAGGAGGCCAAGAAGAAATTGAGTTAGGTGGGGCCAATGTGGAGTAATAGGAGCCTAACACTGAAGACGAGTATGAGGCATTGTTTCAGCCTCAATACTCGATTCTCAAAAGACCGGTGATTCGGAGCTCAACACGACAACAAGGCGAGAGCTCTAGTTAAAAGTACTCTGGCAAGGGTAAGGCTTCAATGAATCCTCAACTTGACTCGAAGGAAGAAGATTGAACTTTAATTTTTAATCGTGTTAAGACTTTGATTTATTTCAAGACTTGTAATTTTTGGGATAATTTTTTATTTTTTAGGACTTATATAATTTGTGGGAGTAGGATTAGGAATTATTTTTGTATATGTATTTTAATTCTTCTTGTAGGAACCCCACATTATAGAGACACAACAATTTCTACCATTAAAGCCAAAGGAAGAAGGAAAACCACCATGAGAAGAAGAAGGCATTCACAATCAATCGGATAACTTCTTTCCTTTATTATTTATGGGAGTACACATTGAGGACAATGTGTTTTCTAAAGTGTGGGGGTAACATAGGATTTTGGCATATATAGTTTTAATTTTCATTCTTGTGTTTTTCTTTTGATGTGTACTTGAGCTTATAGAAATACTAGTGATTGGTTAGGAGCATGTAAAATAGGTTGATTGTGTTTTCTTGATAAACTTGACATGATAATCAGGAATTTTAAATTTTTTTAGCATCAAATTTTTGAAGTTCTATAGGTTACGTTATGTACAGATAGAAAGATTTTATTGATACCAAATGATGTGCATAATATGAGGAAACGAGTATGCTAGTATTCATGATAGATGATAATTTTGAGATTAGGTGATTTAATCGATATTTATGCATACTGAGTTGTTTAGGGATGACCTAAGGCATTGTTTAGACATATCTAGAGCTAAAAAGCTAAACCCTATTCTGAATTACCAATTAATACCCATCTTTGAGCCTAATGACCCTTTTTGATAAGCCACATTACAAGCCTCTTAAGCCTTAAATGATGATTTGCGTATATCCTTTTCTTTGGTCCTATTTTGCTTGAAAATGAGCGTATGGCTATATGTATTGAGGGTAGGTAGACACATATACAATAGAGGTATTAAAATAAAATAGGGAAATCATGATAATGTATGAATTTTAGTTTAGTCGAAGAAGAGAAAAATAGTGAAAAGCAAAAAGAAAATGAGTAGAAATAAAAAAGAAAGACTGTTAGTAAGAAAAATATGTAAGGTGTGAGAAAAATCATCAAGTCACCAAAAAGTAGAAAATAAAAAGAAATCTTTTTCAAAAACCAAAGAAAATTATGTACTCATAGGTTATCTAAAAGGATTACTTTAGATTGATTTCCTAAAAATGGAAAAATAAGGAAGGTAAGAGAAGGAGAAATAAGGAGGTGAGATGGAGTGGGACATAAAGGGCGAGAATAGGGAACAATACAATGTGCCAAACTATTTTCGTGTTTTGTAACCTCTTTTGTGCTTAACTGTTCATTGAAAATCATATCTGTCCTGCCTCAACACGTTACAAGCCGAAAATGTCCGATGTGACCGAAACGACTCTATACTCTATGTATGGATGTAAAAATTGTATAATCACACTATAATTGTTTGTATTGTACTAGGATAATCAAAGTACTTATGTTGGGCATTGATGGAGTCATATCAATAGAACTTTGATGTTTGAATCTTTTGTAACCTACTGAACTTAGATTTTTCTACTTGGAAATAGTAAAATTGCTCAATTATTATGTTAAGATTATCAAAAGATACATAAAACCTAAAACAGATGTTAAGTGCCTAATCTTTGTATGATACAGTTTCAAGCTCACTTGTCTTTTTCTTATTTCTTTTCTTTGTTATTTGGTTTGTTTTCGTGTTTGTTTGAGGACAAGCAAAGACTTAAGTGTGGGGGAGTTTGATATATTGATGTCGTACGTAACAGATTGAACTTATTTTCACATTTGATGAGCTTGAAATTAAGTAATTTTCCTTATATTTTATGGATTTTTAGTTAGTTTTGTCTTTTGAATAAATTGTGCTAAAACGGTTAATTTATTGCTTTTATGGCCAAATGAGGCCTAAATATTAGCTAACCCACTTTGTGAGTACACAGGAGACCAATAGCAGTTGAGACACAGCGATACTGACCATTTCGTCACGATATAGAGAGCCCTATGTTGCAACAAAGGGATCAATAATGAAGAATCAAGGGACTGCCTGCTTTGTCGCGACACAAGTCCTGGTGTGTCACGACATCGACCTCAGATTTTAACTCTTCATCAAGTGAGGGGCGTTTTCATCTTCACAATACAACTTAAGCACGAAGGACGATAGTTAACCTAGGGTTGATGAAAACGGCCTATCAAAAGATATAAATAGGGCCTTTAGCACTAGGGTTTGAACACCATTCATTAGATCCTAGTTTTTAGTTTTGTTTTATATTTCCGTTTGAAACGATATTGTAGAAACTCGCATAAATGTTCGAGGATTTTTTTCCCGACAGATTGCTAATACAATTTTAGTTTCTTTTTCATTCTCTTCTTCAATTATTTGTTTTCATATATTGTTTTAATGATGATCAAAGAAACCATGAGAAACTAATTCCATTTTAGGGAATTAGGGAGTGGACATATGAATAATTAATTGTTGTTTTACAGGGATTTTACCTTTCGGATTAGCTATTTGGGAAAGGAAGAACATCAAACAAACACTAGGCATGACAACCCTAGAAAGTCATTTAGGTGGGAATGAACCCAAAATTGGTACTGCCCATCCATGAACACATTTTCCCCAAATCAGTTTAGATTATGACATCTAGTGATAAGTAATCTCTATCGACTTGCTATGCCAGCGAAAGATCGAGAGATCCAACTGGGGTAGTGACTAGTTGATTAGAGGAAAATCCCCAAAATCTAACAATTGAAGAACTCATACGGAAACGGCATAATCTACCCAAAGTCGTTTATAAGAATCTCTACATCTCAATCATTTACTTGTTATTTTCTCTTTTATTTTATGCTTTTCAAGAACCAACTCTTTTATTGTTCTTCGTACTATAAACCCTAGAATAAGTACTAATTAATTTTATTCTTTATAGGGATCTAATTTACTATCGCCTTACACCTCCTTTGGCTACGATACTCGGAATACTACCAAATGTTCTGTTGTAAAACACTATATTTACAACTTGACCCATATACTTGCAGAAAGCCTAAATCTATGCTGAATGGGAGTACACTCGAGGGTGGTCAAATAACGAGAGATATGAATGAGATACTAACAACAGCTTATATTATTGAGGAAATAGTTTTAGCACTTAGAGAGATGGCTCCTCTAAAGGTGGTAGGAGATGATGGTTTTCCTGCTCTCTTTTTTAGAAGTTTTGGCATGTTGTGGGAAAAGAAGTAGGGGAGTTCTGCCTCAAGATTCTTAACAAATGGAAGTTTATGGAAGAAATTAATTCCACACTTTTCATGCTAATTCCAAAGATTTCTAAATCATGTACTTTAAAGGATTTTAGGCCTATTAGTTTATGCTCTGTTTTATATAAAATTATCTCAAAAAACTATGGAAAATCAGTTTAGAAAAGTACTTGATACATACATAGATAAGGCGCAGAGTGCTTTTGTGCCAAGAAGATTGATTACTAACAATGTTCTCCTGGCTTATGAAATTCTACATATGTTAAAACAAAAAAGAGTAGGGAAAACAGGTTCTTTTGCACTGAAGATCAATATGAGCAAAGCGTATGATAGAGTCGAATGGGGGTTCTTACAAGAGATGATGGTAAGAATGAGCTGTGTCAACTTAGTCTCTTATTTAGTATGTTTGAATGGAGAAAGAGGGGGGAGTTTCAGACCAACCAGAGGACTAAGGCAAGGAGACCCTCTTAGCCCTTATTTATTTCTAATCTCTGGGAAGGTCTTTCGGCACTAATGCATAAGGCAAATAAAGAGGGTCAAATTAAGGGGGTGAGGGTAAACAGGCGGCCTTTGGAAATAACCCATCTACTTTTTGCAATCGATTGTATCATATTTCGTAGAGATACAACCCAAGGAGTTAATGGATTGAAAACTATATTGGAAACTTACAAATGCCTCTCGGGGCAAAAGGTAAACTTGGAAAAGTCTGCATTGTTTTTTAGTTCTAATACCTCACGACGAGAGAGGGACTTGATATCGTAGGATTTGGTGGTTCGCTGTTTAGAAAAACCAAAAAAGTATTTGGGTCTACAAAATGTCATAAGAAGGAAGAAAAGAAGGAGTTTTCAAAGTTTAAAAGATAGGATGGTGGAACGAGTTAATAACTGGTGTGCATGAAAGTGTTATCACAAGGTGAAAAAGAGGTTTTCATAAAAAAACGTGTTGCAAGCAATTCCTAATTATGCTCTGTCATGTTTCTTATTACCAAATGTTTTATGACGAGAGATGGAATAGATTATATGTAAATTTTGGTGGCAAAAACAAAAAGGAAAATGGGGTATGCAAAGTTGCTATTGGCGTACATTAAGCATGTTAAAGAGGGACGGGGGAATGAGATTTAAAAGTATGGCAGAATTTAATATAACCCTTCTTGCTAAATAAGGCTAGATTGGAGTATCCAAATTCGTTATTAGTGCAATCTTTAAAAGCAAAATATTATCCTCATAATAATTTTATGCAAGTTGAGTTAAGAAACTTCCCTTCGTATACTTGGTGTAGCATTTGGGCAACAAGGAAGTTCTGTCGGAGGGCATGATTTAGCAGGTAGGCACGGGTGAGGACATCTCCATTTGGTAGGATGTCTAGATCCTTGGATTGAAAAATAATAGGATTCAAGAATCAATTCCTAATGATTTTACAATGAAAGTAGTAGAATTAATAGAGCCACACTCAAGGAAATGGAAGGAGGAAGCCTTTACCAGCCTATTCAGCAAACGTGAGGCAGAGGAGATCCTATTGGTTGCACATGCACGGAAGGGTAGGAAGATCTAGAGTGTTGAGCCCGCAGGGGAGTATACAGTAAGAAGCGATTACAAAAAATTATTGTTGAAAAATATAGACTCGATGGAGACACCCTGGGACAATAGAAACAAAGATTTTTACAACAGCTTATGGAGCACAAATCTATCTAGTAAAGTAAAAATAATAATCTAGAGGATTTACTATAACTTTATTCCCACATTTGGGAACCTTTGCAATCGAAGAGTTTGTAACTCGGCGATTTGTTTGAGATACAGGGTAGGGGTAGAGTCTTTGGAACATGTTTTTCAAGAATGTCTTGCAATAAAAGAAATCTGGTCAGTACTTGGATTTGGAAGGGTGGGAGGCTCATTACCAGAGTTATTTTAGGAATGGATCAGAGATCTAATTACTAATAATAACAGTCAGCAAAAATAACTCCTTTTCGCTACACTATGGGTGATTTGGATGGACCACAATAGAGTGTTACATGAGAGAAAATACCAGTCAATTTCAGAGATGGCTATCTTTATAAGGAAATATTTACAGGAATGGGATGCAGCATGTAACACCCTAATTTTATTTAGGCACCTAATTGAGAATTTAGAAAATTTAAGGGTTTAATTGTGATTTTGGGTAAATGCAGGGACCTAGTTGAGCTAGAAATTAAACATGTGGGTTTAATTACAATTAGCAGACTTAAATTTAATTGCCTAAAAAGAATTGGGCCATTTCAAAAACCCTAGTGTTGTTTAGGGACCTCCGAATAATTTCACCTATTTCTTGGGTATTTAAACACCCAAAAGCCTTGGTGTGACTCGTCCACTTCTATTTGCTTCTTTGCCTCCGCCGAAATTTTTAAGCCTCCCCTTTCTCCCTTATTTCGTTTCTCCTATCACCCTCCGATCAAGCCCATGTCTTTGGTCGTTTGTTACACCACCTTTGCCAACTCCCTTCTCTTCACATCGCAAACCCAACCTCACCCTTTTCCTGCCTTGCCACTGTCGTTCCTGAGAAACGTGAAGTGAACCTTTGGCTTTCATTTGCTCACCACAGCTCATTCTAACATTTTGGGGTTGGTAATTTGTTGAAATCTTGTTGTGGCTTCGATTTGGGGTTGTTTGCATGTTGATCTCGATGGTCAGACATCGATTATGGTGGTAAAGGTGTTGACGGCGTCGATTGGGGGGAAACCAAACCCTAATTCTTTTCTCCTTTATGTTGTGTTAAAATTGAGCCCTTAAAGTGCCTTAGCCCAAACCCTTATTACCCAAAACTAACCCAATAAACCTAAGCCCAAATTCAACCAAACCCAAGCCTTTTGACCCAAACCAAACCCAACACCCAAACCAAGTGAACCAAGCCCAATCGATCTGACCCAACCCATTACCCAACCCGACTCGACCCATTAACCAAACCCGACCCAAATCGTTGACCATTGACGGTTGACCGTTGACCTTTGACAGTTGATAGTTGATTGTTAACTTTACCATTTACCGTTGAGTTTTTGGGTTGACCGTTGACTTTTTCTAGGAAATCCTACCCTACCATTTTTCGACGTCTTAAGTCTGTTTTCATTGTCTATTTTGTCAAATTCAAACCTGAAAGCCTCGTTTTGATTGTTTTATTCTTAATTTTGTACTTAGAGATATTTAGAGTTTTAATTTGGGAAATCTAATGTCAGATATTCGAATTTAGGTGATCACGACTCCGAGGCTGATGATTTGCCTCCTCCTCTTGTGCAACCTACTCCTACACTAGTTTCGAGAGCTACATGTGAGTTATTTTAGTTAGTGTTGTGTTTAGTTGGTGGCATAGGAATAGTATTTATATTAAGTTTGTGTTTGTAAGATTTAATCTCGTTAGATCGGGTACTCGACCAGTGCGTGGTGGACGACCTCCCCGTCATTAGAGTTCATCTTCTTAGAGGTGTATTCCTATCTACGTTACATCTCTTTGTGTGATATTGTTTGTGTTGAATTAATTGGGTGACCTTAATTTGTGATGTAAAATGGCATGATCTTGTGATGTATTATGTGATCGCATGATGAAATTGCATGCATACTTACTAGTTTGTGGAATACTTAAATAATGTGAATAAAAATATTGTGTACTCTGAGATAAAACCACACTGCGATTGGTGACGACTGGTTGGAGAGGGGTTCTGCGGGAACCTCTCCACTGTGTTGGTGTGCTAGAGAATGGGTACATTGTAATATGCTTGTATTTTCATTGCATTTATCTATTAAATGTTGTGTGGCTATTTTTAATGCTATGAACGACTGTGATATTGTGATTGTGGATGTATATACTTGAGAGACATACTAGGCTCTTTTGCTCATTCCCTAATAGTTTCTTTTTCAGATTTATCGGACTTAGACAACTTGGTACTCGAAGGATCTCTTTTATTTATTCATTTTCATTTATTATTCATTATGAATTATTTTTGGGGATTTATTTTCAAATTATACTATTACATCATTTTGGGTTTGTAATGTTTTTATTTAAATTGCGATTTTGGATATTTGCATAAGGTATTTGATTAATAATTTGTAAGTTTGAACTATTTAAAAAATGTAAAAAGCTAACTATTTTACCATGATCTAATTTATTTACAAATTAAATTATATAACTATTTTAAATGATTTATGAGGGAGAAAATACGATAGTGACCTTTTAGATTCAGTAATATCTTCTAGGTCAGGTTTATGGGGTTACATAGCAAATAATGTCACACAAGGGCAAAGAGTTACCAATCAAATATGGAGAGAGCCAAGGCTGGGCATCGTCAAAATAAACTTCGATGGGGCCAACAACAAAAGCATCAAGCAGTCAGGTACAGAAATAATTTGCAGAAATTTTAAAAGGGAAAACCTGGGGTAAAATGGCTATAAATAACAGAATACCTACACCGTTCGTGGTGGAGGCACTAGCCTATCGCTAGGCGATTCAAACCGGTATAAATCTTGGATTCAGGCAACTTATTATCGAAGGCGACACTCTCAGCATTATTTGGAGTGTAGAATCAAGAAAAGACGACATATCAAAGATATGCTCTTATGTCCAAGATATTCAAATGTTAAGAAAAAAGTCTGATGCATGCTTGTTTCAACAAATACCCAGATAGGGTAATGAGGTAGCACATGAACTAGTGAGAGAAGCAAAAGAGGGGTACATGAGCACTGACCTGGTATTATGTTTACCACGACGGGCAACGAAAGAGCTGGAGAAAGATTTAAGAAATCTGGATTTTGAGGAACGAAGAGTAAGAGTCAGAAAAGAAAGAAATTGATTTGGATAAGAAGCTCCTCAACATTTCAAATTTGCAGAGATGCAAGTAAAGGAAAAAGTTGAAATGACTTTGATAAGATCGAAAAGACAAGTCACTAGAGGATTGGAAAGGTTTTTGAAAAGGTGCGAGTTTAATGGGAGTCCTTGGAAATGAAAATTGGCTTTAAATGCATTGGTAAGGCGATGAAGGGTTTTCCCAATTTTAATGCTGGGCATTGAAAGTATCCGAAATGGGTCTGGATTTTTAGATAAGTCTTATTTTGGTTTTTTTAGGTGTAGGCCGTCTTTGTTTATGTTTCTAGTTTGCTTTTGTTTTTCAATTTTAAGTTACTTTAGTTAAACGTAATTTTACGGGTAAAAACCCATTCTTTTAATAAAAATGACCCAAATATTATTAAAAAATAATAATTAATTAATTTTTCACTTAGGCTATGTTTCTTTGGCTGTAAAAGATTTTACGGAAAAGCTTTTCAGCCTTTTCTGGTGTTTGTTTTGCTGAAAGTGATTTTCCAGTGTAAATCCTATTACAAAACACGGGAAAATATATATTCATTTACGGAAAATATCTTACCATTTTGTTTTCGGTAAGACATTTTCCAATCTTTCTCTCTTCCCATCCCAATAAAGAAAAAATCATGGATTGCTTATACAAAGTCGATGAACGCTCTCGCTATGCCCTCCGCCTCACTCGACAAGCCATCCATCTCAATTCTAGCAATTACTTGAATAAAATCAATTACTGGAAGTGCCGTCGCCATTTCTACTTTCATTTCAAGTTCCACTCCTGCTTTTTCATTTTATTTTGATTCAAGATATGGGTAAACTTTATTCTTCTTTAATTTTCCGTCCAATTGTTAATGGTGGAAGGAATCCTAATTTCCACTCTTCTTCTTCTTTTAACACTGTTGCTACCCATATCAATGCTTTAAGTAAGAATTCCATGCCTGCAAGGAGAAAGCCAAAAAAGTATTATAGTTTCGGTAGTGTTGATGATGCTTTGTTTTTGTTTAATAAGATGATTCACAAGTACCTAATGCCTTCTGTTGTGGAATTTACCAAAATATTAGGAGCCATGATGGTATTACAAATGACATATTTTCTCCCTAATTTAGTGCTTTTATTGTTTCTTTTGTATCTCATTTAGCATGCATCATAAGCATTTTATAATTAGTTTTTATATTTTCTAATACATTTCTAGTTAGTTTAAACTCTCGTTATTTCTATAAATTTTATACTAATGTCGACGCAAGCAGTTGGTATATTGCATATTAAGATTGCTAGCATAGGAACTCAGTTCAGAAAATCAACATTGACAGAATGCAGCCACAAAACTAGCTTGGAATTGCGACCAGAGATGTCGCTGCATTGAAGTTGAACCTCAAATGAGTAAAGTTAAGCTGAGTTTACACTAGAAGCACCAGCGCAGGAATATCACATATGTCGCTGAAATTACAACATCATAATGCGTCTAATAGTACAGCGACAATCTGAAGATCTTTAAAGAAAACATGTAATCTGCGTGAGTGCACAGCTGTACTCTAACTAACTTTGGCAGCTGCAAAAAAATCCAAAGCTGAATCTGAGAATGAAGGACGAAATCTACAAATATTTAAGGGTTATAAATAGACGAAAAATGAGGAAAACATCATCAAGAACAAGAGGATTAAATTTCGAAAATTCTTCGTGAATAAAAGATTTGAGCTGAAATCGGGGAACTGATAAACCACGTCTGTAACTGCTTCTGACGAGAGGTGCTTGATGTCGAGCAAGAGGAACAAGTAAAGAGTAGGCCTAGTAGTCTAGAGATAGTAAGCTTCATTGTACTCTTTATTTCTTCTAAAACGATGATGGATTCTGTTGATGTTAAATGAATACGAGAGTATCTTTTAATATTATATCATTTTGATTCTTATTTTACATTATTTGTCTGCTTATTCTTGGATTTAACCGCTCTAAACACAAAAGTGAAATTGCAGTACATCGACATCGAGAGATGAGATGACAGGTTAGATTAACAAGTGGGTTAGGCAAGAGCTGCTAGGGACTAGGACAGACTCCGGTTACTTGTTCTTGGATACACATTATTGCTCGCATCGAGAGGTGGAGTAGTGTATCTGAGTCAGGATTAAATAGGGAGTTATTGTGAATAAGAACTCGAAAGGACTTCATTGCTACGACAATTCGTCTACATTTTACCTTGTTGATGCATCCAGCATTGCAACCTGTAGAATCAGTTAACCATTTCCACCCTTTACACTTGATCACTTTTATATTTCCTGCATTTAAATTTCCATTACTCACACTCAACACTTTTGGATTTATTTTCAGTACATTTTCATCTAACTTCTGAGATTTGACTTTAATACAATGACAGTAATGATTAATTTAGTGTGCATAATTGACATAACTATGCTGACAACCCTATTCACATTATACTGATTTTTCTTCTATTAATTGCTTTAACATTAAAACATCAGAAACCATTTCCTCATGGGATCGATATCTGATAGCTCTGTCTATCAACTATACTTGCATCGACGTGTGTACGCTTGCATAATCATGTGTCGTAAAACCACCGATCAAGTTTTAGCGTCGTTGCTGGGGAACTTGGCGTTTGTTCGACGTTTATTTTTGTTATTGCAATTAATTTTACTTAATTTTTAACTTTTGATTAGTTTGTTTATCGTTCGTTTCTGATTTTGAAGGTATTGTATGTCCAAAAGGAGAAATCCTAAGGACATTGTAAGCTTTGATCCAGAGCTTGAGAGAACACTTAGGAGGAGAAGGTAAGAACAAAGGAAGATGGCTGGTAACAACAAGAATAATAATCTACCACCATTGCTGCCACAGGATAACAATCCTCTAGTGCTACCACAAGATTTACTGCTACCACGTCCACAATAAGAGCAAAAATAGAATTAGCCAATAAGAGATTTTGTTGTGCCTATACTCGATGGTTTACAACCAGGGGTTGTGTGACCAGTAATTCAAGCTGGTAACTTTGAATTGAAACCGGTGATGTTTCAAATGCTTAATTCTAATGGACAGTATTCAGGTTTTCCACATGAGGACGCATAGAAACATTTGAAATCATTTTTACTTATTTGTGCATCCTTTAGTCAACATGGTGTCGCTGATGATGCTTTGAAAATGCAATTATTTCCTTATTCATTGCAGGGAAAAGCTCGAACATGGTTTTTAGGATTGTCGACTGATCTATTACATCATGGAATGCTTTAGCAATGCAGTTTGTCTTACGATTTAATCCGCCGACAATGAATGCAAGGTTGCGAAATGACATCATTGCATATCATCAACTCGATGATGAGAATTTACACACAACATGGGAGCGCTACAAAGCATTGCTTCGACGCTGCCCAATGAATGGGATTCAACAAGAAACTCAGATTAAAATTTTTTACAATGGTTTGAATACGTTGACAAGTTTGAATGCTCAGACAAGGAATCTTGTCGATGCATCTGTAAACAGTCCATTGTTGGATTGCACATATGATGAAGCGGTTCGAATTCTGTAAAGGATAGCTCAAAATGATTACCAATATCTGATTTCTCGTTCTGCACAGGTGAAAACTAACCCTGAAAACAACCTTAGGGAAATCAGAATACATCCACAGTTCGATATGGAAATTCTTCAAACCAAGGAAGTTATAAGCAAGGAGGTTACAACAATAACCAATCGTAGAATTATAATCAGAATTCACAAGTAAATTCTCATACTGAACCAATGCAGTCACATATTCAAATGCAACCACAATCATGACTATAACCACAACCATCTGTTTTGCCACAAATGCAAGGACAACATCATCAATATCAACAGCAGCAATTTAATCAATCTAAGGTAGATCCTATGGCTGCTCTTGAAGCAATGATGCGTGAGCATATTACCCGAACCGAAGCGATAGTGCAAGGAAATTCTTCTTCAGTACGAGCATTGGAAGCACAACTTGGACAGTTGGCCTCTAATCTCAACACTAGATCACCAGGTACTCTACCTAGTGATACCGAAGATCCAACACAGCAAGGGAAGGAGCATTGCAAAGCAATCACATTAAGAAGTGGAAAACAAATGATAGAAATAAATAATTTTGGTCAAGACAATATCGAAGCATCCACTTCACAGTAGCAAGAAAAGGTTATAATTGATGAAAGTTAAGCACAAAAGAATGCGAAAAAACCAACGGTAGTACCATCTCTGCCTACAGTTTGTCCAGATAAGTTGTCGACAGAACTATCACTATTTAAGCAATGGAATCATCCACACCACCCTATTGCAACCATTCCTTTGCCATTTCCACAACGTTTCAAACAAAAAGTCCATGATGAAGAATACCATAAGTTTGTTTCTACTTTGAAACAATTACATATTAATCTACCTCTAATAGATGCTCTTGTTCAGATACCCAGTTATGGGAAATACATGAAGGAGCTATTATTAAAGAAAAAGAAACTATCCGACATCGAGACGATTGTGCTCACAAAGGGGTGCAGCGCTGTACAAAGATGAAAGATCCTGGCAGTTTCACAATTCCATGCTCCATTAGATATCATTACCTAGGTAAAGCATTATGTGATTTAGGAGCTAGCATTAACTTAATGCCCCTGTTTACTTTCAAGAAACTAGGAATCGGATCAATGAAGCCCACTGCGGTGACATTGCAATTAGCGGATAGATCTTTAGCATAACCGGAGGGACAAATCAAAGACATTTTTGTTCAAGTTGATAAGTTGGTGTTTCCTGCTGATTTTATCATCCTAGATTGCGAAGCTGATAAGGATGTACCTATTATTTTAGGAAGGCCATTTTTGGCAACAGGACGAACACTTATCGACATGTTTAAGGGAGAATTAGTGATGCGTCATAATAATGACCAAGTAACCTTCAGTGTGTTTGAAGCAGCACCGACAGGGCCCAAAGAACAATGTCACCATGTTGATATTTTGGACGAAATTATTTCTGAAGAGTTTCGTATCAGGAATTCAACATTGGCTGATACTGATGGAGTGACATCTACTGATGATATCTTAGGGGACTGTATTGACAAAGAGGAAGTGAATAACTGTAAGTTACGAAGATATTGGCAATTAGAATAATTGGATTTATCTAACAGGACAATTCCAGTTTTTAAACTGTCTGTAAAGCAAGCTCCTACCTTGGAATTAAAACAATTGCCAACACATTTGAAATAAGTATTCCTTGGTGACAATGAGACACTGCCTGTCATTGTCAACGCAACCCTCAACATCACACAAGAAGAGAAGCTTATCATAATCCTGAAAAAGCATAAGGAAGCGATCGCTTAGAGCATAGCAGACATCAAAGGCATCAGTCCTTCTTTCTGTATGCATAAGATAAGGTTAGAAGAAGAAGGGAAGGAATCAATTAAGCAACAAAGACGACTCAATGAGAAAATGAAAGAAGTGGTAAAAAAGGAAATCATTAAATGGTTAGATGTGGGCATAATATATCCTATTTCTGACAGTAATTGGGTAAGCCCCATTCAATGTGTTCCAAAAAAAGTGGTTTTACTGTTGTAACCAATGATAAAAATGAGTTAATCCCTACTCGCATCGCAACTAGATGGCGTGTATGCATGGATTACCAACGATTGAATGCGGCCACAAAGAAGGACCATTTTTCACTCCCTTTCATCGATCAAATGTTAGATAGGCTACTGGTAAAGCCTATTATTGCTTCTTGGATGGCTATTCTGGATACAACCAAATAGCTATTGCACCGGAAGATCAAGCGAAAACCACATTTACATGTCCTTTTGGAACTTTTGCTTTTCGACGAATGTCGTTTGGTTTGTGTAATGCGCCAACAACGTTCCAAAGATGTATGATGGTGATATTCTCGGATATGATTGAAGACTCACTCGAGGTAGTTATGGATGATTTTTCAGTTTATGGACAGAGTTTCGACCAATGTGTCGACAACTTGGCAAATGTTTTGAGAAGATGCGAGGAAACAAACTTGGTTCTGAATCGGGAAAAATGTCACTTCATGGCAATAGAGGGAATTGTCCTTGGCTATCGAATCTCGTGTCAAGGCATTGAGGTCGATAAAGCAAAGGTAGAAACCATCGAAAAACTACCACTACCTATCACTATCAAAGCAATAAGAAGCTTTCTTGGACATGCAGGTTTTTATAGGATATTTATCAAATATTTCTCCAAGATAGCTAAACCTTTATGTTCTTTATTAGAGCAAAATAAAAAGTTTGTATTCGATGACATCTGTCTGGATACATTCACAACAATAAAGATAAAGTTGGTGCAAGCTCCGATTGTCGTAGCACTGGACTGGACTCAACCATTCGAATTAATGTGTGATGCTAGCGACTTCACTATAAGAGCTGATCTCGGACAAAGGAAAGAAAAGGTATTTCATGCTATTTATTATGCTAGTAAAACACTAACTAAAACGCAGGTTCATTACACTACAACTGAAAAAGAGTTACTAGCAGTGGTCTTTGCATTTGACAAGTTTCGTTCTTATCTTATCGACGTAAAGACTACAGTATATACGGATCATTCAGCTTTGAGACACCTTTTCAACAAAAAAGATGCTAAGCCTAGACTTATTAGATAGATCTTACTCCTTCAAGAATTTGATGTTGAAATCAAGGATAGGAAGGGATCTGAGAATCAGGTAGCTGACCATTTATCTCGACTAGAAAGTGGAAGTGAAGATGAACAAAAGACTCAAATTGTCGAAGCATTTCTTAATGGGAAATTATTCACTGTTGACACATCATCATGGTATGCTGATGTAGTCAATTATCTTGTATATGGAAAGCTACCCATGAGTGCAACTGGTCATAAAAAAATCAGGTTCATACGCGATGCTACTAAATATTATTGGAATGAGTCATACTTATTCAAGGTATGCACTGACAATATAATTCGCCGATGTGTTCTTGAAGAAGAAATGATGTCAATACTGCAACATTGCCACAACGCTCCTTATGGAGGTCATTTTGGTGGAATAAAGACTACTGTAAAGGTCTTGCAATACGGATTCTGTTGGCTCAATTTGTTTTGAGATGCCCATAATTTTGCACAACAGTGTGATCGTTGTCAACGTACTTGTTCTATTTCTAGACGTAATGAGATGCTCCAACAACCTATCATGGAGGTGGAACTCTTTGATGTTTGGGGTATTGATTTTATAGGACCATTTCCAAACTCTTTTGGAAACATGTATATCCTAGTAGCTGTTGATTACGTATCCAAGTGAATCGAAGCTATTGCGGTACCAAAAGATGATGTTCGGACAGTGTTAAAATTCTTTCATACATACATCCTCAAAAGGTTTGGAACCCCAAGAGCATTGATAAGCGACCAAGGCACTCATTTCTACAACAATCAAGTGGCGACTGCATTGAAACGATATGGTGTGAATCATCATATGGCTACCACGTATCACCCGCAAACTAATGGTTAAGCCGAAGTATCAAATCATCAAATTCAAGGTATACTGGAAAAGGTGGTTAATCCATCTAGAAAGGATTGGTCAATGCGGTTACATGATGCATTGTGGGCACTTCGTGCTGCCTACAAAACACCTCTGGGAATGTTACCGTATTAGTTGGTATTTCGAAAATCCTGTCACCTACCTGTCGAACTTGAACATACAGCTATGTGGGTAATTAAACAGGTAAACTTGGATTATGATGCAGCTGGTAAGAAAAGAATGTTGGACATCACCGAATTAGAAAAAATTTGATGCCATGCTTATGAGAATGCAGTGATATACAAGGAAAAGACAAAGAGATGGCATGACAACATCATTTTGCATTGACAATTTCATCTTGGTCAGTTGGTACTTTTATTTAATTCACGTTTAAAACTACATCCAGGGAAATTTTGATCAAGGTGGTCAGGTCCTTTTAAGGTTGTTGAAGCATTTCAAAGTGGTGCAATAACAATTGAAAATTTGCAACATGGACAACAATTCAAAGTGAACGGCTAACATCTTAAACATTATGTGAGCCCAAACGTTCGAGAACCAGATGAAGTCATCAACCTGGTAAAATTTAATTAATGTCGACGCATTTTATTTTAATTTTTTTATTCACTTTTCAATTATTTCACTTTTCGTCGTGTTATTTCATATTCTTAGCAAAAATAAAGGTCATATTTTTTTCGACGCATTAGAGCATATATTGTTAGCGCATTCAATGATGAGTCAGCATTACCTTTTCAGCAAAAATCGCGTCGATTGATTCTTTCTTATCCCAGCAGTTGGATCAAAACAAATTTGGTACGATTTGCAGCCTGGCAATTAATGGCTGCAAGCATATCATTTCCCCATACGTTTTCACTCATTACACCTAGGTTATAAAATCCTCATTACAATTTTCTTTTTCTTCACAATCGCCACTGTTACTAAGAATCAACCTTCTCTGCCAATTTTCTTTTCTCACTTCAAAGTAATATTTTTCTTTTTCTTTATTCTCTGATAGTTGCACCATGAAAAAAAATCGTGCATCCAAAAACACTTCAAAACCTTCATCTCGAAATACCCCGAACAACCCTATTGAGATTCCACCCACAACACCACCATTCTCCTCTACATGCCCAATTTTGTTTTTAACGACTACGGCCAAAGACAGATATCACAACATAGTGGTGAAATGTAATATACGTCCTGAGCAAGGCATCCAACTTTCACCAAACTTAACCTTAGGAAAACAGGTCCACCGCACCATCAGTCACATAGGGTGTGAATTTCTCTGTGACCATCCATCTGGTTATTCCCCTACTTTGGTTCGAGAGTTTTATGCTAACTTGGTAGACAAGGAACAAGAGTTTGTTTTTGTTTGAGAAGGGCTGATACCATGGAGTGCGACGCATATCAATGTTTTGCTGCGTATACCAGAAAGGGAAGACAGTCACTCGCTCTTCACGCACAGCATGACTGAAGATACTTTGGCTGCGATGATTAAACATCTTTGCATCGAAAATGCTGCATGAGCAGGCAGCGATTTTCACAATTTTACAATGCATTGGAATTATCTGACGACTTTCTGTAAGGTATGGTTTCACTTTATTAACTGTCGTGTGATGCCTTCTACACATAGTACTACAGCTACTTTGGGTCGTATGTGCTTGTTGCATTCAATATCACACCATCATCACATCGACATTGGGGAAATCATACATGCTCAGATTGTGGAAACTGCTGGCAGACAAAATGGTATTCTCCCTTTTCCATCTCTTATTATGTTAATGTGTCAATATAAGGGCATTATGCAAAAAGAGGATGAAGAGGTTGTAGAAAATAAGGGTCCGATCAATGATATATTTGTTGAAAGGATGAAAAAAGGCCAAGATACACTTGTGGCTAAAGAAGCTTCGATAAAGAAAGAGAAAGAAAAAGGGAAAGAGAAAGAAGAACAAGCTCATGCACCTTCTGATCCAAAAGTATTACGACGATTGGCTAGTTTGGAAATTCTTCTTGACCGTGTTGATGTGCGAACAATCCGTCTTTTAAGTGTGTTAGAAGATTTGGATTACAGGTAGCATATATTTTATGCCTATACAAAATCTTGGAATGAGGCCATTGTCACTGCACTACATCTTATCAACACCTAACCACTGGCAGAATTTCCAAAATTTCCTGATATCTTCTTTCACATGCAACAATCTTCATCTGATAAGCCTACTACTGATGGTAGGCCCAATTAAATGCCAACAGGAGTTCACATCTCTAATGATAACAATAATGAAGGGCAGTCAAACGCTGAGGAAGACTGTTGTTGTAATATAATTGATTTGTTTGAGGAAGAATTCTCAAACAGTTTAGGCGCAAATATGGCTGAAAGAGCAGATATTGCAGGAGAAGATGTTGATACAGTCAACAGCGATGACAGAGCCCAACTGAGGATGAACATCATGTGGAAGAGAAAGCCAATCAAGTAGATGAGCAAGCAATGGAGGAAGAAAATGAGATTGAGAAGGAAGAAACAGAGTTTGCAGAAATGTAGGAAAAGAAAGAATCTAATGATGCTCCAGCATTGATCGTGGAGGATGATGTGAGAGCATCCAGCCCAGAAGTGACTCGACCTGCTGCGAGTCAGGCTGAAATTATCATAGGTGAAGAAGAGGAACTTAATCCTCTAGCTATTATACCATACATAACACCACTCGCCGAAATCCATCCATTTTATGTAACAATTGATGAGGCCGTCACCCAACCTACCGAGGGAGAGAAATTTACCGAGTCGGTTGTTTTGAGGGACAAGAAAAGAAAGAGGCGCAAGGGAAAGAAAGTGAAGAAGAACCATGACGATGAGGAGCGCCCAAAGAAGAAAAAGAAGAAAGCAAAGGCAACCTCTACATCAGCTACTGATGAATGACTTGGTACAAAATTTTGTTTTAATGCATTTTTATTATCACTGCATTTTATTTTGTCATCGCATCATTTTGTTAACTTTGTTGCATTGTAGTTGTATTTCCATTATTTCTATATAATATTGTCAATGCATTGGGGACAATGCAAACATTAAGTTTGTGGGTAGATAATGTGAAATGGAAATGCAATTACACCCACATATTTAAATTCTACTTGTTTCTTTGGTCAATGAAAATTCACAAAATTTCAACTTGAATGTGCTTACAAATTTATCTTAATGCGTAATTCTTGAATTATTTCGATGCTGATGTATACATTGGATGAATATGAATGAATGATGAATCTACTATTTTTGAATGAATGATTGGAATTGTTTCAGCAATGAATGATTAGTGTTTATGTTTGAATCTTGAACTAATTGACCCGCTACAGCTACATTTTATAAAATACACTCCAATGTGAGTGCATTATGACTTTTCAAGGGAGAACACTCCGCTGTAGGATTAGAAAAAAATCATCTAGCAAAAGGCTATCACTGCAAAAGTATGTGTAGGCGCAATTACATACCTCATGGGGGTTTGTTGCACCCCATTGTTACTGCCCAGGAACAAAGGTAGAGTAATGCAATGACATCTCTCAGTCATTAAAAAATAAATAAATGTTGTAATAGTTTAAGGAAAATTAGGATTCAATACATATCACTAACATTTATGAAGTTGCAATTTTTGAACATTCATTTCTATAAATTGTCGGTACATTCTTCTTTCATATGAATACAATTTGTACATTAGGAATTTAGAGAGTTCAAGTTGCATGGATAATAATTGTGGTAACATCTTTTGCTTGTGACTTTGTTAATTTTTGTTTACTTGAGGATAAGTAAAAACTTAAGTTTGGGGCTGTGATGGTATTACAAATGACATATATTTTCCCCCTAATTTAGTGATTTTATTGTCTCTTTTGTATCTCATTTGGCATGCATCATAAGCATTTTATTAGTTTTTATATTTTCTAATACAATGCTAGTTAGTTTAAACTCTCGTTATTTCTATATATTTTGTACTAATGTCGACGCAAGCAGTTGGTATATTTGCATATTAAGATTGCTAGCACAGGAACTCAGTTCAGAAGATCAACATTGACAGAATGCAGCCACAAAACTAGCTTGGAATTACGACCAGAGACGTCGCTGCATTGAAGTTGAACCTCAACTGAGTAGAGTTAAGCTGAGTTTACACTAGAAGCACCAGCGTAGGAATATCATAGATGTCGCTATAATTACAACATCAGAATGCCTCTAATAGTACAGCGACAATTTACAGATCTTTAAAGAAAACATGTAATCTGCGTGAGTGCACAGTTGTACTCTAACGAGAGGTGCTTGATGCCGAGCAAGAGGAACAAGTAAAGAGTAAGCCTAGTAGTCTAGAGATAGTAAGCTTCGTTGTACTCTTTATTTCTTCTAAAATGATGATGGATTCTGTTAATGTTAAATGAATACGAGAGTATCTTTTAATATTATATCATATTGATTCTTATTTTACATTACTTGTCCGCTTATTCTTGGATTTAACTGCTCTAAACACAAAAGTGAAATTGCAGTACATCGACATCTAGAGATGCGATGACAGGTTAGATTAACAAGTGGGTTAGGTGAGAGTTACTCGGGACTGGGACAGACTCCAGTTACTTGTTCTTGGATACACATCATTGCTTGAATCGAGAGGTGAAGTAGTGTATCTGAGTCAGGATTAAGTAGGGAGTTATTGTGAATAAGAACTCGAAAGGACTTCATTGCTGTGACAATTCGTCTAAATTTTACCTTGTTGATGCATCCAGCGTTGCAACCTGTAGAACCAGTGAACCATTTCCACCCTTTACACTTGATCACTTTTATATTTCCTGCATTAAATTTCCATTACTCACACTCAACACTTTTGGATTTATTTTCAGTACATTGCCATCTAACTTCTGAGATTTGACTTTAATACAATGACAGTAATGATTAATTTAGTGTGCATAACTAACATAACTGTGTTGACAACCCTATTCATATTATACTGATTTTTCTTCTATTAATTGCTTTAATATTAAAACATTGGAAACCATTTCCTCGTGGGATCGATATCCGATAGCTCTGTCTATCAACTATACTTGCATCAACGTGTTTACGCTTGCACAATCGTGTGTCGTAAAAGCACCAATCAAGCCATTGTTCGAATGAAATGTTATGCCGTTGTTATTTCTATGTGTAAGCATATAGGGGTTTGCTTGATTTGGTTTCTAATTTTATCTCTTAGCATGTAGAAGAACATAGCTTGCGTTCAGTTCAATTTAGGGGTTTCTTGATTCAGTAGATTTGGTTCATTCCTGAATAAAAAAGGTAAAGTTTTTAGCTATATCCTGTGTTTTTTTAAGGCTGTTGTTTTTGCTACATGACTTTTGAGTTTGCCTTCCTTCTTAGCATTTCAAAGTGCTGAGAGTTGATTTGTTTTACCTTATCATTACTAGAATATGTATAGACTTTTAATTTTTTATTGTAATCATGCTTTTCTCCAACTTAAAGTTAATTCTTGTATTCTCAAAACTAATTGTATGAAACAGCTTTGTGAATATATTGGATCTATTCTTAGTAGAACAAAACTATTGAGCTTAATCGTATGATGTTTAGAGTTTTGCAACTGATTTTGTTATCATTACTATGTTTTTCCTCATTGTGCCATATAGCGAAATCTTCATTTTAAACTATTGCATAAGCGTTTAATCTATGTTGTATTTTTACCCTTCATTTTCTTGTATAATATATCTTTAGACATGGATATGAGAGTTGCATTTTTCTTTTCAAGCTTTCTTATTCCTTACCTGGTTTTTCCTAATAATAAAAAAGGTAAGTCCTTTGACCACCCCCAAGCTTTGCATTTTCATTACTATTTTTCTTTGGAGATGTTTTCTTTGGTTTTAGCTCTCTTGTGCTTTCATGGTGTTATAGTGACTTGTTTGAATAGTGAAGGGTATGCACTTTTATCCTTTAACAACTCAATTTATGAGGACCCTAAGGGGTCTTTAAGTAACTGGAACTCTTCTCATGACAACCCTTGTTCATGGAATGGGATTGCATGCAAAGAACAAAGGGTTGTTTCCATTAGCATTCCAAATAAGAAACCCTGTGCTTGTCATTTGTTTTATTTGGTAAAGTATGTTTAAGGCTTATGTTGTGATGATAATCTTTGTGCATGTTTATAGCGAGTGATAGAAAAAAATAACTAGAAATGATGATTTGAATTGAATCAAAGGGTTGATGTTAAGTTAGGGATTGGTTAAGGTGTAGATAGTGCAGAAAGGTTTGGCAAATGGCTAAATATATATTTTTCGTTTGAGATTTTGATATTTATCACAAGGAAATGAAGAAAATGACTTCCCTAAATATATGATTCCCTATCTCATATCTTCACATCCAACTTTTTGCAGAAAGATCTAAAGAGTCCGCAAATCTGAAGGATATACAACTTCTTGCCCGCATCTTGTTCCATCTTCTTGAACAGGTATGTAGCTACACCTATGGTATCCTGCTAATTTTATATAATCGGGAACGGTTATGCGGTTGATAATAATTTTTTTTTAAACTTCATTTAATGCCAACTTAAGTTTCGGCATGTCCCGCGAGAGCATAATAGACGAGTTCATGGCCATAGTAGCTAGTTCCTTAAACTTGTAACAACTGCCTCTTCATCGAACCCATTCCATATCCCTTAATAACTTCACTTTGATCTTCTTTAACTTTGTAACAATCTCTTTCATATGAAGCCCCTCATTTGGTAAATCTACAAAACATTCTAAGTCAACTTCCAAAATGGATAAGGCACAATTCTCAGCAGGAAAATGTTCCTTCCCAATAGTGCTCTACAAATTGGTGTCTACAACTTGGTTTAATGAAGATGATATCGACTCTATCACCCAACTCTTCAAGCTTCTTCCTCCTGCAAACATTGCCACTGACTGGTTATACAACTTGTGGACTTTCACTGTTATTTCTACTTATAAAATAATGCCATTAACTATTTCTACTTAGAAGCTTAGCTTTGATATTATAGCCACTTTGCTGGTTTTTTTCTCCTTTGATTTGTTGGATTGTATCCCATCAATACCTTCTAGAGTTTTGTTTGATGCTATGTTGAAACTTCTGAAGAACATGAACAATTTGAAGTTCCTCTTTTTCAATCTTGTTTAACACTCGAATATGCTTATTCTTGCCTTTAATTGCCTTTAAAAGTGCTTATTTAGACTCAACGGACCACTCTCAAGAACATTAACCAATGTTATTTTAATTAATAAGCACATATATGGCCTTAACTACTATTAGCATTACTAATAATTGAGGCTGGTTAACAATTATATTTAATATTATTTTCATTTATTTAAAGAAAAATATATAAATTATATAGCATTTAAGCTAATAGCACTTAAGCATTGTTAACAATTACACCTCAATTTATAATTATTAATATATTTAATTTGATGTATTTATTTATAAATAAATTGTTGCAATATATGTAAAAATAATATAAAATATAAATTTAATAGATATAAAATAAACTCAATTAAACCATGAAAAAATAATAAATTCTCAAATTTATATTTGTTTCATTTAAAATAGTTTTCTTGAAATATTTTCAGGAAATCTACCAAACAATAGAAAATATTTCACATAAATTCATCTAAACACCAGAAAATATTAATTTTTTAGGAAAAGTAATTCATTTTTCAAAAATCATTTTTTGAAAACTATTTTCAGTTAAATAAACGAAACCTTAATCGTAAAACTTTTAGTTGATTTGAAAATATTATGCATATAAAACATGAACTAATTCTGTTGGACTTGAATTATTATTTTAATAATAAAATATTTTTTAATTCAAATTTAATTATAATATATAAATATTTATACTATAAAAAATTGTGTTTTAAAGAGTTGTGTCAAAGAATTAACTAGACACCATCTCACTTGATAAATCATTACAAACTCCCACATTTTACAAGTAATAAATAATATTTTGGATGTTTTTTTTTCCTTATATATAAAATCTATAAAACTTAACCATTTGAACACAAATTATCATGATTTTAAAAATCTCAAGTTACCATTTCAATTAAACTCTCATCTATTTTTACTAAAAGGTTAAAATGTGAAATAAGCCCTCCAAAATTAATCAGAAAAAATCAATTAAACCCCTCATTAGTTGTATCCAATTGAGCCATTTGAATTTATTTTTTTGTCGAAGTTCTCGACAGGCATTAAGTGTTGATATGATAAATAACGTGATGAATGACATGAAAATATAATGATATTGCACACTTACATGAAAAAAATAATGATGTGAATGGCTTAATCGATTTTTTATTATTTTATGAGGACTTAATTGATTATTTAAGTAAAAATTATTAAAATTATAATATTTTTAAATCATAAATTATAAAATTCATAAAAGATTATTAGAAATTAATAAATTATTATAAAATGTATTTAAAATTATTAAAAATTATGCAAAAAATTTAAATGTTATAAAACAATACCCATCATTAGAGGTGTTCTTGGTCAGGCCTATTTAGGCCCGATTTCAAAAATTTTTAAGCTCAAACCCAATTAAACTTGACTTGTTGAAATGATTTGTCTCAATATTTTAAGAACTAATAAAAAAAATTAATCTCATATATTTTTGAAAGTAAATCGAATCGGCCCATGAACACCTTAAACCATCAAGCACTCAATTCATTGTTATTCAAACCCCTTTTGTTATTTGCAACCAAAGACTCTAAACCAACAAAATAACAAAATGTTTGTATTTTTTTTTTCTATTCTTTATAATTTTATAAGTTTTAATGAAATTTTAAAATAATTTTTATTTTATAAACTTTTATTAATTGTTAATAATTTTTTAATTTTATTAATTTTCTATAACTTATTTATAGTTTTTTTTGTAATTTTTAATAATTTCTAAAATGCTTATAATACTTGATTATAATTTATAACATTTAATGATTTTTCAAAAAGAAAATATAATATTTTGATTTTTTTTAAATAGCATTAAATAATCAATTAAATCTTCATAAAACAATATAAAATCAATTAAGCCCTTCATATCATATTTTTCACGTAAGCAGGCCTAATCCTAAGGGTCGTCTGGAGGTGAAGTTGTCCAGGACCAAAGGTTGAAAGAAGTCCAAAATATTATTTTCTAGTTTTTAAGGGGCTCAAAATTTTGTTAAACTTTTAAAGCCAAATTTCTTTTATCAGCTTTTAAGGGATCTGAAAACAATTCTTCAATTTTTAAGGAATTTAAAACCTTATTTTAATGTTTTGCCTAAGACTCCAAAATATCAAGAACGGGTATACAGATAAGCTTATCATGTCAACAACCATATCATTATTTTTCCATGTTAGCCACATTAGCTACCACATTAACATTTAACGGTCCATAAAGAGCTTCAAGAAAAAGATAAATTCAAGAGATTCATTTGAATACAATTTATTATTTAAAGGGCTCAGTTGAATATATATTTTTATGAAGAGTTTAATTAAATTTTTTATTATTTTTGGAGGGAGTTATTTGATATTATAACCTAAAAAATTTTAAGTTATGGATTTTCTTTTACGGTGTCTCATTGTCGGGTTATAATATAGTGTTTTATACCATGTTAAACTGTACGACATCGTATTGTGTTTCCTAATATATCCTTCCTTCTGCTTCATGTTTCCCATCCAAGTTAAAACTTGTTTCTTTTGTTCCAGGACTTTAAAACTCATTAAACTTTAGTGAAGACTTTGTTAAAAGAATTATTTTTCTGGAACAATTGTTGAAAGAAATCTTGGAGAGACAGAGAGAAAATGTCGAAGAACGTTTTACATTATTTCGTATTAATATTTATTATAATTTCATCAGCCGCCATGATAGTATCATCTTCATCAAGAGAACAACTAAGCTCAAAGCAATGTGAGGATCTGGGTTTCACAGGCTTAGCTCTTTTTTCTGATTGCAACACTTTCTACGAGTATGTCAAGGAAAAAGGTATCATAATTCAACCTTTTTATCAAATCCTTTTTTTTAATTTTGGTTTTCAATGTTATACTGTTCTGGCGGGTTTGTTTGATTAAATTTGGGAACTTTTTAGGTGTTATATATCTGGCTTTTTATTTTATTGTGTCAGAGGGCTTTTTCTGATCTTAAATTGGGAGCTTTGATCCATCAATCTGCGATTCTAGTTAATGAGATCGAATTTCTAGTGACGATAATGATTCTTCTTTTTATCAAAGCATCTTTATGGGTTTATGAACAGTTTGAGTAGTTAAAAGCACTCGGTTCTTTTGTCAGTATGAGAGTTTTTTTTTTTCTTCAAAATTCTCAAGTTGTAGTAATGAAGAATTGAAATTTCGTATATTGATTACCAGTTTTATTACCAAATCCATTGTTTTGATTTTGGGAAGTCTAGCTTATATATTTGGAAGATCACTGCTCTATATATTCATATATGTTAGACGTGAATACTTCTGGAAAAATAAAGAGTCAGGATACACGTAGATAAAGCAAATATAGGTTTTTATACTGGTAGCTTGTGTCCTTATGTCCTTTCTTGCAACTCAAGCCTTTAGTGATGGAAGATCATATCTCCACATCCATTTTTGAATGTGTTAGATATGGATTCTTTTACAAAAAATGAAGAGTGGGCGGTAACATGAAGTTAAGCATGAGTAAGCTTTATTGCTGTTAAAAGTGCCTTGCGTCCTTTTTTGCAACTCAAGTATGTAATGATGGAAGATCATACCTCCGTATCCATGCCTGAATATGTGTTAAAACACAAATTCTTTAAGAAAATGAAGAGTAGGGGTAATTAAGAGTTAAGCAGAAGCATCTATGTTTCATTGTTGTTAAAAGTACCCTGCATCCTTTTTTGCAGCTCAAGTCTTTAGTGATGGAAGATCATGCTTTCGTATCCATGTCTGAATATGTATTAGACATGGATTCTTTTACAAAATATGAATGAGTCTGAGTAACATAAAATTAAGCATGAGCATATAGGTTTTATTGCTGTTAAAAGTACCTTGCATCCTTTTTTGCAGCTCGAGTCTTTAGAAATGGAAGATTGTACTTCCTTTTCCATGTTTGAATATGTGACATGGATTCTTTAGGAAAATGAAGAGTCTGGATAATATAGAACAAAAGCATATAGGTTTTATTGTTGTTGAAAGTACCCGGCATCCTTTTTTGCAACTCAAGTCTTTAGTAATGGAACTGTATGATGCCTTCTTTACAAAATGAAACTGCCTTATGATTCCTACTGCCTATGGTATTGCTCTCTTGGATGTGATAAGGGAAAGGAGTCTGCTGAACCCATGTTACTTGGACTAGGGTGTGTGTCGGGTACTAGTATTTGGTCATGGGTATCTTTAATATTTCTAGGTTTTCCATATATTTGAAGAGCCCTTGATGGGTCACATCCCCATTGCCATGTCCGAAAATGTTGTGGGGCATGGGTAATTCAAGAAAATGAAGAGTCAAAGCAATATAGCTGCGGAATGCTAGCAACGTAGTGGGAAGACTTACTTTGATATGGAAAAACATCATTGTGTGCAATGCATTTTGATTAATGAAAATGGAATGACATTAGAGATTTCAAAGAACACATCAGTTCTAGCATTTTTAAATTACATATTAAACTCAACACTAAAGATTAATCGACTTGCAAATGCATTTCATGCATCAAACTCTTAACTATTGGTTTTGATTTCAGAGTTGATATCTGATTGCTTGAAATGCTGCACGGAAGACTCGGATGATTCTGTTAGTAAGGTATGAAAAGGTGCAATGTCTTTGATATTGTGCATAGTGGCAGAGTCTTTTTTCTCTATTAAATTAAGTTTTATCAAGAGGGAGGATGAAGATATTTAGCCAAAGAATTCGTGAACTTGTACATTGTTATTTAAACACGTAGCAAGCTTAGTCTATAGGTTGTATAATACTGCTGCTGGTACCTCAGATATATGACACTATTTTTATCACTATTACTAGGGTTTTAAGTTTCTTAGTGAACTTTGCATGTAAGAACCTGTAAAATATCTTTTCTAGATCCATGTGCCAAATTAAAGTTGTCATTAACTATGATCCCCATGTGTTGGCCTGAGTTCAAGTCACGCTAGTCGCATTGCTATCAGGGCTTTGCCCTCTTCTTGTAATTCACCAAAAGTAAAAAGTTGTCATTAACTATAAGAATCACACTGCTAGCCACTCTGTTACTTGGACTCAAGTTTGAGTTTCGGATGCTGCGTGTCCAACATGAGTCAGTTCAATTTTTTCAAAGTTTTTCCATGCACTTGTTATATCCTCATACCAGTAACCAAATATGCACTAGATACGGGTGTCAGATATGGATATTTTAAGAAAAATGAAATTTTGAACAATATAAGCTAACCATATTGCATTTTTTTCTTGTTTCTCATATCTAAATCATGCAATCGCAGATTACATATTCAGGTGCTATACTGGAGGTGTGCATGAGGAAACTGGTGTTCTATCCCGAAATCATTGGTTTTATTGAAGAAGAGAAGAGCAAGTTCCCAACTGTCAAAGTTCAATATCTTTTCAATTCTCCACCCAAATTGATCATGTTGGACGACGAAGGCCAACACAAGGAAACTATAAGGTTAGTTGCTTCCACTCTTGAGATGCAATACCCTCTTAATAAAGAGAACTCCACTTTGAGAGATCTATGTTGTTTCAACTGTTTATTTTCTTTGAAGTGCCGGTGTCCAACACAAATTTTAAGGACCCTCCAATGCATAGAAAAACATTAAAAAAAATTGAACATACCTGTATTTGACAGTCAACCTAATTTGAGAAGCATAGGGGATTACTTTGTCCAAACCCATGATAATGCTCAGAATTTTAATAAGTTACCTAAAATCAACATCCATGCGTTTATCACCCCCCCCCCCAAAAAAAAAAAAAAGAAAAAATCCAAGCATGTATGATTGAAACCAGTATATGAATTATAAAGATATATGATCTTTGTGCTATAAATCTTATCTCGGTAGCCTCTTGATCTGCATCTAATTTACTCAGACTCGGGTCTGAGTTTTGGACACCAGTATGTGTCTTGACACTTGCATGGGAACAGACATGTTCAAATTTTAAAAAGTTTTTTCTATATATTTGGAAGATCTTAGGAGGATACAGTTTCTTACATAGATATTTCAAGAAAATGAAGAGTTTGAGCAACATAAATCTACATAACATGCCAAAAGGCAGTTTAGTTGAGGATGACAACTCTATTATGACTTGTAAAATTCAGCCTTTTCAGCTATATTACTCTCAACTTTGCTCGTTTTGAAGTATCCACGTCCGACATTTGTGTATAAAGACATGGTATGGGACTATGAGTGACCCTTAAAAACTAGAAAAAAAAATTGAGTATACCAATATTAGACACATACCAGTATCTAACACTTTCCTCCAAATCCGAGCAGCATAACTTTTCAGGCCTAGAAATTAAGATCTCTATCTTATATTTTGGGGAAACCAATGAGACTCCTGCTGATTCGTTCTCTAATTCTTTTGCAGAGTTGACAATTGGAAACGTGAACACCTACTGCAATTTCTGCGAGAGAAAGTAAAACCCAGTTCAGCAAGTTCTTAGTCTGATTTATTGGTTCAAGTTCTTGCGATTGAAAGTAAACCTTAATGTGATCCATTAGTGTTATGATATTCGTTTTCCTTTAGAAAAAGAGAATGAATCTCAATATTATTTTTTAAATTAAAAAAATTATTTAAAATATTTAACTTTATCATTGTAGTTATCTTAGAAACTTCAAAAGAGATTATTCTCTATTTGTATTTATAAATCCTTTTATTACGTTGGTGACTTGGTGATCATCTATCAATTGAAGCTCGACTCAATTAGGAAAATTACTTTAATTTTTTTCGCATTTAAAATAAATTATATTATGTAAGGATATTTTAATATTTTTACTTTAAAAACAATAAAAAATATACATATGATGATTTGAACTTATGTCAATTGGATTAGAAAAATCTCATATTTAACATTCAATTAAAGTTTTAATTTTTTTACATTTTAATTTTATTAGGCACATTTTATTATCCCACTAATTGTAAATCTATACTTTTATTTATAAAGCTTTTTATTAAATTGGTATTACTATCTCAACTCAATTAGGTAAATTATTTTAATGTCCTTTTGCATTTAAAATAAATTACATTATATAAGGGTTCTTTACTCTTTTTACTTAAAACCAACAAAAATGTGGATACGATGAAATTTAAACTTATGTCAATTGGGTTTGCAAAACATTATATTAATGGTTAGAATCAAGGAGCAAACGTAGTTGCCTAAGCTCAGTTGAATAATTTTGGGCCAATAACTCTTGCTAAGGCTAAATAAATGAAAGATGAAAATAGGAGTGATGCCAGAAAATTTTTTTGGGCGAAATTAAATTGTAATTTAATTAAAATTGTTATTTTTAGGAGAACCAAAGTACAATTTTACTTTTACTAATTTAAATTCTAAAAGGTCAAAAAAAAAATTGTTTTAGGGGGCACAAAAGTCCCTACCAGCCCCTTGGGTTCACCCTTGAATGAAAATGCATTATTCATGCAAGAATATTCAATCCGATTAAAGAAGCCTATAAAAGATAAGCCCAAGTTCATTTCACTTTTGGTGTACAAGAGCATAGAAGATTTTAGATCTAGCCAACATCTTAAGTGTAGTATATTCATCTTTGTACATTTGTATTTTTTAAAAAAATTGATTTAATAAAATATCCATTAACTGCATTAATATTGTTAGCTCAATTAATCAATCCGTAACCGCCAAGAGGAAGGTGAATTGACCTTTTAAAAATTTGTGAAAGTAAAAAGAATAAATAGAGACAATGACCACGATGATATATAGTGGTTCGACCCCAATTACCTACTCCACTATCTTAACTTTCCACAATTAAGAATTTTCCCAAATTCACTAATTTGACAACCTTTGATGACAAGGTTTAACCTTACAACTCCCTTAAGATTTTTACCCAAAACTTAATATTGCAACTTCCTTAAGGTTTCTACCCAAACCTTAAGACTCAACCCTCTCAAAGAGAATAGCAAATAAGAAAACTAAAACATAACCTTTACAAGATCAGAGTGTTTGCAAATTAAGCACAAATACAAAGAGACACACTTGAGTTGAATGAATACAATGAAAGTAAACAAGTGCATATAAAGAAAATTGTTGAGAATTGAAAGCACAAGGTTGTTTTGATTGATCTTTAAGCTTGATAATCTCTCTTAATGTTGTAGGACCTTTGAAAGATGATATTTATACCCCCTAATTGATTTCTAATCGTTGTGGTTGTCGGAGAAATGAATAGGGTTGTTGGGGATTAAATAACCAGTGCATTTAATTCACCTGCAAATAAAGTATTGATATTTTTAGCATTTAATGCAAAATTCAATGATCGTTGGAGCCAAAAAGATCGATACTAATAAACTTTTATCGATACCACATTAAAAGTATCAATACTAGATTGATACTTGAATAGATTGTCTGAAAGTCAGAATGCCAATTTAGTATCGATTTTTAGAGAGGTATCGATATTTTAGAAACTATCGATACTGTCATAAAAGCATCTCTTAGACATCATTTGAAATAAAATTTTGTCAATTTTTGTTCAACTTTAACTTTTATTCAAAAACATTTTAATTTGTTATATCAAAACACATTATCAAATAAAACTTGGTATAACAATCTCTCCTTTTTTAATATAACAAAACATTTGATAAATTTATTTTTGAATAAGTTGCTCTCCTTTTTAAAAATAATTTTCAATTTAAGGCTTAGTGGATTTTAAGAAAAAGTTTGGCATTCATTTTTCTTTGAAAAGAATGGTCACTAAATTTATATAATTTTCATAATGTCAATTAAGCACAATATCAATCATTAATCAAATTATCTTTGTTGATAATTTACCTTTGCAATCAACAATTTACCTTTACTTTCTCCCCTTTTTTGTTATATAAAAAATGAGTAAATAAATTTTAGGAAAAAAAGATGATTAGATGACAAGGTATACAAAAAACTTAGTCATTTGAAGAAACAAGAAAGCATATAAGATTTTGGCATAAATATACTATAAATAAACATTAAGTGCATCATACCATAGTTATAGGAAACAAACAAAGTAACAGTGCAAATGCCATGAAAATGGCTTGAAAGTGCAATAATTATCCTAATCTTCATTACTAGGAGAAAATGGAAGGGATGAAGGATAATGAGCTAGAAGCAAAGGCCATTTGCATCTCTAACGAAGAAAGCCTAGAGTTAAATCATCTCGAAAGCCTTGAAGATCATTACTCAAAGAGTGAATGCATCAAGAATGGCAAGGTTAACGTCGGAAGAGGATGTAGCAGTATGAGGTTGAGCAACTGGTAGAGGAACATGCTCTGATGCAGGTGCAACACCTAAATCCCGAACACGTCGCCGGTTAGGATTCTAGTGTTTTCTATTCATATAACACTCTTCATCTTTTAAAATATCCTAATATTTTCATCTTTATTCAATAAGAAATTCACTTCTCACATTATATATCAAAATTTAGGCGTAACACAAATTTGACAAGGGTAAAAATGGTATTTTTAATATTTTAGGAGACTTCTACCGGTACTTGATAGTCAAGTATCGGTAGTAGTCAAGTCAGTGAACAATTTAGAAACTGTGCAAATTTCTACCGGTACTTGTGCTAGATCTACCGATATAAGTACGGTTTCTACCGGAACAAGTCATGCATCTACCGATACCAAAAACTCCAGAGAGCAAAAATCCTCACCCTGCAACTTCTATCGATATATGCATACCAACTACCGATACATCAATGCTAAAAACTACCAATACTTGTTAATCAACTACCAATACAACTCAAGTCAATGAACAACCTCTCTCCTACCCTGTACTTCTACCGAAACATACATGAGTTCTACCGAAACAAGTATGCAGAATCTCAAGATTTTATACCAAACACAAGTTCATTAACTTCATTCATACACCACTTTAATTATGCATTTAAGTCAACACAAGTACATGATTATTATGTCAATACAAGGTACTTAAAGTCTATTTTCAACATTTCATCAAACATAGCAAGGTTTTTCACAAACTCAGTATACATAAGCAAAAAAGGTAACATCATCCTAGTACATGCCATATAACCAAGTGATGTAAAAATATACCGAACAACTCCGGGATAGTGTGATGCTCTAAGATGATCCAATCTCCGAACAGCAAAATTGAATCTACAAAATAATAGCAATTTCATAGGTAAGCACTTCTTAGCTTAGTAAGTTCATAAAGTTAAATAGATTCACCAACTTCAAGAGTTGTAAATCAAATCAATTGAATTGATTAAACCGTATACATTAAGGTAAGTTTCAATTCATATTTGATACTCACGATGACACAAAGTCATCGGACCTTTAATCCGCAATGGATTTCACTTCTTTCCTTTACTCACAATGACACATAGCCACTGGACCTTATAATCCACAAGGGATTCATATACTCACGATGACACTTAGTCATTGGACCTTTTAATCCGTAAAGGATTCATATACTCACGATGACACTTAGTCATCGGACCTCTTAATCTGTAAAGGATTCATATACTCACGATGACACTTAGTCATCGGACCTTTTCGTTTATGGCTCAAAGCCCGTTTGCCTTCCGTTTTTCCTTCATTCTCATCTTCCACAAATCTGATTATCATTTCATCTCAATACAATAGTTTACATTACAAGAATATGCAATTTAAATTAGAATTTAACTATACGAACTTATCGAACTGGATTGCAGTTGTGAATGGATTCCAGGGACTATTCCATAAATTTTCCTTTTTCGCGATTGGTGGCACGATCGTAGTTCTATTGAAGATTGAAGCTAGCCGAATATTCAAGCTTTTCTTTTAGGGTTTTTAGGTTAAGCTTAAGGAAGAAGATGAGTGAAAATCACTCAAATTTCCTTTTCTTTTGTTTTAACTTACCAAATTTAAAATTTACAAATTTGCCTTTAATGAATTAAACCAATTTTCCACTAAATAAAGACCCCAAACCGTCCATATACCTCCTAAAGGTATATTTACCATTTAAGGGCCTTTCTAAGCCATCCCTTTACAATTTAGCAAATTTAATCTATGATTCCTACATTTTGCGACTTTTACGATTTAGTCATTTCTATTTAATTAACTATCCAAATGATAGAATTTCATAACCAAAATTTAATACGATGCTAATGACATCATAAACATTAAATAAATAAAATTTACTACTCGACTCATCGGATTTCGTGATCTTGAAATCACTATTTTTGACACCACTTAAAATCGAACTGTTACAGTAAGAATATCCTCATAAGTGCCTTTAGCATCGTCTTCTTCATGAGCTAATGGAAGTCCACACTTTACCCATTATTTGGTGATAAGATCGAAACGGTAACCAACATGGCGAAGTGATACGAGTCGCAAGGCCCAAAATCATGCTTATGAACATGATGGACTCAAATTTCCTCGATGCCTAATAACGAGGTCGAAGGCCAAGCAAATTCGAGCAAGATTGAACATGACCATCCAAGACTTCGTTACCAAGGCCCTATATGCGCAAATGGCCGAAAAAGAAAATAAAAATTCATTTTCTTGTTTTCAAGAAAATCAAGAAACCAAATGTCGGTCCAATTTTTCCATTTCAAAAAATTTCAAGAATCAAGAAAATCAAGATTTCAAATCTTGAAAGTCTTGGTCCAAGAACCGAAGCTACCAATTTTCAAGTTTGGGAAATTTGTAGACTTGCGATGACTTTTTGGATAGAATCCAGGCATTTTTGGGTTGAGATGTCTCATGGATTTTGAAGATCTATCTCTTAGCTTCGAAACGCACTTTGAATCACTCGATTTTGAGTTCGAGAGCTCAAGTTATGAACGTTTTAATAAAAATTACGTGGGCAGAATTTCTGGACGTGATTATGACAGGAGTTACGAGTTTCGGGCTTTTAATTCAAGTTTAAATCATATTGAGTTTGGGTTTTAGACTTAATTTTTATTATATATGAGCCCAATATTGTATTTATCAGCTCTTATTATTTTTTTATTTTTTTATTCTAAATTTTAATAATTATTAAGTAGTTTAAGTTATTTAGGAGTTTTATGTCAACAACAAAGTTTAGTTTAAAACTACTTCTTGTTTAGATTAATTAGAGCTCTAGTTAATTAAGAGTTTTATTTAGATTTAGTTAGCTATCCTAAATATAGGCCTTGGCATTGTAAACAAAAGACACTTGATCTTTATTCTTTGATTCAATAATAATTCTCTTTGAATTTTTCTTTAAGGATTGCTCTTGAGTTTCTTTTAGAAGTTGTATTAATAATATTTTAGCTTGTGGGAACTAAAGCCAAGATCTCTTTCTTGGAGGGGAAATTAGAGCCATTTAAGGGAGTTGTGGATTCTTATCGTTTTCAATGCTTCTTAGGACGTTATCTTCTCTTTTCTATCTTTGATCTATCGTTCTTGTTTGATCTAGTTTATTTCTTGCTATTTTGAGTTGTTGATTTAGTTGATTTTCGTTCTAGGTTGAAATTGCTTCAAGAGGGACGTTCTCCTACCTTAATCCATCAAAAAACACATCAAAAATTAGGAGATTCAATCTTTTCTTGCTATTTCAATCGTTCTTGCCTAAACAGTTTGGTTTTATCTTTTAAATCACTTCTAACGAATCTGTTTGTGCTTTTATTTTCTAGATTTGGTTGGGACGTTTTATTGAGGTCCAAGGGCGGTTTCTTTCATCTAAGAAACCTTAATTTCGTTCTCAATTGAATCCTTTACTCGCTGTTCTCCTTTCTTTTGTTTTAATTTCATTTGATTCTTCTTCTTGTCAACTACTAATCTATCTTTCTTTGTTTTCGTTTTAGATTATGTTTGTCTAGAGCTTTAGGGTAGATCCGTGACTTTGGCAAACGACAATCCTCTTCTGCCTTCGGTCATTATCATTTGGTATCAGATTTTATGCGTTCTTGGTTACTTTCTAAACTAATTTCCATAAAAAACAGCCAACAAGTAATTTTTACCCAGAAATTTTTCAGAAAAAAAATATTTTTGAAAATCGAGAACACCTCGAACGAAGTTTGTCAAGTTGCTTTGCAGTTTTTTTTGGGTTTTCAGGTTTTTTCCATTTTATTGATTCTTAGTTTTAGGTTTTCATTTGTTTTTGCTTCTTATTATTTCTTTACACATTCTAACACGTTCTTGTTTCTTGTGTTAGTAGGTTAACAAACGTTGCACATTCCTTCCTCTATGCAACACAATTCTTTGGTGTCTAGCCAATTTTGGATTCATAGTGCCATTAGGATTACTTTGTTAGTTTGATTCTAATACATCCTGACTGATTGACATAAAAACTTCTAAAGGTCTCACAAGATTAATTCTCAGCTCATTGAGAATTTAATTTTTTGAGTGCATAACGGTGAGGTTTGTTTAATTTTTCTAATGAATCAGTTTGTGTTTTTATTTTCCAAGTCTAGTTAGGGCGTTTTCTTGAGATCCAAGGGCGATTTCTTTCATCCAAGAAACCTTAATTTGGTTCTCTATTGGATCCTTTACCATTCGTTCTCCTTTCTTTTGTTTTAATTTCGTTTGATTCTTCATTTTGTCAACTAATCTGTCTTTCTTTGTTTTCGTTTCAGATTACATTTGTCTAGAGCTTTAGGGTAGATCCGCGACTTTGGCAAACTACGATGCTCTTCTACCTTCGTTTCTTATCACGAAGGGCCCATAACTAAGAGATTGATTGGAAATGGTAGGGGTGTCTCCACTGGTGTTAATCCCTAATTGCCTAAATATGTATGACAAATAAGTGTCATGGGGAAGGGTGTTGTTTATAGACATTTCCTTCCCAATACACTTATTTATGTCATTAAACATTATGAGTACGAGGTCAAGACACCTATCAGATTGGACAAAGTCGATCCACTAATATTCGGTGGAGCGAAGCATGGCATGCTTTTTGATAGGTCGAAGGATCCAAGTGATGATAAGATAGAGGACATTATCATGAAGATTGAGTTTAGATGCGTTTCCAAACTCAATAAAAAGAGCGAGGTTGTAGAGACCTTTTTCATTGGATTCACCTTTAGAGGGTAAATGAAGAAAATTTCCAAAATCTTCTAAAGTTATACGAATCGAGGTATTCATTAAAAGCGATTTAATAGCAATGATGGTTTTGTCAGACTCATCATGTTCGATTTTGGTGTTAGAATAAAAAGCTCCAATAAGATTGTAGTAAGTCGGTGATTGAATTTGGAAAAAGTCAATCCAATCCCAATTATGCAAAATCGAAAGATAAAGGAAATTTATGGCTTCTAACATACCAAAATCTAGCTTTCTAGACTCCTAAACACACTTAGACACAAAATTTCTATTAAAACATTCTCGTTTCTCTTCGAAATGAAAACACACTAAGGCAACCCCTTGCATTAAAACACACTCATTTGGTGGGTAAAAGGTTTGAAACTAATTTTTGAGAAAACTTTTAGAAATAGACAACCCCTTGCAATAAAACACAATTTATAGATTCCAAATCAACCAAAATCTCATCAAAATTCAAGATTTTAACCTGCATTTCATAAAATTTTAAAATAGGAAAAACTTAGGTTTTACCTCTAAATTGTTGAAATACTGAAAAACTTGAAGCAATGTTAAGGAAATCTTGATACAGTGGTGTTAGAAACTGTTTTGGAGTAATGATGTAGTGAAAAAAGTGGGAGGATTTGTGAATAATTTAAGTGAGAGTTGAGAGGGTTTTTAGATGGAGAGGGAAAATGGTTTTGGGTTTTTTGAAGTGTTTTGATATCCTCGGTGTAGGTATTCTTAAAACCTAACAGGTATTGATATTTTTAAATAGGTATTGATCATTTTAGAAAAATATCAATAATTTTAATAAGGTATCGATACCAAATTGCGAATCTATTTTTTAAGTACTGTAATTTTCCAAAATGCAATTGTTGATGTCCTAATGTACTCTAAAGGACCTAAAATGACTCTTAGATTAATTCTAATGTTTTCATGTGCATGAAAAATGCATGAATTAAGCGAGATTCATATGATTCATAGAGTTTACAAATTCATAAAAAAATTGACTAAGTAAATCAACTAAAGTTCAATCAAGCAAGTTCAGGGGCATCAAAAATAAATTATGCTAAACAAATATGGTCAAAATAGATTAATTAAACACTTTAAACCCTCCCTATCTTTTTGCATATAAGAGCAATGGAAATCTTGCAAACATGCTTTTTCAATACATTTTAAATCATATACAAGTTTACAAATCATTCAAAGTACATAGAAAATATTCAACACAAAGTCAAGACAAGGTGGTTAAACCTAGTTCTCTCCTAAGTGTCCAAAATCTTTCCTTGTCTAATGGTTTTACAAAAATATCAACTAATTTATGCAAAGTGTCTACATACTTTAGAACAATATCACCTCTTTGGACATGATCTCTAATGAAATGATGTCTTATTTCAATGTGCTTAGTTCTAGAATGTTAGATGAGATTTTTAGTGAGACAAATAACACTACTATTGTCACACTTGATAGGAATGGTATCTATATCAATTTCATAGTCTTTAAGTTATTGTTTCATCCATAAAACTTGAGCATAACAACCACCGATAGAAATGTATTCTAGTTTGGTGATGGACAATGCAACACTATTTTTTTTCTTTGAAAACCATGGACTTAGCATGTTGCCTAAGAATTGACAAGCACCGGATGTGTTCTTCCTATCTAATTTGTAACCTCCAAAATCCACATCCAAGAAAGCATGCGAGCTAAAGAATGAATCTCTAGGATACCAACGTTCTAAATTAGGAGTGTCTCTAAGGTACCTAAAAATTCTCTTAACTACTTACAAATGTGATTCCTTACGGCATGATCCATATCTAGCACACAAGCAAACACTAAACATAATATTCGATCTACTTGTGTTAAGATAAAACAATGAGCCAATCATGGATCTATATACCTTAAATATTTCCAATTTAATTTTAAAATCAATTTATTTATGTTTTCAAAAAAAATATCAGTTTGACGGAACTCGTGGCTCCGCTTGGTCTTTTTGTAACATGACTCTGATACCACTAGATGTGGCACCCCAAACTTGATTGGGACAGTTCGATCCGAATTTTGAATGTCACATTAGCCACCGAAGTAACTTTCCATTTAAATCGCCACAAAACACACCAACCAACCAAACACACCTCACAATTATTCAAGGAATATGTAAAATCCTAAAGTCATGCTTCTGTTATGCTACTCTGATCATCAAATCAACAGCAAGACTATTTCATAATTTACTATTTAAAAGGCAATAAATCCATAAACTTCAGTTAAACATACATGAATGCAATGAGGTATTTTTAAAGGCTATGTTTGAAAGGATTTTGGAAACCGCTTTATTTAGAAACATGTGATTAGATTTAAATCGTAATATAGTAAAATGTTGGAGAACTCCATTCCACAGGGTTTGAAAATAATATTGTAGAAGTATACGTATAAGTCTTGTTTTGAAAGATTCATTGAAACATTATGCACAACTTCATAAAATCATCATTTAATTAGTTTGCAGACAACTAACAACTTACGTAATTTGTCCAATTTTACATTTCATGCATCTAAGGCTCTGTTTGTTTCATTGAAAATAGTTTCCTAAAAATGATTTTTGAAAAATGACTTACTTTTTTGGAAAAGTTAATATTTTTTGGTGTTTGGATGAATCTGTGTAAAATATTTTCTATTTGGCAGATTTCCTGAAAATATTTCTGAAAAATTGTTTTCAAAAAAACCAAACATATATTTGAGATTTTCTTGACTTTTTATCTTTTGTTTTTTATTGAGTTTATTTTACTGCTATAAAATTATATTTTGCAATGTTTTTGTGTATATATATTACAATGTTTATTTTTTTTATAAATGTTATGGTCGTGCAATTTCTATTTCTAGGATAAATTCCAATTTAATTTTTATTTTTTATCAAATTTTAAAATGTGAAGAATGACAGGCTCACCTACATCTAAAGAAGCTATATTTGATGTTTTAACCAAATATACAACATATTTTTGAACTTAGCAATAATTGCTTCAATTATAGATGAGAAAATACTCTCTAAAAGGTTTGTTTACAAGACAATAGTTTTATTACAATTAAAAACTATACTCTGTCTAGCATAGAGCAAAATGTATGCTTCTAGAGAAAGCATTTCTTCAACACTAGTAACCTACAAAATATAGAACATGACAATTAGATCCAAGAAAATATGTTTTATTGTCTTTACAAGAAAACATGCCAATACTATATATATAAAAGGCTCAAAATATTATGATGAACTAACCTAGAAATAGAAATTGCACAACCATAACATTTGACTAAAAGATAATCTAACTTTTAGTTGAATTTTAGGGGCAGAAGTTACTTGTGTATCTTATACATTACACATAGCAGCATTAAAGTTTTCTTTACTCCACCTCAACCACCAAAAAGTTCTTATTAGTCCTACTTTTACTAGTCAAGAACTCTCTTTTATCCCATACAATTAGCATTCCTACAGCTTGTATCCTATGCATTACATATAGCAACACATGACAAGGCCATTTGACAATAGAACACCCAATCAATAGAAGGAGATCCATAGTGCCATTGTCAGGTCAGACTTTGATGAGCCAATGGGCAAATGAAGAACAAATAGGCATCCACACTCCATGGAGACTATTTTTCAAAGAGTCTCTTCTCCCTAGTTTAGCTTTCTTACAAACATCATAGATTGGCATGAGTGTGAAGTGAATAATGGCTTATCAAGGTAGATAGGACATAGGATCTAAAGTATAAGGTTGTAGTCAATTTGTTAATATTTGTATTAACACATTACATTCATCTAACTGGAAAAAATCTGATCACTTACTCTGCTTAAGCATACTGAAATGGTGCATTATACAAATTAAAAAAAGTATAACAATTGAAAGCTTTCTATGATATATTTGCATGTAGTGAAACATTAAGCATTACTTTTACATGCTTCTCTTGTGTTAGACAAATAGAATCACCAATCAAACCAGCTAAACATCTCTTAATCCACACTAATTCAAACTCAAACCAAATCGAAAGCTCCTTAAAAGTCGAACAAACTTTTCACAACCTAATTAGCCATCTTGTATACATCACTTCTGTGAAAGATTATACTTCAGCAGAATAGACAAAGGTTTAATTAGTTTGCATCATATAAACCAATCTTACAAGTCAACTACATCAAAAGCTTAAAGTCTACTATTAAGTGTTAGAAAAGCATAAATTGCATTCAATGGAAGGAATTAATTAAACAAAAAAAATCTCAACTCCCACGGAGATAATGAACACCATCAATGGAGCACAAAATTAAAAAAGAAACTAATAGCTTAATATTAAAATAATCCACCCATCCACACATCAACATAACATGTTTGCAAGCATGTGAAAGCAAAATACTAATGCATTGGACCTTCCCCTCGACCACATATTATCCATCTATTTGATACACTTCAAACTACTCAATACTAAATTTCATAACTAAAACAAAATAATGTAGGAAAATCCTCTAAAATTGAAAGCTTCAACAAAAGAAAATAAGCAGCTTAGTAACTAAAACATAAACCACTATTTCTTTTTACAAACAACAGATTATTGAGACAAGCCCAATAATTTATTCAAGTCAAGATGCTGAGTTGCATACAACCAACCAACCCCAAACCTTGAACGTTTTGGTGTTCTAATAGTATCTTAAGTACCCATAGCAGACAAAAGAATAAACTAAAAAAAATAAGAAGAAGAATTAAGAAGTAAAAAAGAAGTGCAAGAGACAAACTTGGATCTGAGTAAGAAAGAAATTCAATGGTAGAGAGAGAGAAAGGGATGTGAAAAAAAAGAGTGTAGTGAAGAGTGAGTCACTGAGTTAAATAAAACAAATAAAAAATCTAAAAACTCGATAAATATTAAACATTAGTTTGATTAGCAAGAACTTCTTAAAAGAATCAGAAAAGAACGCAAAGGCAGATGAAATCAAATTGAAATTAATTATGTAAAAAAAGATTAGAAATCCATGGAAAGCCACAACATAATAAAAAAGATTCAAACAATTAAAAAAACAGTAATAGTAGAGATTTGATCTCTAACAAGAAAAAAAAACAATAAAACAATTGAAGCATAAACTGATAAAAGGAAATAAGAAAAAAAAAACATACCATGATGCTGAGAGAAGTAAAACCCAGAGAGAGCAAAGTGGCAAAAGGAAGGGGAAAGGAGAAAGGAGAAAGGGGGAAGGGGTAAGGGAGAAAAACTTTGGAAAATGTATTACAGATTTGGAAACAGTAAGACATTTTCTTGAAATAAGGGGTGTTTTTCCCGTGTTTTGTAAAATATTTTACAGGAGTATTTCATTTTACAACAAACAAACAGTGGAAAACAATGAAACTGTTTTCCGAAAAACATTTTACAGGTAAACAAACACACCCTAAACTCATGATTATTTTCCAAATCATACATAAAGCATCTAAGACTTACCTCAATGAACAGTGGCCCTTCAACCTACACTTACAAGTTGGTCGAAAAATTATTCATACCATTGATCAAGCATTCACAATCCACCATTTAACCATCTAACTAAAACGATAATAAAAGTTCCAAATCAACAATTAAAGAGTCCATAATGTCCAATTACAACCCAAAATTTATAGCTAAGTCTAATATTAAATCCCATAATTTGGTCCCACATTGCCTACCTCATTTGGGTCAGGAACACATCAACATACCTAATTGTTGCCTTGTTTGGGATCACTTGGATGACTCGCTTCCCCACCTCTTCACAAGCTAAGTCTCTTCAATGTTTTAAAAGAGAGTGTGAGCTTATCGAAGCTTAGTGAGTGCTCAAACATACTACAAGTAATCACATTAGTTAGGTTAAAGGTAGACATAAAACAATGGTTCACATATTAGTATAGATCGCACGAAATAGTGGCTTACCAAACATAACAGTTCTCATAGATTATGCAGTGAACATAGAATAATCAATTCACATAAAATAGGCAGATATGCAAAATATCAATTCGCATAAAACAATAGTTCAAATGAAATAACAGTTCATTCTAAATAACAATTCATACATAATAATAGTTCATACCACTTTATAACTCATATATTTCAAATTATGATAAATTGAATTTTGTGATTATGAAACATATAAGTGAACTCTATCACCACACATTAGATAAACGAATCTCCATATAATAATGCCTTGCTGTTGACTAAAAGAGCCCTGTATTATCTCCAATATAAGTGTAGCACGAATTCTAACACTTTCCTTACCCACGACTCATAGAGCCCTACACTATCTTTGGTGAATGGAGCTATGCTCTACATTCCCTTATCTCTTCAACGCATCTCCGAGCTATAATGCCCCATCACAAGAATAAGGGTGAGTACTCACAATCCTATGACATGCTAACTATATCCAATGGTTCCATGAGATCATAATGCCAACATATTTTTTAACACATTCACAATACTCAGTATAATAAGGCTCACAGTTAAGCAGAGCTTGCATAATATAACACAGATCGCAATTTATAGTTCACAATATCACAATTTGCAGTTTAGCAGAGCTCGCAATTTAACACAGTTCACAGTACACATTACTCACGTCTTATATAAGTCGCTATAAAGCATAGTTCACAAGCAATATCGCTTGCTTGCAACATAGCTTGCACACAAAATCATAGTTCACATATCATTCATATTAGAAGTTCGCATATCACTTTAGCATCAGTTCACATAACATATAGCATGTTCGCATATCACTTTAGCATAAGATCGCACATCACACATAGTCACATAGCATAGGTTCACACATCACATACAATCACACAGCATAGGTTCAAACATCACATACAGGGTTCGCGTGTCATTCAACATAGGTTCACATATAATGTATCATAGGTTCGCATATCATTCTTAACAGGGTTCACACTACATATGAACTCGCACAACAAACTATAAGGTTCGCACATTACATAGTACAGGGTTTGCATGATATTTAAGCAGGGTTCGCATATATTACATAACAGGTTCGTACATCTTACCTAGGCTTCCATTAGCCCGTGTATTGGTGTTTAAAAGTAGTATACAAGACCACTCACCTTAGCAACTTGCTTCAACTACAATGCTCAAGTAAGCTTTTATTTGCCTTTGTCCATGCTTGTAGAGGCTCCGAAATGAATTAACACTTCACATACACACCAAACATAATACAAAGGCATTACCTATAGCAACAAACACAATTAAACGATTCCAAAATCACAAATTAAAACCTCTTAACCTTTATACCAAAAACTAACTTGTTTTGTCGAAATATGTGTTTAACCACTCAAATCTCATTTCTATGCTTAGATTTCAACTTCATACATCCTAAATATCATCAAATTACATATCTAAGCCGCCAAGTTTATCCCATTACACCGATCTAATTTTTCTAAAAAATCAAGCTTATATGAATATCAAGAAGTGGAAAACGTTCAATTGTTAAAATTACTTAAGGATTTGTTAAATTAAGATTAAAGACCTTTTAATTAGATCAAAATGAGTTAAAAATCACTTTAAAACATAAGGTTAACTAAATAATACGAGATCTACCAATTATAAGCAAAAAAAGTAACTTAAAATAAAGTGATTTATTAAGATCTTGATTAAATCATTTAAATCTCAAATTGAAATAACAACTCACTTAGTTTAATCATATAAATTCAGAATCTCACCTCAATTTTGCAAAATCGATGACCTAATTCGAGCTAAAATATGTAAAAATCTTTTGAGAAATTGAGGATGAAAACGTGATTAATCTTCAAAATTGAAAAGAGATTTTGTGTTTGGAGAGTTTGGAAATAAAAAAAAAGGATAAGCTAATTTCGAGAGAAAAGTTTTAATTTGGTGTTTGACAAATTTTTGAAAGAGATGTAGAATGGGAGGGAAGGAGATGGTGGGTGATTTAAATAACCAACCAAAATTTAAAAATCAGGCTTTTATCCCTTTAACCACCTACAATTTTCTCCCTTTTCCAAATTGGCCCTTAGTTTTCAATTAAAGTAAATCTCAAAATTATTTTCAAATTCGATCTCATTTTTAGAATTCGTTTTAATCAAATTAATTCTCGGACACCTAATTTTAATTTCTTATCCTAAAATTTTTAATTCTAATTATTTTAATATTTCATTTTGTGATTTCCTAATTATTTAATTATTTAACCTAATTATGGGTTTCGATTCACTAACCCCCGATCCTACTTACCCAATTCTACTAACCTAGTTTTTGGGATGTGACACCTTTTCCAACAAGAAAATTTGAAACTCTTTCATACCAAGCTTTAGGAGCTTGTTTGAAACCATATAAAATTTTTGAAAGTTTAAAAACATGGTTTGAAAATTTTGAATCTTCAAAATCGAGTGGTTGTTCAATCTACACAACTTCATTAATAAAACCATTTAAGACATTTTTTACATCCATTTGAAAAAATTTGAAATCATTATAGCATGTAAAAGCTAAAAGCATCCTAATGTCTTCCATTCTAGCTACAAGAGCATATATTTCATGATAATCTATTCCTTTCTCTTGAGTGTAACTTTAAGAAACAAACCTAACCTTGTTTTTCACTATGTTATCACTCTCATCTAATTTATTCCTAAAAACCCACTTAGTACCTATAGTAGACTTTTTACTAGATATTTTAACTAAGGTCCATAAATTATTTCTCCCAAATTAATTTTTCATTGGTGCCACATCTTTCTCACCCTCTACCAATTAAATTATATTTTTACACCAAAAAATACGAGTATAGTCTCTCACACCTTCCACCCTTAAATATATATATATATTATGTACCGTAAAAAAACATAAAAAAGAGTTGGGTCTCAATAAAACCCTAAATTACCGCAATAAATAGGTAAAACGAAATTATTCCTCCCGCTGGCATCTTCCTAAAGAACGCTAAACGCTCTCAGCGGAAACAGCTGCTTCGAGGCCCACCGAAATGGTCAGTTTCTTTAATATCAGTCTGTTGAATCACTGTATGCCTTTAACATTTTTTTAGCATTTCTCTAGTGTAAGAAAATGAAAATTTTGTTTCTTTTTGTTTCATAATGTTGATTTTAGCTGGTGGATGCAGTAGCAACTTTATACTTTTAGATATTCCTTTGTGTCTGATGCAGAAATTGGAAGTTTAGATTCGAAATGGCTCTCAGATCGAATAGCTGCTTTTGATTGTGTTCTATAGTAGTTTCTAAATGGTGTGAAGTTTCATTATATATGCTTTATTTCAAGTTATTTCATGGTTTTGTTGTTTTATTTTCTGGACTCTCTGTTGTGTTTGATCTGGGCCAAGTTATTCCTTTTTTTTAATTATTCTGCTTTGAAGTCTATAGTATTGTGGTTTCCACTGAACTTTTTCTTTTTCCTTGTCTTTACAGGCTAGGGGTTAAAGAAACATTTGAAGAGGCTCAATGCTCCAAGGCATTGGATGCTCGACAAGCTTGGTGGTGCATTTGTATGTTTTCATCATGAACCTTTTGGCCTTTCACCAATTCAGTGCTGCTGTCTTTTAATTTTGTTTTGAATCTTTGTTCATGCAGGCACCCAAGCCGTCATCTGGACCACACAAGTCCAGAGAATGCTTGCTGCTCATTCTCATTCTGTGAAACGGATTAAAGTACGCTCTAACATATAGAGAAGTGATTGCCATTCTTATGCAAAGGCATGTTATGGTAGACGGGAAGGTTAGGACGGATAAAACATACCCTGCTGGTTTCATGGGTATGTAGACTTTGCCCTTTTGGATATATTGAAGTTTTTGTTCTCTCAATTAACAAACTCATACAAGGTATAAGTTCAGTTTCTTCGTTTTCCACATGTTGAGACCCTACACTAAAATCAATTTGTGCAAATTGTCCTGATGGAACACTATTTTCGTTCTAATTTTTTAAATATGTTAGGCTGGTTTGTTTAGGCATTGTTCTTTAGCTTGTTTTCTAGAGTCACGTTGATGGTTCCTCTTTTAGGATTTTGACTCCTATTGTACCTTTTCCCTTTACCTTTGTCTCTTTGAATCTTAACCAGATGTTGTATCGATTCCAAAGACAAATGAGGACTTCCGACTCCTTTATGACACAAAAGGTCGTTTTCGCCTTCATGCCATCACTGGTGATGAGACCAAGGTTTGTATCAATGGGAGTACAATTCGTTATATTTCCTGCTATGGTTGTCTAATATTGGTTAAGTTTCATTTCTAATCTGATCCTTTTGGCTTGGTTGTATTATCTTATTGACCCATCGGACTCATACTTTTCAGTTTAAGCTCTGCAAAGTTCGGTCTGTCCAATTTGGTCAAAAGGGTATCCCCTACCTTAATACATATGATGGACGCACCATCCACTACCCAGATCCTCTGATCAAGGCTAACGATACCATCAAGCTTGACCTAGAGAGCAACAAAATTGTAGATTTCATTAAGTTTGATGTTGGGAATGTTGTTATGGTCACTGGAGGAAGAAACAGAGGGCGTGTTGGAGTGATTAAGAACCGTGAGAAGCATAAGGGTAGCTTCGAGACAATACACGTCCAAGATGTTGCTGGACACGAGTTTGCGACTCGTCTAGGCAATGTCTTCACGATTGGTAAAGGAACGAAGCCATGGGTGTCACTTCCAAAGGGCAAGGGTATCAAGTTGTCCATCATTGAGAAAGCCAGGAAGAGGCTTGCAGCCCAAGCTACTGTCTAAATTTTATGATTATAGATATAATATCTGGAATTGTTTGTTGTCAAATGAATTAATCTGTTTGGTCCTTTGTGTTTGCTTTTGTAGGATTTTTGCTTTGTTTTTACTCATGACTACCGTTTTGAACCAATTGTTATATTATTTTTTAAATTAAAGTTAATTTCATTTTGAAATACATAAATAGGTTGGATTTTAAATTTTTGGTTCTAAGTATATCGAAAAAGCAATTATGTATTTAGTGATTCAAATTGGCTTAAGTCGGCTTAGATTGTTTCATAAATAATAGTTTAATTGTAAGTATATAAATAAAAAATAAAAAGTAAAATGGATTTATGAGATGCAGAAGATAGAGATATTTATGGATAGAGTTACTGTTTGAATTGTTTTTAAATTTTAATTATTTTTTAAAAATTGAATCCTATTGACCTAAATTAAAATTTATTTTATTTAAGGCATTAACATATAAAAGACTTTTTGAAAAAGAGTTATAATGATTATTTTAACGAAAATATTGATTAAAAGTTAAATATTTAAACACAATAATTTATATGATAGTTTATGTGTACTTCATGGTTTTTTCTTTGAATTTTTTATTTTGATTTTTGTATCATTTATTGTTGTGACATATAAGACAAATTATGTTATGTTACCATGACTTGCACATGAATTGTCATATAAGTTGTCAAGCCAACAATGTTAAAATTAATATTTTGATCATCATTTTCGTTAAACAAAAAAGCAATTTGACTCCTTTTTTTTTGAAAAGTTAAGAGTAAAATTTAGCTAAAAAAGAATAAAGGTCAAAGTGATAAAAATTGTAAATGTTGAGGGTTAAATTTATCATTTTGCCTTCATTTAAATCAAGACCGGACCATGCGAATAGCTCAGTCATGCCTTGGTAAAATATAAACATATAGTGAAGCTAAATATACAAGTTAATCCGTAATAAAATAAAGTATACAAGCAGATGGATGAAGTTGAGTATGGTCATTAATCATGTGGGTTGTTGCGCCACTATTAAGGTTGTAACATCCCGTCCGACGAAATCTCAATATTTGAATACTGTTCAAAAGATTAAGACGGGTTAGGATGAGTCTAGAGACGAATAGAGCTAAAGCTAATCTAAAATATAAGAACTATTTGGATATGCCTGAGACGCTTTGATGTTGGCGGACATTGGGTTGACACATGAAAATTAAGAGTCATGTCTAATGAGGAAATATTCGCCCTAAAAGCCTTGGATTGACGTATATAAGATGGGCAGAATCTGTTATAAGTAACAAGGAAATAAACTGTGTGCTAAAAAGTCTAAGTCAATAAGTACACTTAGTTCAATTTAGCTCTTAACTTTAAAAAAAAAAATCAAATTTGATTAACCTTTTGAAAAATATTCGAAAAGATGATATTTTAACGAAAATACTGACAAAGTTAAATATTTAAACACAATAGCCTTGATAGCATGTTAATTTTTAATGTTTTTTGTATTTAAATCAATTAAATCTTGAATTAATTCCTACTAAATTGGTGATTTTATATTTCAATTTTGTCAAGAATGCAATAAAAGCCAAAACTTAGAGAAAAGGACTAAATTGCAGCACAAGCAATAAAAATGAGGCCGATTAAAAAACTTGGAGACATGTAAAGGCTTATCAGATTTTTGACTTTGTAAAAGCCAAAACTAGAAAAAATCTGATACTATTTTAATTTCATGTCATGGGTTACTAGGGAATTAGTCCAAAATTAGTATATGGAAATAGGGTGTGTGATAGTGTAACACCCTTATACCCGGTTCATACATATTAACCCGATATAAGAGTATTACATACAATGCCAGAGAATTAAAAATGAGTATAATAAAATTTTCTTTCAATTCATGTAAAATTTTAAAACAATATTAGTAACCCATTCATTAGAGACACATAGGTATACTATTTGTACATGCCATTTCACACAAAATAAATATACCTTGTCTTGCAATCTTCCGATGTTGATGTGATTTGATGAGAGGCACCTAATCCAATCTTAACTTCTCGGAGGTCTTATACCTACGCGTTGAAATAAACGCGTTAAGCCGGTGAAGGCTTAATAAGTACTACAAGAGTCATTAATCATTCATCTTTTAATCACACATTTCAAACTCATTCATATAATTATTTATTCATGTAGAATACATACCTTTTATGTGTATAATATTTAACTTACAGTAGTGTTATGAATTCACATATTCTTCCTCATTTCACATTTTAGCCATTCCAATCTCTTAGCTTACTTAGTTTTATCATTGTTTGATTTCTTATACATATATTGTACTTACCTTTCATGTGATTATCATTTCACTTACCTCAATGTCACAATTTGCACATTCTTTCTTTTTCACATTGTTTACCCTATTAACAAGACTCGGACCTTGGCGGATACACGGATCCAACCAAACACTCCAGAATGGCACCCAGTGCCTCATCGGATAGTTTGAAGCAATAAAGTGACATCCAATGTCTCATCGACCTAGCCGAAATAAAGTGGTACCCAGTACCTCATCGAATCTATCTGAAGTAAAACAATGACACCCAGTGTCTTATCGACTCAAGGTTGAAGTATCCCTGAACTCTTCCAATCCTATGGCATGTCAACTATATCCGACTCAGCCCGACTAGTTAATAAGGATTTTCAATTTACAATTCATATCACTTTCACTTTCACTTTCAATTTTGATCACAAATCATTCAAATTCAATTCAAATATACTATTAATTCAATATAAATTTTCATTCATCTCAATATTAACGGTTACCTTATATTCACTTATTAAATATAAATATCGAAATAAATATTAAATAATGAATAATTCAGATTATAGTAATACAAATCAATAACAAATCACTTTAACCAAATAACAACCAAATATCATAAACAATTAGGTACTAATAACTTTGGAAACCTTTGATTTATCCATTTCATTCTCATTTCTCAGTTTCATCACATATATATCATCATATACCTCTTTACTCTTATTTTCACATTAATTTTCAAAGCTGTCAATTTGAGTGAGTCACAATCACTAAATTATTTATATCTTGAGCTAAAGAATTCAAAATTATAATCCGCTTGATGTTTCTGAAACTAGAATAAAATATATTTTTACCATAAAAATTTCAGAATTTTTAATTCAGCCAATTTGTACAGTGAATTCTTTCAATTTACCCCTTCTCTGCTGCCTAACAGTTTCGACCTTTCTTTACTAAAAATTATTTATCTTTTAGTACAAGAATCCATTTATGTTCCCGTATATTTATTTTGAAAATAGACTCATTAATAATTCTACCATATAAATTTCAGTCTCTAATAATTTTTCTACATTTTTCTAAGATTTTTCAAAGTCAGAATAGGGGAACTCGAACTTACTCTGACCTTGTTACACAAAATCAGATATATCTCAGAATGTACAATTCCTTTTCTTTCACTGTTTCTTCCATATGAAACTACACTCAATAAGATTTAATTACATATTTAATTCAACCTCTAACTCTTTTTATAAAATTTCTGGTGAATTTTCAAATTTAATCCTCTGTTCTGTCCAAACTATTTAATGGACATGTTTCCTTTTTCATGTCTCTTTACACTAAATTTCATTAAATCACATATAATCACCATACTTATAACTAAACATATCATTTTACTCATTTTTACCATCATTAATCACATACTAAAATTATAAACACATTAATTTAATTGTTACTAAGTCTTTTAATACTTGTAGTACTTACCTCACTTGTAGATAATTTCTTCTCACACCTTAGCTTTCTCCTTTCCTTTTTCTTCAATTTGGTCCTTCTTCTTCCTCCCTCTTTCTTCAATTTCATACAAACACATATAAGCTTAAGACTAGAATTCAATACTTTTCCATGCTAGATTATGTAAATATACATGTATGTCATGAAAATTGAATCATCTCTTACCTTTGTTCTTGAATTTCCAAAATTATAATTCAATCCCTATCCACTTTAACACTTCAAAGTGGACTCTATAAGAAAATTAAGGTATCTACTAGCTTCCCTCTATGCCTTTCTTAAGGAAATTTCAAAGAAAATGGAGGATTTTGAAACTTGGAAGGTTTAACAATGATGGAAGGACTTAATTGAAATAAAAGCAAAAGTTGGAAATGGAGAATATAGGCATGGGCGGTTGGTTATGAGAAGAAAAGATGATATCCTCTTCTTTTAATTGATTTTTCATCTCTCAATTTCTCTAAACTTTTCTTCACAAATATCTCACTTAATAAAAATGGTAAAATTACACTTTTAGTCCCTAGGCCTTCCAACTTTACACTTCGGCCCAAAACTTTACCTCCAAAAATATCTTCCACCAAATTACTCTTTTGCCCCTCCTTAATCAATCTAGTTCCCATGATGACTCATAATTCAATTTGGATAAATTGCTATTTAGTCCTTCCTCCTTTCTCACAATTACTAATTAATCCTTAAATTTCCCTAATCTTCTTATTTTAGCTACATATTCTAATTCTTGACTCCTTCCCTATACTGTTCCAACTCCGGTTCAAAAACGCGAATGTTACAGATAGCCTTTGAAAAACACACTTGAATACATTGGAATGACATGAAATTATTTTATTTTCTCTCCTTTTATTTCATACGCATGTAGCCATTTCTTTTTAATTAACCTGTAAATTTCGTTTCAATTTCTTTCCATTTCCTTATTTTTTTTAATTGCTTTTCAAGTCCCTTCCCTTTCCATCTTTCACCATTTCCATTAATTCTACTTTCATAAACTGACTAAGCATGACCAATTTCATGCTTAGCTAAACTTCTAACTTAGCTTTAGGCTGATATTCTTTCCGGTCAAGAATTGTGAGAACTGAATTCGCACTAAAAGTCTTTCATAACGGTATTCACCATCTCTCCGGAATATGGGATAGTACAAATTCGTCTCTAAGTCAATTCAATTTCAATTCAAAAACCATGCGTTGGGTTGGAGTTGTTTGGCGTAGAGTTGGGAAGTCGAGTCAGCCGTGCTTTATTTGAATTATCACGAACAAATTGGCGTATCCTGTCGGGGTCATACTAGTGGGATTTTCGTTAGATTTAAATGACCCACACGATTAAGGCCGTTGATCCGAGTTGGGTTCTTCAGAATGCAAGCCTATTAGAGTCTTGAATTGTGAACATGTGTATCACGTTAGATAATCAATAAGGGTTGATTTACAGGTCGTACATGAATCAACTACGAAAGGAAGAATTGGCAGTTAGGACATTTTTAATTGCTATAACCGACTTATGGCTTGGAAGAGAAAATCTATTTTGATTTTCAACTCCCCTCATTTATTTTATTTATTTATTTTTCACCAAGTTTGTTTCGAGTTTTGGGCACGACTATTGCCACGACAGAAATCCTATTCACAAGGAAAAAATGAAATTAGATAACAATAATCAATCCCTATGGATTCGACCCTGCCACTTTTTACTACTGTTTAGAGTTATTTAATCGTAGGAATTTTTATTTGGTGCTTTCGTCGCCCATCAAATTTTGGCGCCATTGTCAAGGACTGGAAATATTTTTTTTTTCTAATTTTCGTTTGTTTTCTTTATGATAAGATCAGAACTAGGGACTCTAAAATTTGAACTAGAAATAGAGAAGTTGGCTCGAACATTGCGAAAAGAAGCTACTCGACGTGGTAAACGACCACAACCCAAATTCGAAATAGGATCTGTTACCAAAGATATTTTCTCATTCGACGAACCAGACGAAATGGAAAATCAAACTATACGCCAACTCGCAGCAGCACTAGATGGATAACAACCACTATGCATAACTTATCCAGTGGGAGGAACACCATTCAAGTTGAAATCAGACTTAATTCATCTATTGCCACCTTCTGTGAATTGCAAAATGAAAATCCGCATACCCATCTAAAATAATTTCAGATAGTTTGGAAGAGCATGAAACCTCATGGAGTGACCGAAGATCAAATTAAACTTCATGCTTTTTCTTTTCTTGTTAACCGACTCTGCTAGAAAGTGGTTATTTTATCTACCTCCTGGTTTAGTTATATATGGTTTGATATGTCTCGTTTATTTCTTGATAGTTTTTTCCAGTAGCTCGGGCAACATAATTAAGAAGAGATATTGTAGGAATTCAAAAAAAAGTAGACTGAATCACTCTATGATTATTGAGACTGGTACAAAAATTTGTGTGCAAGTTGTCCACAACATGACCTGATTGAACAATCACTTTTGCAATATTTCTATGAAAGGTTACTCCCAATGAAAATGAAGATGATAGATGCTGCTAGTGGAGGGGCACTTGTAAATATGACGCCTCAGAGAGCAAGGGAGTTAATTTCAACCATGCGTGTGAATTCTCAAGAATTTTGACCGACTACAAAACCCACGAGTCAAGTTCATGGGTTAAGTACTCTATCTTTAGAAGATAAAATTGATAAGGTTACAAATGTTGTTCAGAATTTGCTTACAGATAAGACAAGCCTAGCATGATTGTGTGGAATTTGTGCTATACCAGATCATCCATCGAACTCATGTCCTATTTTACATGAAGGATCGACAAAACAAGCGAATGTTACCGAAAACTTCTCAGGGCCACCCCAAAGGCGATATGATCTCTATTTGAACACCTATAATGTGGGGGTGGAAAGACCATTCATGTAACAGCCAGTTTTTCAGTGGTGTCGGAAACAGTGATTTCGGGATCATAAACCCGACGAGAAAATTTTTATAATGAGTGTTTAAATTAAATAAGTCAATAATAATTTTATATGAAATTTTGAATCGACGAATTTTAATTATTGAATTAAAAGTTAGTATAAGTGGTTTGGTTCAAAAGTCAAGTGGTTTTAGAAAATAAGGTATCGGGACCTCGTTTCTAAAAGTAAGAGCCGTAAATATTTTTGTTAAATATTTACAGAGTCTTATTATATGTGAATTGAAGTTTGGTTGGGTAATTTTGAAATTAATTGCTTAATTAAGGAAAAAGGAGTAAATTGTAAAATAGGTAAAAGTTAATTGCTATAGATTAAAAATAGTAAAGGTACCAAAATGGTAATTAAACCATGGTCAAAAAGTCAAAGCGGTGGTGACATGATTACCATCCACTAACTTTTGGGTTATTTATTCTTTTAGTCCTATTTAGTTTAGGACTAAATTGGAATTAAGTTTATTTAATTGAAATTTAATATAATTAAAGGATCAATTATGAAATTAAACCCTCCTTAAGTGGCCTAACAATAGAAATGAGGTGGGAATCTTTAGATTTTGGGTAAATTGCAATTAAATCCTTATTAAATGAGGATTTATTAGTTAGTTTATTTTTATTACGATCGAGAATGGTGGTTTCGAGGCCACAACTTCGATGTGTCAGACCGTAAATATCATTTACTTAATATTTACGAGGTCATTAGTTTAGTATTAAATTTTGGTTAAGGAATTTTATCGTTTGGATAGTTAATTAAATAAAAAGGGCTAAATCAAAAAAGGTGCACAAGTTGAATTCTATTAATTAAAGGTATTAAATGGTTTAAGGAAGTTAATCATAAGGACTAATATGGTTAATAAACCATAATTAATGCTAGTGGACGAATATGGGTAAGCATTATGAGTTCATTTAGCTAATTATAAAGGACAAATATGTAATTACTAAGGCTAAGTTAATTTAATTAAAAACGAAAGTTAAAGAAAAAGGAGAAATTCATTTTTCTTTCTTTCTTCTTCATCTTCTCTAGCCGAAAAACTGTAGGATGTAACAAGGGTGCATTCGACCAAGCTTTGAACTGTGGCAGGTGAGTGAAACTTCGTCCGTTTTTAGTGATTTATATGTTTTTGAGTTCGCATTAGCTTAATCTAGCTAACTCGAGGACCAATTTGTGATTTTTTCAAATGTTATAAAATTTTCCATTGATGAATAAGCTTTTTCTTGAGTATTTATTAAAGTTTATTAAGCTTGGTTGTTAGATTTGAGTATTTTGTAAAGTGATTTTAATGTTTAAGGACTAAAATATTAAAGTGATAAATTTGCAAGGACTTGAGGTGAAATAATGGAAAAATTGGGCTTTTGAAAGAATCATGAACATTCGGTAAAGCTGAAATTTGAATAAAAATGGTTAATTTGCAACTTTAAGGCTTAAGGACTAAATTGAATAAAGGTAAAAAGTTGAGGGCAATTTTATAAAAATACCAAAAAGGCTTAATTGTATAAAATGATTAAAAATTTATGTTGATTTAAATATTTGAATGAAATTATTGTAATAGATCAAGAAGGTGCCGCCGATCGTGAATAAAAGGAAAATTACAGATTTACCCCTAGAGTTCACTTTAACTGTAATTTCATCCGGTAAGTTCATAATGTTAAATTATTATCAATAACTACTTATAAATTGCCTTTTTAATGATTATGGGAAATGAAAAACAACAATTGGAAACATGAAAGATAGAAATGACGAGATAAGAATTTCCCGGCTTTATGCCAAAGATAAAAAATGGTCCGATGGTTGAGATCCTGCATTTGTTGTGTGTTCTCAATAGCATCGTGAGTCACCGTAGGGTGAATAGAATCCAAGAATGGATTACAAACCCTACGATGGCTGAGATTTATGCTTGTTTGCGTATTCTCGTCAGCTTAATGTGAGCAGCATCGTAGGGAACAAATATATGTATCGATGGCTAATACTAGCATCGTATACTGGTAACAGGCATGACCTTTGGGTCAATAGGGAGTAAAATGAGCATCATGACCTTTGGGTCAACAGGGAGTAAAATGAGCATCATGACCTTTGGGTCAACAAGAGTAATCATGACCTTTGGGTCAACAGGGAGTAAATCAAATATTGATCACCGAAGTAAAGTTTTGATTTGGCTCGACTGATTTACGAATTTATTAAACACATGTTATTTGGTAAATTGATAAACCTTGCGAACTTATTAAGGTATGAAAGCTTACCAGTGAATTGTTGTTGTTTTGTAGATTCTATTTTACTGCTTGAAGATCGGATCACCTTGAAGAAATCACACTATCTCGGGAGCTCGTTCGGTAGTATTTACATCACTTGGTTATATATGGCATGTACTAGGATGATATTACCCTTGAAATGCTTGATTTTGGATTGTTGGTTTCTTCGTTGAACTAAACTGTCTTGCTTGCTTGACGTTCTAGTTAAGCAAATGTGTTTTAGTGATGAGTTGACATGTGAATTTAAGAGTCGTTGTGTTGATTGATTATACTTTGTGTTATATGATGAAACAAGTATTATCATGTATTGATTTTGCAAGATGAGAATTTGAATAAGAGTCTTGTATTGAATGATGATTGATAAACTTGAGGACTTGTGTGATTTTATGAATTATGCATACTTGTTTCGATAGAACCCCTGCATGTATCAGTTAGAAGTACAACGCAAGAGAGAGGTTATTCACTGACTTGAGTTGTATCGGTAATTGCATAATAAGTACTAGTAGTTTTGCTTATAGGAGTATCGGTTGTTAATGTACTTGTATCGGTAGAAGCTGCAGGGTAGGACATCTTAGCTCTTTGGAGTTTTTAGTACCGATAGAAGCATGATTTATTTCGGTAGAAGCTACACTTGTATCGATAGAACTGTCATAGGTATAGGTAGAAGTTTGCACTATTTCCTGAATTGTCTACTAACTTGGCAACTACTGATACTTGTCCAACAGATACTGGTAGAAGTCTCCTAAAATTGTGAAAATGATATTTTTACCCTTATTGAGTTGATAAACAAAGTAAGAATAACAAATTATTAATGTATATATCTTATTAAATCAAGAATAATGGTGATATAAGATTGAATAGGTAACGATTTAAGGAATGAATGCATGTAAACCCGAAACCTTAACCGGCGACGGTGTTGGGTTTGAGTGCTATATAATGCTAGTAAGAATAATTGATGTATCTTGGATGGTATTATGATATTATGGTTGATATGGAATATAGATGTCATTATTTGTGATATGAATATTGATTCATTTTGTGATGTAACAATGAGTATGTTTTGGTTATAGTTTGGTTAGCTAGTGGTGAGAACTATGAGTTTAAGACACAGGACCATGTGATACCTGATGGAAAATATTCATACTTGATTTCTAAGTTCTTGCGTGATTGAATTTGATTATTGATTGATTGGAAGGTTGTAAATGAATGTGTAAGATTAAATGGAGTTAATGTTCTAAGCTACAAGTTGTAATTGTATAAATTGTGATCGATTTGTATGTATAAAAAAAAAGACTTGAATAGTTTTGTAAACCTTGAGATCTTGGACCGGAGCTGGTTACGATTTTTGGGTGTTATATTTAGTGGTATCAAAGCTACGATTTAGTCGATTCTTGGACTAAGAGTTTTGTGAATAAAGTTTAGAGTGTACATACCATATAAACTTGTGATAGTGTAATATTGATTGATCCGATCTAACCCTTGTTTTATTGCAGATTTTAAAGATGTTATATGAATCTGATCATAATGAAATTAATGAAGTTATTAGTAATATTCTGGCTACTGATTTTGGTGCCAGTCATAATATATTGGTTTCTTAAATATTGGAAAACGAGGAGGTGAGTCAAATTTTATTAGTTTTATAGATGTCTGATGGTAAAGTTAAATGTATTTTGGATTTAATGAGACAGTGATTTATAGAAATTGTGTAAGCCAATTTAGTAGCTTTGCGATTTCTATCCCTGAGTATAGGTGAATAAAGTGAGATCGAAGACATAATGATGAATCTGAAGTCATAGTGCTCGATATTATTTCTGATATGTTTTATTCTTTCGATATTAATTATTGTGAGTGCACTGATTGTGATTAGGGTTAACTCATTCTCATATTGCATTGTATTAATAATGGAAAGGGGGTTATTTCCTAATCCAATGAGATTAATGTTTGAGTCATAATCCGATAGGATAGGGCTGGTATGTCAAAACTATCTGTTGAAAATTTATGACTATGATTTTTCTGACGATTTGATGTTACTATCATTTCATGAATTTGGTATTAATCTGGGAATAGATTGACTGAAGTTATATGATACTGTAGTGAATTCTAGACTGAAATGAATTGATTGAAATGTCAAACTGATGTACTGATTATGGTTGGACTAGGTAAATTAGAGTTGTTCAGATGTCTTTGTACATGAAATGACCTAAAATGATTGAAAACATTTATATATATATATATAATTGACTAATAAAAAAAAAAACGAAAAAGAAATTTATGGATTTGATATTAACTGTGTACTGTTCACCAATGGATATTTTGATTATTTCCTGAAAGATTTCTGCCTAAATCTGATAGTGAAATAAATTCAAGATATAGAAAAAAGAAATCTTATATCTTATACAAAAGACTTGTTCAATAAGTTAAAAGGACGTAACAATGTATTTGAAAGTTAATAAATATTTAATTATTAAGTTCTGATTAAAGATATGAGATGCTAAAAATTTCTTTGAACTTTAGGTAATCATTAAGAAATTTAGTAATAATGTCAAGATTAACTAATGTCTTTGTTGATTTATGAATATGATGAATCAGAGATTGTTCAACCTTATCTAGATATTTAGATACAAACGTATTATGATTATTGAGGATATTCTAATATACTTCAAATAGAATCAGTGTATGCATAATATGTGAGAAATGTTTTGTGGACTATATGTGAGAAATAATATATGAGAAAACTATCAACTGTGAGTTTTGGTTTGGCAAGATTAATTTTCCTTGGTTATGTAAAATTTGACAGATGGATAGGAGTAGGTTCGGATAGAAAATTTTTTCTATTGTTATATGAAAACTTCAGAAAACATCTCTGGAAATTTCTGTTTTGATTTATCCTGAATCTAGGAAGGAAATTAAACATCAAGTAATCGTCTAAATTATTACTGCTTATGATTCCTGAGTATAAAGTTTGTATTATTTGATATTATTATGTGATTGTTATTTTATATATTGGATGAGCTAGTAATGATTTCTATTGTGAGGAAAACTTTAGAATAAACAGGTATTGCTACATAAAAATTTCGAGGACGAAATTTCCTAAGGGGAGGAGAGTTGTAACAACCCGATTTTTAGTAGTGTCAAAAACAGTGATTTTGGGATCATAAACCCGACGAAAAAATTTTTATAATAAGTGTTTAAATTAAATAAGTCAATAATAAATTTATATGGAATTTTGAGTGGACGAATTTTAATTATTGAATTAAAAGTTAGAATAAGTGGTTTGGTTCAAAAGTCAAGTGATTTTAGAAAATCACATATTATTCGGTACAAATTTGTTAAACACATATTATTCGGTAAATTGATAAACCTTGCAAACTTATTAATCTGTGAAAGCTTACTAGTGAATTGTTGTTATTTTGTAGATTCTATTTTGCTGCTTGAAGATCAGATCACCTCGAAGAAATCACACTATCTCTGGAGCTCGTTCGGTAGTATTTACATCACTTGGTTATATGGCATGTACTAGGATGATGTTACCCTTGAAATGCTTGATTTTGGATTGTTGGTTTCTTCGTTGAACTAAACTTGCTTGCTTGCTTGATGTTCTAATTAAGCAAATGTGTTTTAGTGATGAGTTGACATGTGAATTTAAGAGTCCTTGTGTTGGTTGATTATATGTTGTGTTATATGATGAAACAAGTATTGTCATGTATAGATTTTGCAAGATGAGAATTTGAATAAGAGTCTTGTATTGAATGATGATTGATAAACTTGAGAACTTGTGTGATTTTATGAATTATACATACTTGTTTTGGTAAAACCCCTGCATGATCGGTAGAAGTACAGGGCAAGAGAGAGGTTATTCACTGACTTGAGTTGTATCGGTAGTTGCATAATAAGTACCGGTAGTTTTGCTCATAGGAGTATCGGTAGTTAATGTACTTGTATCGGTAGAAGCTGCTGGGTAGGACATCTTAGCTCTCTGGAGTTTTTAGTACCGGTAAAAGCATGATTTGTTTTGATAGAAGCTTTATTTGTATCGGTAGAACTATTGTAGGTAACGGTAGAAGTCTGCACTGTTTCCTAAATTGTTTACTGACTTGACAATTACCGATACTTGTCCAACAGGTACCAGTAGAAGTCTCCTAGAATTGTGAAAATGACATTTTTACCCTTATTGAGTTGACAAACAAAGTAAGAATAACAAATTATAAATGTATATCTATTAAATCAGGAATAATGGTGAAATAAGATTGAATAGGTAACGATTTAAGGCATGGATGCATGTGAACTCGGAACCCTAACCGACGACGGTGTTGGGCTTGAGTGCTATACAAAGATAGTAAGAATACTTGATGTAGCTTGGATGGTATTGTGATATTATGGTTGATATGGAATATAGATGTCATGACTTGAATTATGAATATTGATTCATTCTATGATGTAACGATGAGTATGTTTTGGTTATAGTTTGGTTAGCTAGTGGTGAGAACTATGTGTTTAAGACACAGGACCATCTGATCCTTGATGGAAAATATTCATACATGTTTTCTAAGTTCTTGTGTGATTGAATTTGATTATTGATTGATTGAAAGGTTGTAAATGAATGTGTAAGATTAAATGGAGTTAATATTCTGATCTACAAGTTGTAATTGTATAAATTGTGATCGATTTGTATGTATATATAAAAAAAAGACTTGAAAAGTTCTGTAAACCCTTAGACCTTAGATCGGAGATGGTTACGACTTTTGGTTTTACAATCCATATTTGAGTTTTGGTTCGAATCCTCGATTCAATCAACCATACCAGCAAAGGCCGTTTTCGGATCAACAATTATTACCTCCAAAATCATCTTTGGAAGACATAGTGGAAAGGTTAGACAACAGTACTGAAAAATTTTAAAAGAAAGTTGACATGCATTTGTAGGAAATAGATAAGAAAGTGAGCAAGCTTGCACTCACGGTTAGCCGTTTGGAGTCCCAATGTAAATTGCCATATCAAATTGATCCTAATCCTCTACATAATGCAAGTGCCATAACATTGAGAATTGGAATGATTTCTAAACCCATGCTTGGCATGAGTCGTGCCCACGACGCTAGACGCAAAGAAAAGAAACTTGATTCAAAGGCTCCAACAGAGTCGGCACCATAGAAATCGTTTGTAATACCACCTCTATTTCTTGGAAGGCTCATCCAATATAATGAGTAAAAAGAGAAGGAGATCATTGACAATTTTGAAAGGTAGAAATAAATATTCCCCTTCTTGATGCGATTAAGCAAATCCAACATTATGCAAAATTCTTAAAAGAATTATGCACAAGTAAAAAGAAGCTCCTCAGTAATGAAAAGGTGAGTGTTGGAGAAAATGTCTCTGCTGTTTTACAAAAGATGATATCACTTAAATGTAATGACCAAGGTATGTTTTCCATAACTTGAAAAATAGGTAGTGTTGGAATTAAAAAAGCCATGTGTGACTTAGGTGTATCGATTAATGTTATGCCTTTGTCTATTTACAAACTACTTAATGCTGGTCTTTGAAAGAAGCAGGTGTAATTATTCAACTTGCAGATAGATCTATAGTATATCCGGAAGGAGTGTTGGAGGATGTTCTTGTCAAGGTAAAGGAACCTATTTTCCTGTAAATTTCTACATCAACGACATGGAGGATGAAAACTTGGCCAATTCTTTCGATATACTACTTGGGAGATCATTTTTGAGTACTGCACAAACAAAGATTGATGTGCGGAGTGGAACACTCACTACGGTGTTCGATGGAGAAGTCGTGAAATTTAATGTTTATAAGCTCATGGGCCATAGCATGATTACAAATGTTTTTAATGTTGATATAATTTAAACTTTAAGTGAACTGCATTTTAAGTCTCATGATGAAGATGAATTACAAACTATTCTTTGTAGAAGTTTAGATTTTAATACTATGAAAGAACAAAAAGAGTGGATGAAGGTCGAGGAGTCAATTCGCAAAACGCTTGCTCATATGGAGGCATCAAAATTTCAGAGAAACCCAGGTAAAATCTTTGAATTATCTCATTCATAGACTAAAATTTTCCATCTATTTTGCAGGCCCCAAAAGTGGAATTTAAACCATTATCGGAATAGCTAAAGTACACTTTTTTAAGTGAAGAAAATACATTACCAGTAATAATCTCAAGTAAACTCTCAAAGTTAGAAGAAGAAAATTTGGTATGAGTTCTTAGAGAATATAAAGGGGTGATCAGATGGATAATTGCTGACATAAAAGGTTTGAGTCCTTCGACTTGTATGCACAAAATCTCAAGAGAGAAACTTAAAGATGCCTTAATCCACCAATGATGGAAGTGGGAAGAAAAGAAATTCAAAAATTACTTGATGCTTGGATGTTTTATCCCATTTCTAATAGTAATTAGGTGAGTTTAGTTCATAATGTCTTAATTGATTTAAATATGTAATTAATGAGAAAATTGGGTGATTATTGTGATTAGATCACGATCGTGCCGTAGATCGAGGAAAGGGTAAATTAGCAAAATTGTCCTTAGAGCCTATCCATAATTGCAATTTAGTCCGGTAAGTTCATAACGTTAAATTTGTATTTAAATAGTACATTATTTGTATTCTTTATAATTGTTGCAAAACAACTTATGGTACTTGAAATTGAGAAAGATGAAAAAGAATGAATGAAAGAGATATCAGGCTTTGAGCTGGTGATTTGAACTGACGCGATGGCTGAGGTCTTGCATATGTTGCGGTTTCTCAACAGCTTGTGTGAGCAGCATCATGAGTTGGGGAAAAAGTTGAAATGAATCCTAGATTGGATTACATGGCCCTACGATGGTTGAGATTTATGCATGAATGTCATATTCTCAACAGCTTGTGTGAGCAACATCTTTAGGGAACATATATATAGATACTGTATCGATGGCTGAGGTACCAGATTCGTTATGAGTCCTCATCAGCTTGTGTGAATAGCATCGTATACTAGTAAAAGGTTGAATCTAAAAAGAGAGAATGAAACTCTGGTTATGGCTCGTTGAAGCGAAGTCCTATTTCGGTTCTATTGAGTTATAGATTGTTCAACACATGTTATTTGGTAACTTGTTAAACTCTAAGAACTTACTAAGCTATGAAAGCTTACCTATGAAATTGTTGTTGTTTTGTAGATTCTATTTTGATGTCTAAAGATCAGATCATCTCGAAGAAATCACACTATCTCAGGAGCTCGTTCGGTAGTATTTACATCACTTGGTTTTATGGCATGTACTAGGATGATGTTACCTTCTGTAATATTTGATTTGGGTTGATTGGTACATTTCTAATAGCTTAGATGAATATGGAACTTAAGTTTTGTATGCTTGCTTAATGTTATAAGTAGGCAAATATGCATTAAAATGTAATGACATGTGAATTCATGAATATTTGAGTTGTTTGTTTATCACTTCATATGAAATGGCATGTTCTGAGATGTGATTCAATAGAGTTTCAAAGGTGGTTGATATGGGTACTTGTTGGGTGAATGGCATGATTTTTGCTTTTTAAAATTGAATTTTCGTAGGTACACACGGATTGACACACGGGCCAGTACACAGGCGTGTGCCGTGAGGAAAATAGGTGCAGGGATCACAAGACTGCACACGGTCTAGGACACGATTGTGTGGCCCTATTTCAAGTTGACAAATGGTCCAGCACACAGTTTGACACACGGGCGTGTGAGGTAATTTCGCATGTTCACACGGCTTGTCACACGGTTTGTCACACGATCTGTGACACGACCGTGTATGGGTATTTCATGTATGCACACGGTCTGGCACACGGTCTGGGGCATGGTCGTGTGACCCTGTTTTGATGACTTTCCATGTTTTGTGAAATGTTTTGATTGAATTCGATTAAGTCCTTGTGTACTGATTTGATAAACAAAGTAAGAACTAAGAATAGAATCAAATGTACTTATTCAGTATGGTGTTGAATTGTATGTGAATCAGAAGTTGTTCCGAGATGTGAACGTTAGTAGCCTTGGAACCCTATCCGATGACGGTGACGATTTTTGGGTGTTACAATTCTAGCAGGTGCTAATAAATATTCTTATTTTATACTTATAAAAACATGCTAACATTTAAATATTTTATTTCAAGAGACATTGACGCATGTGTCGTAACATGGCTTGCCCGTGTCATGAAAAGGAACTAGGATACCCAAGAGCCACGAAAACACTTCGATGACATGACACACATGTCTGGTGTTACGACATAGGAGGCAGACTCCCTTCTTTACAAGAAATTTGAAAACTGGCAGGTATGTCGTGACACGATGGAGTCTGTGTTACGAAAAAGGCATACTACGGGGTATGTCGCGACACGAAATCCCCTGTGTCGTGACATTGTCTACAATTTCTGCAATGTCGACCTGACCTGATCGCATAACCTGGTGATTTAAAACATAATTTTCTCGGTTTTTGAACCCTAAAACCCAAATTTAAGGTTTCCCTATAATTACTAACCTAAGCCTAAACCTTTTTAAACATTTTACAACACTCATATCTCCTCCACACCCTCTCATCCACTCTCACCCATACCAAAATTCCCATAACTTTCATACCCATTATTCAAAGCATAGGAGAATGAAAGTAAACAAGTTCAATATCGAGTGGTTAAGCAAAGCACGAAACAAGGATTAAGGTATATTCAAACTTTTACTGTTCCATTGATTAATGTTCATCTTTATTTATTGTTTGAAGGGTAGAGATGCCTCCTAGAAAGAACAAACAAACCATGACGTAGCAAAACTAGGACGATTCTGATTACGAGAGGATCGAAATGATTGAAACCGAAAAATATTTCTTGGCTTCATAAGGATGTCCTTTAATCCAAGAAAAAGGGTTCAACCCCTCTATGGTCACTACAAGGAAAACTGGACATTAGTAAGGTACCATCAGTGGGAAAAATTCTATGTCAACCCAACAGATAATGTCGCTGTACCTATAGGTCACGAATTTTATGCATCTCTAAAAAATGGTATGACTAAAAGGGGATACAATAGAAAGGTAAAAGTAAGAGGGGAAAAGGTTCCCATTTTGCCCGAAGATATCTGTGAGTATTATAACGTACCATATTATGAAAAATTCTATGTAGATAGTGTATATTTAGACTTGTTTAGGAACATCAACATGGAAGGAGTTATTAAGTTTTTGACACAGGGAAGAGGTAGTTGGAATTATGGACCAGACACAGGTTCTCCTTCTAACTTTAATCAAGCTATTATGTTTCTAGTTGCAAAATTATGAATGCAGTTCTTGGCAACTCAAATTGCACTAGTTTTAAATGTTTCTAATGTTAACACCTTTCGAGCTACCTTATTATATGGTATCTTGCAGCGAAAACAAATTTGTTTACATAGCTAGATTTACAAGGAGATAAAGCATTGTACGCAAAGTCAGAAGAGTGGCCTTTTCTTTCCCCATTTAGTAACGACATTATACAAAAAGGCAAGAGTACCGATGGGTGAAAATGAGCAATACCTGAAGCCAACTAGAAGCATTATCGGGGATTCCCTATACAAACAGTATGTTAAGCTTCAACGAAAGCAAATTATGGAATGAAACCAACGAAGAAAGGAAAAGATGGACATACCAAATTCTCTTAAAAGAAAGGATAAAGCGACAGTTCGGGGAGGACGTGCTAGCAACATGGAAGAGAAATTAGACGGCACGATTCGATGGATGCAAGAAACGGGGCTGGTACTTATCGTATTCATAAAGATGCATGGACTTTGTGAACCAAACTATCCCCATAACATGTTCCGATCAGAAGTGGTTCAAGAGGAGGAAAAAGACGATGATGAAGAAGAGGAGGCTACACGAGAGTATTTGGGAACAGAGGACGAGTATGAGGCTATGTTTCAGCCACAATACTTGACTCCCATGAGATCAATCATTCGGAGTCCAACACGACAATAAGGTGGGAACTCCCACCAAAAGTACTCCGGTAAGGGCAAGGGACCGATGACTCTAGAACAAATGAGTCCCTCGGATGATTCAGAGGAGGATTGACCATTTTAAATTTTTAGTTAAAAGACTTTATTACAATGACTTGTAATTTGAATGATTTGGTTTTTGTTTTGAAGACTTGCTTATTAGTAGGAGTAGGAGTAGTATTAGATATTTTTTTGCATGTGTATTTCTTAATTTTATATAGGAGTCCCACTTGATAAAAGTACAACATTTGGAGCTATTCACGAAAAAAGGAAAAGGAACCGACCATTAGTAGAGGAAGCCTTTCACGATCAATCGGGTAACTTCGTTCCTTAGTTTTAGGGGCTATACATTGAGGACAATGTGTTTTCTAAAGTGTGGAGGGTAACATAAAAATTCTTGCATTTTTCTTTGTCTTTCATTATTTTTATTTTTTTCCCTTTTTTCATGTGCTTGAGCTTGTAGAGATACAAGTGATTGGTTAGGAGCATGCACAATAGGTTGATTGTATCTTTTGAATAAAATTGGCATGATGATGAGTAATTTATAAATTTTTTAGTGTGAAATTACTAAGTTCTATTGGTTGCACTAAATATAGATAAAGAGATATTATTTATACCAAATGACATGAATAATATGAGAAAATAAGCATGCTAGTATATATGATAGATGGTAATTTTGGAATTGTCTGACTAAATTGAAGTTTATGCATATTGAGATGTTTAGAGATTACCTAAGGCATTGTTTGGATACACTTAGAGCCAAAAAAGCAAACCTTATTCTAATTTTGCCATTTAGTACCCATATTTAAGCTTATTGACCCTTCTTGATGAACTAAATTACAAGCCATAAAGCCTAGAAAAGTTAATTTGTGTGTACTATTTTCTTTGGTCTGAATTTGCACGATTATAGACGTAAGGTCATATGTATTTAGGGTAAGTAGACACATCAAGGTGGAGTTTGTAAAACAAGAGTGAAATAGGAAAATCAATGTGGAATATGAACTCTAGAATAGCCAGAAATATGAAAACAAGAATAATCCAAAAGAAAAGAAGAGACGAGTAGAAACAAGAAAAGAAAAAATTCTTGAGTGGGAAAAAGCATGAAAAGTGACAAAGTCACAAAAGAAAAAAAGAGAAATCTTGTTCAAGGAATTTAGAATACTCGTAGGCTAGCTAAAAGGATTAGATCATATGAGAGAAAAGGATTGTGAGAGAAGGAGAAATAAGGTGGTGAGCTGGAATGTGATACTAAAAGGGGAAGAATAGGGAACAATATAATGTGCCAAACTATTTTCGTGTTTGTAACATTTTGTACTTACTAGCATTTTTGAACTTCATACCTATCCTAAGCCTCAGAATGTTACAAGCCGAAAAGAACTATGTGACTTAAACAATCCTATGCATGAATGAATTTGGCATTACATAGTTCTATTATAACTATTTATATTGTATTAGGATGATTAAAATACTTATATTAGTCATTGATGGAGTGATACTAATAAAATTTTTGTATTTGTATATTTTGTAACTCACTGAACTTAAATACTTTTAATAAAAAATGGTAGGATTACTTACTCATCATGTTAAAATTATTAGAAGATATATAATGCCTAGAGTAGATGTTGGGAACTCAATCATTGTATGATTTATGCTCAAGCTTCTATGTTTTTCTTTCCTTTATTTTGTTTTTGTTTGCTTGAGGACAAGCAATGACTTAAGTGTGGGGGAGTTTGATATTTCGTAATTCAACCTGGCAAATTAAATTAGTTTTTGCATTTTAGGAGCTTGAAATTAAGCATTTTCCTTAGGTTTGTTTAGGATTTATTTTTGTTTTCAGTTATTGAATAAAAAGTGTAAAAATTGTAAAAAAAAGTGCTTTTTATTGACTTTAGGGCCGAGTAAGGCCTAAAGGTTAGCTAACGAACTTTTTGAGTGTGCAGGAGACCTCTAGAAGATGAAATATAACAAAGCTGATCACTATGTCACGACACGGATTGATCTATGTCGCAACACAGAGACCAGATCTATAGAATTTTGAAACTGTCTTCTATGTCGTGACACGGGCATAGTGTGTTGTGACAACGCCTAGGAAACATGCTAACGGAGTAGACTGTCTTCTTTGTCGCGACACGACTCATGTGTATCACGAAATCGACTCCTGAACATGAAAATAACACCGAGTGAAGGGCGTTTCAATCTTTACAACACAACTTAAACACGAAGAATGATAGCTGACCTAGGGTTAAGGAAAACGACCATCCAAAGGCTATAAATAAGGCTCTTTAGCACTTACGTTTACACATATTTTTTCCTTAGTTTATTTTTTCATTTGTAATTTAGGTTTAGTCGTTTTTCATTTATTTTATTATTTCATTTCTATTTTGTGGGGAAAAAAGAATTGTAACTTCGCATAAATGATAGTGGATTCTTCCCAACAGATTGCTATACAATTCTTATTTTCTTTCAATTCATAATTTAAATTATAAATTTCATTTTTACTCAGATTTTGAATCTATGATATCCATGTAACGACCCAAAATTTTTAACTTTTCTGTGCGAGTTGTATCATTGAATCTGTCTCACTTCATGGTTATGTGTTCTATTTATTTACTTGAGATTTGAGGTTCGAGTCGTATCTTTTGAAAATTTATATTTCATTTTTTCAAATCCTAGACTTTAATCTCGTCCCATAAGTTAAATTTTGCGCTTTGATGTTTCAACGATGAGCCTAGTGGTTCAATGGTCATGCGTCTATCTGTCTATCCTTTGGTCATGTGTTTCAATCATTTAGTTTCTAAATCGCACATCTCCTTGTGCGCGTTTATTGTCACATTAGGAGGAAACCTCGAGGATAATATCTTCCCTAACGTGTGCAATTGGTGAATTGGTTTTTGCTCAAAGGTATTAGTCATTTCTCAAGTGGAGGTTTTGTCAAAACCCTTCATTGGTTTGACTAATTGGTTGTGATTGTTGTTGAAATTGGATATTTGGACTTTGATTTAGGTTTGGAAATTTCATTTTGGAACTCTTTTACGTCGTGTAATAGGTGGGTATCGAAACCCCTTTAATTTTCTACATTTTACTGCGTTTTCCTTCCCAGAATGGTCACTGTTCAAAGGCACACGGGCTGGCACACAGTAATGTTTCCAGGCCGTGTGCCATTAAAATAAGCTATAGAGGGCATGCGGACAAGGCACACGGGTGTGTGCCAAACCGTGTCTATATACTGTTTTGCAATTAAAGGTGCAATGGTTATACGGGCTAGACACACGAAAGTGCATCCAGACTGTGAATCACACACGGGCCAACACACGGCCGTGTGCTAGGCCGTGTGGCTCCCGTTTGTCTATAAATATTGTAAAAGGAGATCATGAGCTGACCGTAAGACTCGTATGACCTGAATTGTACTGTGAAAGTTGTTTAGCATGTTTGTAACCTGATTATGAATATCTGTAATTAGATCTGTGTAACTTCGATATCTGATATACTAGAAATGCTAGATTGTATATATATATATATCTTAAATGAGTAGGTTTGTTATTTGATCTCTGCATTTGCATGAGGTGGGATTATGAATTGAAGGAAGTATTATGAACTGTTTAGTGGTTAAAGCACACGAGATTATATTTGATCTAGTAGTGAGACTATGAACATTGCAACGTGTCATACCGACACTATAAGGTGTATAGAGTTGGACAAGTATTATGTACCTATTGGTGTGATAAGCTGGTCGAAGATGGTGTGTCAGGGATAGGAATTGCATATCTGTATCTGTGACTGTACTTGAATCTAGAACGATCTCTGTATCTGTTTAACTGTGTATCTGAACTGTAGAATTTTAATAATTTGATTGAGATGATTGATTATATCAACTGAACTGTTAATGATATCTGAAACACTTCAGTACTCATAACTTTATAAATCCTTACAAAACTTCAATATAAGTTGTACTAACTAGATTAATTGAATTTCAGGACCCTCTCAGAACTGATAGTAGATGGACGGGGGACTCAGACTTCATTAGGATCTATGTTATCTATTATAAGTGGTTACTACTTTACTACTCTCGAACTTAAGTCTAGGGTTACTTTTATATATACATGAGTGGAGTTAATCTTGATATATAGTTCCACTTGTGTACTTCAGGATTGTTGTTTTTAGTTGTTAACGAATCTAAGACTTGGTTGTTATGAATTAATTCTAATGTTACGTTGTTTTCTCTATGATGTTGGTGTGACTTCCTATAGTTAGTCTTTTCATCTAGGTTGGGTTTAGGGTGAAACCAACTTGGTTTGATCAGATTCGAGTAAACAGTTGTAAGATAAGTCTCTAATACAATGTCTGCGTGTGATTGAGTCTGGTGATGGGTTTGAGTTTAGTTTGAATAGCGACGGGGTTTTGTGTTTCAAACGTCAGATCTATGTACCTAAAGATAGCAAGTTGAGACAATCAATGCTATAGAAAGAGCATAGCTGCCCTTACGCTATGCATCCTATGGGGAATAAAGTGTATCGAGATCAGCATGAACTGCATTGGTGGCTTGGGTTGAAACAGGAGGTAACTACCTTCGTTTCACATTGTCTTACTTGCAGAAGTTTAAGGCCGAGCATTAGTTACCTTCGGGATTGCTTCAACCGTTTAAGATTCACCAGTTGAAGTGGGAACGACTGACAATGGACTTCGTTAGTGGGTTACCCTTAACGCTCACTAAGAAGGATTCAGTCTAGGTCATCGTTGAACGATTGACCAAATTTGCTCATTTTCTGCCAATCAGAATGGATTACTCATTTCAGAAGCTAGCTAAGCTATATGTACCTGAGATTGTGAGGCTGCATGGAGTTCCAATTTCGATCATTTCAAATCGGGATTCGCATTTTACCTCTCGGTTATGAACGAAACTACATAAGGCTTTAGGTACGTAACTGTTCTTTTGTACAGCGTATCACCCTCAAATAGATGGTCAGTCAAAGCGAGTTATTCAGATCCTAAAGGACATGCTCCATAGTTTTGTGATTGACTTTAGGGGTAGTTGGGAAGATCATCTGTCGTTAGCTAAGTTTGCGTACAACAATAGCTTCTAGTCTAGCATTTAGATGGCACCTTACGAGTCTTTGTATGGTCGTAGGTGTCGTACCCCTCTATGTTGGCTAGAATTAGGTGAATGACGGGTTTTGGGTCTTGAGTTAGTATCTGAGACTGAGAGTACGATTAAACTGATCCGAGATAATTTGAAAGCTGCTTCTGATTGACAGAAATCGAATGCTGATTTAAAAAGGAGAGACATTGAGTTCTCTGTAAGTGATCAGATGTTCTTGAAAGTGTCACCGTGGAAGAAAGTTCTCCGGTTTGGATGCAAGGGTAAATTAAGTTCGAGGTTCATCGGACCTTACCGAATTCTGAAGCGGGTTGGGCCTATTGCGTACCATCTTGAGTTGCCACCTAAACTGGGTAAGATTCATGATATGTTTCACGTTTCAATGTTGAGATGGTATCGTTCTGATCCAGCTCACATGTCCCGATTAAGGAGATTAAGGTGAGACCCGGTCTGACCTTTGAAGAGGAACATGTTCAGATTCTAGAGCGAGACATTAAGGTATTGCGAAGAAAAACTGTACCTCTAGTTAAGGTTCTGTGGCAGAATCATGGCACTGAAGATGCATCTTGGGAACTTTAGGATTCAATACGTCAACAATATCTGCATCTGTTTACATTAGGTAAATTTCGAGGTCGAAATTTCTTTTAGGGGAGAGAGTTGTAACACCCTAAAATTTTTAACTTTTCTGTGCGAGTTGTACCATCGAATATGTCTCTGATTTTATGGTTGTGTTCTATTTGTTTACTTGAGATCTAAGGTTCGAGTCGTATCTTTTGAAAATATATATTTCCTTTTTCCGAATCCTAAACTTTAAACTTATCCTATAAGTTAAGTTCTGCGCGTTGATGTTTCAACGATGAGCCTAGTGGTTCAATGGTCATGTATCTGTCTGTGTATCCTCTGGTCCTGTGTTTGAATCTTTGCAAATGTGATTAATATATATATCTATATATTTTTCTACTTTTTCGTAAGTTGTTTTAAAAGTAATTAAAAGTTAATTTTTCCCTCTTTTGAAAAGAATGATCATTTTGCTCTTGTCTTCCTTGTTGAAATTATTTTCTTTTTTTTACTTCCTCTGGTTTTGGTATTGTGGTGGTTTGGAATTGCTATCATTTCGTTAATTTCTATCGTTAAGATAAAATGTGTGTTCTTGTCACTTTGGTTGAAGTTTATAAGTGAATTCAAAATGGTTTGTTTTTGTTCTTCATTATTATTGTTCTATCAATTAGTTTCTAAATCGCACGTCTCGTTGTGCGAATTTATTATCACATTAGGAGGAAACCATGAGGACGATATCTTCCCTAACGTGCGCAGTCGGTGAATTGGTTTTCACTTGAAGGTATTAGTCATTTCTCGAGTTAAGGTTTTATCGAAACCCTTCGTTGGTTTGAGTAATTGGTTGTGATTGTTGTTGAAATTGGATATTTGGACTTTGATTTAGGTTTGGAAATTTCGTTTTGGAACTCCTTTACGTCATGTGACAAGTTGTTATTGAAACCCCTTTAATTTTTCTACATTTCGCTGCGTTTTTCTTCCCAGAATGGTCTCTGTTCGAAGGCACACTGGTTGGCACATAGGGTTGGACAGGTATTATATGCCTATTGGTGTGATGGGTTAGTTGGAGATGGTGTGTCAAGGATGGGAATCGCATATCTATATATGTGACTGTACTTGAATCTAGAATGATCTCTGTATCTATTTGACTATGTATCTGAACTGTAGAAATTTATTAATCTGATTGAGATGACTGATTATATCAACTGAACTGTTAATGATATCTAAAATACTTCAGTACTCAGAACTTTATAAATCCTTATAGAACTTCAATTTACGTTGTACTAACTAGATTAATTGAATTTTCGGACCCTTTCAAAATTGACGGTCGACGGACGGGGGGCTCGGACATCATTAGGATATATGTTATCTATTATAAGTTATTACTACTTTGCTACTTACGAACTTAAGTCTAGGGTTACTTTTATATATACATGTGTGGAGTTAATCTTGATATATAGTTCCACTTGTGTGCTTCAGGATTGTTGTTATTAGTTGTTGACGAATCTAAGACTTGATTGTTATGAATTAATTCTAATGTTGCATTGTTTTCTCTATGATGTTGGTGTGACTTCCTATACTTAGTCTTTTCATTTAGGCCGATTTTAGGGTGTTACAATCCAAAGAAACCATGAGGAACTAATCCCGTTGTAGGGGATTAGGGAGTGGAAGTATGACTATTTAACTATTGTATACAGGGATTTTTAACGGATCAATTGTTTAGAAAAGGAAGAACATGAAACAAACCCTAGACCTGACAATCCTAAGAAGTTATATAGGTGGAAATTAACCCAAAATTGATATTGCCCATTCGTGAACACCTTTGCCCCAAACCAATCTAGACTGTGATATTGAAAGATAGGTAGTCTTTGTTGACTCGTTATGTTGGTGGAAGATTGAAAAGGCGGTCAGACTGTTGTAGTCTTGAATTGCGAACGCTTGTATCACAATTAGACAATCGATAAGGGTTGATTTGCAGGTCGTACAGGAATCAACTACGAAAGGAAGAATTGACGGTTAGGACGTGCTTGATTGTTATAACTGACTTATGGTTTAGAAGAGAAAATCTATTTTCGAGGATCGATTCGGAAATCGAAATTCACCGAGTCTAAGGCTAAGACTTTATATTTCTATTTATAAAATTGAAATCCATTTACTTATTTTATTTTATTTTATTTTCGATTAATATAATTGTTTATTGTTTTTTACTCACTTATTTAATTTCTAAACATTTGCAACTCCCTTCATTTATTTTATTTATTTATTTTTCAGCAAGTTCGTTTCAAGTCGTGGGCACCACTATAGCCACGACTATTGCCACAACAAAAATCCTATTCACAAGGAAAAAACGAAATTAGAAAACAATAATCAATCCCTGTGGTTTCGATCCTACTACTCTTTTATACTATTTAAAGTTATTTAATTGTAGGAATTTTTATTTGGTGGTTTCAATGCCCATCAAGCCTACATGACAGTCTATGTATACTCCATGCTTTTTTTCGAATTTTTATAAATTTTGATTTTGATTTTTGTATTACTTGTTGATCTGACATATAAGACAAATAATATTATGTTAACATAACATGCACTTGGATTGTCATATAAGTTGTTAAGCCAAGAATATTAAAAATTAATGTTTTAGTCATAATTTTTGTTAAAAAAATAATTTAAATTTTTTTAAAGGATTAAGAGTGAAATTTAACTCAAAAAAGAAATAAAAACCAAAATGAAAAAAAATGATAAATGTTAAGGGTTAAATCTATCATTATGCTTTTATTAAATCAAGATAGGACCATGCAAATAGCTCAGTTTTGTCTTGGACAAGTATAAACATATAGTAAAGCAAAATATACAAATTAATCCCAATAAAGTATGCAAATCAATCCCTAATAATTTACTCTAAAAGTTTGTTGTTTTGTTTAATGTTATAGATTTAATTTAATATTTAACTTGTTGAAATTTAACCTATTAAACTAGCATGAGGTAATTTCAGATTATTTCTTTGAGTTATATAAATTTAAAAATCAGGATAATAAATATAAAATATTTTTATTTCTTATTTTTATTTTAGTTTCTAGTTTTATTTTCATAACTTTTTAATCCGTCTACCATTAATATAAAATTCATAAAAGTATTTATATTTCAATTAAAATTTAAGAAAAAAAAGGTGGGATGGGAGCTGAAAATTAACGAAAATTCTAGGGTGAGCTCCTTAAAATTCGCTTCACGTAAGCTTCCAAATAAGATAAAACTTGGAATCCGTTACTCGCCTATTATTTTAAAAAAATATATATAACAATGAATTTTTTGTTTTGGTCTGATGATTAAAGGTGTTCATTGTATTAGATATAATTTAAATTCGAATAACGCTAATCGTATTATTGAGACTTTACCCTTATCTTATAATTCACCAATATATATATAACGATAATAAAATATGTAATGGTTCAAAAATATATAACACGTTACCTAAAATTCTAATGGTTAAAAAATTGAAGTAGGATATCAAGTATTATTGAGAAATATACAATTTAAATAATTACGCATCCAGTTCCATATTTGGAATTGTAATCGGAATATTTCAATATAATTACCATAAATATTAAAGGATTTTTTTTCCTACTAAATAAGTGTGATAATTTTTTCTCTGTAACGAACTCTGAAGGCGGAGGTTTGGCAGCAGTGGATGGTTCCATCGGCAGGGCCACAAAAAAGGTAAGAAGGAGGCCGGATGAGTCTCTTGACCCTATTGATCCGATTGTGAATGATAAGGAAATCAAGATGAATTCAAATGGAATGCACGGGGCATCATGGAAGGATAAATTAATGGGATCTTGATCGCCTTTGAATGTACTCTCGTTTGGTGTGTATTTTAGGACTTTCGTAAGTATACGGATTAAATTGTAATATAGTTTGTTTACAATGTAACACTTGGTAAGTATTTCGAAAATCGTACCTAAGGGAGGCAAAGTTATAGTGATCTAAATCCCTGCAAAAAAATATTAATTAGTACTCTTTTTAGGGTTATAGTACGAAAGTAAAATAAAAGAGTTTCGGGTTTGAATTAAATAACATAAAATAAAAGAAATAAATCAAAGGAAAGAGATAAGAATATTCGATAATCTGATGTATGGGGGGATTAGCTTGTTTCTGTATGAATTCTTCAATCATCGATTTTGGGGATTTTTTTCAATCAACTAGTCGCTACCGATCTTCCACTAAAATAACGAGTCAATAGAGACTACTTATCTCACGATGTCATTGTCTAAACTAGTTTGGGGTAAATGTGTTCGCGAATGAGCAATACCAATTTTGGATTAATTCTCACCTTATTGACTTTCTAGGGTTGTGAGGCCTAGGGTTTGTTTCACGTTCTTCATTTTTCAAACAGTTGATCTGATTGAAAATCCTTTTATACAATAATTAAGTAACCATACTTCCACTCTCTAATCCCCACAACGAGATTAATTCCTCATGGTTTTTTTAAACATCATTGTCGAAACCATTTTTTTTTTCAAAAAACGTCCCGAATTATATTTAAAAAATGAAAATGGAGTCTCCACCAACCCTTTTAAATATGTTTGATTGGATCACCTTGTAAAAGTTTTAAAATCATTAAAACAATAACTTTGGCCTTTGAAACCATAGAACGGGTTCGGGATTCGGTTACGCGTAAAGAAGGATTAGCACCCTCACACGCCCAAAATTGGTACCTAGTGGATTATTTAATGTCTTAGTTGTTGAAAATAAAAAAATCAGGAAAAATTTAAATTGCGATCCTTAAATGTATGAATGACATGTTTCAATTTTGTTTAAAAAATTAAATTTTATAAAGAAAGCTCGTTATTTCGAGTTAATCGAGAAAAAAAGTCACATCCAGTAAGTTAGGACACAACAATTTGAATTTTCGAAAATAACAAGCATTTCTAATCCCAAAATCTCGTATATTTTAATTTTAAATAGTGTATTCGACTATCTCGGTTCAAAGGAAAAACCACACCTAGTAAGTCAAGGTATAATTCTCTCAAATTCCCGAAATAAAGAATATTACCTCGATTTTTTAAAATAATTTATGTATATAAAAAAATGTCATGCAAAAATAAATGAAATATTATACAAAAACGAATAAGTATGCACATAATTTATAATTATAAAATAAAAGCATGCATGAATAGAATAAATTAAATGAATACAATTAATAACAATTAAGAACACAATAAAATAAAATAACATAGTCATGATAATAATGACAATAAATATTAATTAATTAGGAATATAAATAGTAAGAAATACAATATGGAAAAACTCTAAGATAACTAAGTCAAAGATACAAAAAGGCATGTAATTAATTTAGAGGCAAAAATATGACATACAAATAAATAACAAATAAAATATCAAAGAATAAATAAAATAAAATGAAGGAAAAAATATAAATAGCATAAAAAATAACAAAATAATAAAACAAGGACCAATAAAATAATTTAAATAAAAAAATTAAGACCAAATTAAATAAAATAAAAACAATAAGGTCTAATTCGTAAAACCAGGAACTAAATAGGCCAAATTAAAATAAATATCAAAGGACCTAATTGAAACACTTTAAAAATACGGAAGGATTACGACAGTAAATTGTCCAAAAATTAAAAACACGCTGATCTCAAGGTTTAATCGATTCGAATCCTAGGTCTTTTGCTAATACGGTGTCGTTTTGATGCCTATTGAATTAAGCACAAAATGGCGCCATTCGTACACCTATATAAGTAGCCTATTTTCACAAAAAATCATTTTTCTATCTTGTTTTTAAAAAAACAAAAGTTTCCTTTTCTTTTTCTCTCAAAAGGTCTCATGGCCAGTCATCGAGGACGATAGAGATCCACTGTTGACCATTGATTATCGGCGGTGGTGACCGCTACCTACGGTGGTAGAAAAAGCTTAATTTTTTTAAAAAAACATCATTTTTTTAAAAGATAAACCCGAATCTGATTTTTTTAAAAAAAATCAACCAAAAACCTTAAAATCAAAGAAACCGTTTCGGTTTCTAAAGAGAATAAGGCCTCTCCAATGAGGCCCAAAATGAGATCCGAACATTTAGGCTACGAAGGGCCATATCCACCTTCGTCTATGACGATAGAACTAAATCAATCAAGGTAAAAACCCCCAAATCATTGTTTATTTAGTTTCCAAAAAAAATAAATTTGCTACCTTGATTTGCTTCGAGTTTTCTCCGAGTGTATGTCCGAATATTATTCAAAAATTCCTCTCAATGTAAAAAAAATCGTGTTCGTTATTACAAAAATTCCGTGTTTTTATAACACAAATACATATATTTTTCTGATTTTTCTTTCCTTTTTTGCTCTAATTTTGCAAATCTTCAAGATTCGAGGCAAATCCTCGGGTAGATAGGGGCGACGACGGTCGAGTGTTGGGGAAGCAAAGGCGGTTAGGGTTTTCTTTTTGTTTTTTAGTCTAAGGTTTATTTAAAGTTTGGGCTTGGATAGGGTTATTTGGATTTGGGTCAATGTAATTGGATTTATTTGTGAATGGTCTTTTAATAATAAATAAATAAAAGAATTTTGTTTTTATTTTGGGTTTAAAAATATAGGAGCCTGAACAAAAATGAGCTCCTACAACTGCCCCTCTTTGCTCATTGTTGTGTAACGAGAATGGAGCAAAGACTTAAAGGAAGACCAATTTTGTTCGATTTTTCGGCCTCCAGTGCTTCTCTGTTCTTTTGTCTCGTTGGTTATTCTACTCCATTGTATCTGCTTCGCTACCATTTTAGGACGGCAGGATCTAGTGTCACAGCTTCGTCTTGCTCTATTGCAACTTTAAGGAGATAAGGTTTGTTGTTGTAGTTTCATTCTAAACTACTAAAACTTCAAAGTGATTGTTGTTTGATCCACTTCACTGTAACTTTAGGAAGATAGGATTCAATCTGACCTACTACAACTTCAGGGGTATGGGATTTGGTGTGGTAATTTCATCTTGTTCTACTACAGCTTCACTCCATTCCACTGCAACTTCAATAGAGATTGAGGTCTATTACTGTGAGTTTTAATCTGCCCTCTACAACTTTAGAGGTATAAGATTCACCTTTGCGGCTATAGCTTTAGGGGTACAAGATTCGTCTTTTCTGCTTCAATCTAACCCTTGATAGCTTTAGGGGGTATAAGATTTGCCTTCGCGACTTCAATTTGCCCTTCTATAGCTTTAGGGGTATAAGATTTGCCTTCGTGGCTTTAATCTGCCCCTCAGCTTTAGGGGTATAAGATTCACCTTCGTGGCTTCAATCTACCCCCTTAGAGATTTAAGAATCACCTTTGCGGCTTCAATTTACCCCTCTAGAGCTTTACTGGTATAAGATTCACCTTCGTGGCTTCAATCTATCCCTTTACAACTTTAGGGGTATAAGATTTGCCTTCGTGGCTTCAATTTGTCCCTTTACAGCTTTAGGGACATAAGATTCGCCTTTGCAACTTCAATCTACCCCTCTATAGCTATAAGATTTACCTTTGCAGCTTCAATCTGCCCCTCTATAGCTTTAGGGGTATAAAATTCGTCTTTGTGGCTTTAATCTACCCCTCTACAATATTAAGGGTATAAGATTCGCTTTTGTAGCTTCAATTTGCCCCTCTACAGTTTTAGGGGTATATGATTCGCCATTACAGCTTCAATCTGCCCTTCTACAGCTTTAAGGGTATAAGATTCGCATTCGCGACTTTAATCTGCCCCTCTACAGCTATAAGATTTGGTGTGCCTTCACTCCATTTAACTGCAACTTCAATGGAGATTAAGATCTGCCACTTTGCCCTTCTAAAATTTTAAGGGTATAGGAGTTGTTGTTCTGTAACGCCATTCTTTGGTGACATGACCTGTAGAATCTATCTTGTGGGCCTCTATCTAGGCCATGCAATTAGAATGCCATGATTTGAATGAATCAAATGCTCCTATCTAAATGGGCATGAATGATGTTGATATGCATGCAAAGATGTCATTTTTTTGAATGAATTTTTGTTTTGGTCCTTAGATCCACATTGTTCATCATTCGCCTAAGTTCCATCACTGATATGTCACCATGCCTTCTTTTCAAGTGTGGTGTCCTCAATATGAAATCCAAAAGGTAGTCATGCTCTGTGCTACCTATTTCAAAATCCTTTCAACCCTCGGATTTTGTTATTTCCAACTGGTAGTCCTATTTCAGGTCCCAGTACTTTTTAGAAATTTTCCAACACAATATGCGGAAATCCTTTTGTACCTTATATCGTCTAGTCCACTAACCGTTATTTCAATGCAAAGAATTCCTTGAACAGAGTTATGAAACATGGATATAATTGAAGTTATTGAAGACAAGGCTTAAATGAGAATGAATGATAGTAGACATTGGTAAAAAATATCAACATTGATAAAAAAGTGAGTTTGATTAAATAATGGTCAAAGATTACAAACACCGGTCAAGAATAGCAAATGTCGGTCAAAAAATGGCAAACATCAATTGAAAGTTGCTAAAGTCAGAAAAAAGGAATCTAACCAAATGCCCCAGATATCAACGTATGAGTTTCTTTAAGCAAACTTGATGAGGACCATTTTGAGCCTGATATGTACCCATAAAAACTGTTGTACTTCGTCGATGCCCAAGATGTAACATCTCTCCATCCTGTTACTAGAAAATGAAATGAATGTTGAAGATATTTTGTCAATGTAAATTAAGAAAATTAAACAAGTAAAACAATGATAAAGAGATGGGGGGATCCCTGACTCAATAAGTTGGCAAACACTAAATGTGACTACAAGGTAATTGGTAGATAAATTGTCGCTGCAATCAAGAGTAATGAGATCTCACTGCTTTCGACTTCCCTACTTATCAAAGACTCAAAATACTCACATTAGCCACACCTTCCAGTGCTGGAAATGTTTTGCATTTGAGAACAAGTGGCCAGAATTCCTTCGTGCCACAAGCAACTTCCGTTGTCTTGCCTGTTAATTTAACTTGTCACTGCACCTTCCAGTGACTCTGACTGCAATCGCACTTTCGTGGTCAAAACAATTAAATCCAAAGATAAATAGTTAAGAAGATTTGAGCAGAAATCAAAATAGATCTAACATTAAGAGGTACTTCCATACACAATTAAAGTCATCATAAATTATCATCGTTTAAGAGGAATTAAAGAATAAGTTGAAACATTCTATTCCTAGCCTACTAGAACCCTTCCGTAAATGCTCCTCTTGTGTCGCACTTAGAACACTCTTCGTCAGGAGTAGATGCTACCTTCTCGTCGCATCAGTTCACCCTCCAGGAATTTTAAGCTTCCATGGCAGCTTGCTTGAGAAAAATCGAAATAGAATTAATGTGTCACGAGCTTGATGATCCCCTTTCTCTTCTCTCTCTCCTCAGTATTTATCTTCATTGCCCAGTACAAGTGTCCTTCTTTTCTTAGATCTAACTTCCTTGCAGCTGTACAAGTTAGTTAATCTAGCTGTACACTCATGCAGATCTGGTGTATGCAGTAAGTAGTTGCTGGTTGTCGCGACATTTTTAGACTCAAATTTATACTTTAATTTTATGTGACAACTTTGACATCCTCATGCACTGGTACTTCTGAATATGTTCACACAGAAAAATCCCTTATGTAATTTAGAAGTACTTATGCGGTGACATGTTTGGGCGCAATTCTGGATCAAACTTATACAATAGCTTTGAACACTTTCCTACTTTGATCTTCTAAGATAGATCCCTGCACTGACATCTCAAGACGCAAAACTAACACTAAATGTAACGACATTAGTAGCATAAGTGGGATAAAATAGAAGAAAATTAAACCAAACATCACTGACTTAGAACATGCAATTACTAAATATGAAATGCTAAAAATTCATGCTAAATATAATACAAAGGGAACAAATTATACTCTAAATAGGGAGAATTTAATGGTCTTTTCTAATGCTATCACACCTTCAAACTTGAGTTTTTACTTGTCCTCAAGTAAACAAAAGCTAGCAAAGTCATAGAAAAATTCTTGTCAAAGCAATAATCATTCTAGCAACTTGAATATTCTGAATTCCTAGTGTATAAATTACATTCATATGATGGAAAATTGCTCCGACAATTTATAGGTATGAATAATTAAAACTGCAACTTCACTAATGATAGCATCATGCTTTAAATATTGAATCCTCTTAACCAATACAACATTTATTATATTATATTATATATTTTTTTCTTTTTATCAAATTTTCTTTCTTCTCTTTTCTTTTATGCGACTGAGAGATGTCATTGCATTACTATACCCTTGTTCCTGAGCAGTAATGATGGGGTGCAACAAACCCCCAGGAAGTATGTAATTGCGCCAACACACACTCTTACAGTGACAGCCTTTGGCTAGATATTTTTTTCTAACACTTGCATTGGAGTGTTCCCCCTTGATAAGTCACAATGCACCCACATTGGAGTGTCTTTTTTTAGTAGTTGTAACTATATACAAAGCTGCATATGGCAAGTTCTCAAAGATTCAACTAATGATACTACTCATTCATTATTGATGCAAATTCAACTATTCATCCAAATCTAGAAGGATACAGCATTCAATCACATTCATCCAATTCACATATTAGCATCTCACATAATTCAAGAATTAAACATCAAATGAAAAAAATTGTAGTCACATTTTTCATAACTTTGCATACTTTCATTAAACTGAAGGACAAATAATAGCTTAAAAATGTAGATGCAATTGTATTTCCATTCCATACACATTTCCCCCTAAACTTAGAGTTTGCATTGTCCCCAATGCAATGACAATAATTCACAAATATATATGGAAATGCAATTACAATGCAAATGCGTTGACAAATAAAATGCAGTGATTGTAAAAATGTGATGACAACTACATGATATGCATGAAATCAACGACGAATAATATTGTCGGCGCATACATTGAATAGGTACGGCTTATTCCATTCGTACTTTGCAGCATCTCAAAGAAATCTGACCTTTCGGTGACTATTTGCACTCAGTGGTAGCTTCCCACAGACCAAATAATTTACGACATCTGCATACCATGGAGATACGTCGATAAAAAATAGTTTCTCGTCTGGAAATGCATCGACAATTGTGACGTATTTCCATCTTCACTCCCAGATTCCAGAAGAGATAAATGATTTGCTATCTGGTTTTCTGATCCTTTTCTATCTTTAATTTCAACATCAAATTCTTGTAATAACAGGATCCATCTAATCAGCCTGGGTTTGGCATCTTTTTTGGCACAGAGGTATCTCAATGCGGAGTGATCAGTATAAACTGTAACTTTTATGCCGATAAGATACGGACGAAACTTGTCGAATGCAAAAACTACTGCCAGCAACTCTTTTTCTGTGGTTATATAATTTACCTTCGCTTCAGTAAGAGTTTAGCTAGCATAATATATTGTATGAAATACCTTGTCCTTGCGTTGTCCAAGCATAGCACCTACGGCATAATCACTTGCATCACACATCACTTCGAATGGTTGGGACCAGTCCAGTGCGACGACAATAGGTGCTTGTACTAAATGCAAATTAAGAAAATTTAAGAAGTAAAACAATGATAAAGAGATGGGGGATCCCTAACTCGATAAGTTGGAAAACACTAAATGTGACTACAAGGTAATTGGTAGATAAATTGTCGCTGTAATCAAGATTAATGAGATCTCACTACTTTCGACTTCCCTGCTTATCAAAGACTCCAAATGCTCACATTAGCCATACCTTCCAATGCTGGCAATGTTTTGCAATTGAGAACAAGTGGCCAGAATTCTTTCGTGCCACAAGCAACTTCCGTTGTCTTGCTTGTTAATTTAACTTGTCACTGCACCTTCCAATGATTGTGACTGCAATCGCACTTCCGTGCTCAAGACAATTAAATCCAAAGATAAATAGTTAAGAAGATTTGAGTAGAAATCAAAATAGATCTAACATTAAGAGGTACTTCCATACACAATTAAAGTCATCAGAAATTATCATCGTTTAATAGGAATAAAAGAATAAGTTGAAGCATTCTATTCCTAGCCTACTAGAACTCTTTCGTAAATGCTCCTCTTGCGTCGCACTTAGAACACTTCTCGTTAGGAGTAGATGTCTCGTCGCATCAGTTCACCCTCCAAGAATTTTAAGCTTCCATGGCAGCTTGCTTAAGAAAAATCAAAATAAAATTAATTTGTCACGAGCTTGATGATCCCCTTTCTCTTCTCTCTCTCCTTAATATTTATCTTCATTGCCCAGTATAGGTGTCCTTCTTTTCTCAGATCTAACTTCCTTTCAGTTGTACAAGTTAGTTAATCCAGCTATACACTCATGCAGATCTGGTGTATGTAGTAAGCAGTTGCAGGATGTCGTGACATTTCTGGATGCAAATTTATACTTTAATTTGCTGTGACAACTTTGACATCCTCATGCACTAGTACTTCTGAATATGTTCACACAGAAAAATCCCTGATGTAATCTGGAAGTACTTAATGGTCTTTTCTAATGCTATCAACCACCCTTTTAGGTTTTCAACTCAAACTTTTGGGCTTTAAGAGTTTTTTTAGGTGAAGTATTTCTTCACTAAATCTGTGTTCATGGTTGGCAGATCCTTGCCATCCATCTCAGCTAGAATTAAAGCTCCTCCAAAAAAGGCTTTTTTTACCACATATGGGCCTTCCTAATTTGGCATTCATTTATCTCGGAAGTCCTTTTATATAAGAAGAATCTTTTTAAAAACTAGATCTCCATCGTGGAATTCCCTAGGGCGAACCTTTTTGTCATAAGTTTGCATCATTCGCTTTTGGTACATCTGACCGTGCTGGATAAATTTCAACCTCTTTTCCTCAATCAAGTTTAGTTGGTCATATCTTGACTAGATCCATTCTGCCTCATCTAACTTTACTTCTGATAAGACTCGAAGGGAAGGAGTCTCGACTTCAATGGGTAGAATTGCCTCCATCCCATATACTAATGAAAAAGGTGTTGCCCCAGTAGAAGTTCTGACTGACGTTCGATAAGCACATAGAGAAAATAGTAACTTTTCATGCCAATCTTTGTACGTCTTTGTCATTTTTCCAACGATCTTCTTGATGTTCTTTTTAGCTTCTTCCACTGCCCCATTCATTTTCGGGCGATATAATGTTGAATTGTGATGCTTGATCTTGAACTGACTAGAGACCTCTGCTATCGTGCTATTGTTCAAGTTCAAAGCATTGTCGGATATTATCTTTTCTGGCATTCCATATCGACATATGATTTCTTTTTTCAAGAATTTGCTGAGCGTTGATTTCGTAACATTATCATAAGAAGTAGCTTCTACCCATTTTGTGAAGTAATCAATGACCATAAAAATGAATCTATGCCTGTTAGAAGTCTTAGGCGAGATTGACCTAATGACATCCATGCCCCATATAGAAAAAGGTCATGGGGAAGTCATAACATGAAGGTGTGAAGGAGGTACATGAATTTTGTCCCCATACACATGACATTTGTGACATCTCTTAGCATATCTAATGCAATCTCCTTCCATTGTTGACCAATAATATCCGAATCTCATGATCTGCCTGGTCATTATCAAACCATTAGTATGCATTCCATAAACACCCTCATGAACTTCTTCTAGAATTTTCTAAGCCTCAACAGTGTCGACACACCTCAACAAAACCTAATATTTCCTCTTTTTGTACAGAATATCCCCATCAAGGACATAATCAATTGCGAGCCTTCTCAATGTCTCTTTATCGTTTTCAGTGACTTGCTCGGGGTATTTTCAATCTTTTATGTATTGCAATATTTCTTGGTACCGAGGATTATTATCCCTTTCTTCCCTTTCAATGTTGTAGCAATGAGCTGGAACCTCATAGATGCTCATCTAAATGGGCTTCATATCTTCTTGCTTATTGACCTTAATCATGGAGGCAAGGGTAGTCAAAGCATCAGCCATTTGATTTTCATCTCGCGGGAGATAATGGAAAGTTATGTCCTCAAATTCTGTAATTAACTCGAGAACAAATTTTTGATAATCAATCAACTTGGAATCTCTCGTTTCACATTCACCCTTGAGTTGAAAACTTACCAACGTAGAATCTCCACACACCTCCAGAACCTTGATCTTGCGCTCTATAGCTGCACGGATGCCCATGATACATGCTTCATATTTCGCCATGTTATTTGTGCAATCGAATTCAAGTTTTCTTGTTAGAGGGTAATGATCTCCTTCTAAGGATACCAAAACTGCTCCAATTCCTTTACCAGTGGCATTTGAAGTGCCATCAAAATTCATTTTCCATGGCTGCCCTTCTGAAATTTCTTCTTATGTGGTTGCAACATACATTATATCTTCATTTGGGAAATTGAAATCTAATAGCTCATAGTCCTCAAGAGATCTACTAGCTAGAAAAACTACTATTGCACTCCTTTTTATTACCTTCTGATTCACATAGACTATGTCATATTCAGAGAGCAGCATTTGTCATCTAACCATTCTTCCATTTAATGCAGTCAACCCCATCATGAACTTAAAAGTATCCAATTTTGAAATCAACCAAGTTGTATGGTATAACATGTATTGCCTCAACCTTCGAGTAGTCCAGACCAGAGCGCAACACAATTTCTCAATTGGCGAATATCTTATCTCACATTCAGTGAACTTCTTGCTAAGATAATAGATTTCTCTTTCTTTCTTTCCTGACTCGTCATGTTGGCCTAGTACGCATCCCATAGAATTTTCAAATACATCCAAGTACAAGATCAAAGGTTTATCCAGATTCGGTGGCATCAAAACTGGAGCATTGGATAAGTAATGCTTAACTTTCTTGAAAGTCTTTTGGCATTCATCATCCCACACTCCCGCGTTATGCTTCTTGAGAAGACGAGTGAGATGAACCGAGTGATGTAATTTAGTCTCCCTAGGTACCCTTGAACTTCCTTTTGAGTACGTGGCGGTGGTAATTCCTGTATAGCTCTGACTTTATTAGGATTGATCTCAATTCTTTTTCTATTAACCACAAAGCATAACAACTTGCCTGAAATAGCCCCGAAAGTAATTTTTTTTAGGTTCAACTTCAACTAGAATTTTCTTAATCTCAAGAACAATTTTTTGAAAACCTTCACATATTCTGCTCCTGTTCGAGACTTTGTGATCATATCGTCGACATAGACCTCAATCTCCTTGTGTATCATATCATGGAACAAAGTTACCATAGCCCTTTGATATGTTTAGTCCAAATGGCATGACTTTGTAGCAAAAGGTTCCCCACATGGTAACGAATATGACTTTATCCATATACTTAGGATGCATCTTTATCTTATTGTACCCGGAAAAATCATCTATAAAGGAGAACAAAATCCATATAATCCACACACATTTTGTACCTTCCCATCTCTCTTATGAACTGACACTATGTTGGCTACCCATTCTGAGTATTTAATCACTTGTAGGAACCAGCATCAAATTGTTTTCTAACCTCTTCTTTTATTTTCAACAGTATATCAAGCCTCATTCTTCAAAGCTTCTATTGGATCAGTTCGCATTCTTCTCTTATGGGGAGTTTGTGTACCATAATATCAGTACTTAGATCGGGCATGTCTTGATAGGACCATGCAAATACATCTTTTAACTCTCGAAGCAACTCAATAAGATCTCGCCTTATTTCTATAGAGATAGAGGTCCCAATCTTCACCTCTTTTTTTTTCAATTTCGTCACTTAAACTCATAATTTCTGTTGATTCTTTATGAGGTAAGATATGTTTCTCGTCTTCCTCAACCATCCACAGCAGATTAAGAGATAAATTATAATCTTGAGCATCTTCGAAATCCTGAGATTCTTCTGAACACAATCTTGCTCAAAATGGGGCTCTAGGTTCTGCAACAATGTTACTCATATCATTGATATCGAGGGATCTATCATATGGACAAAAGGGGTCCAAAGAATAAATGAATTCAAGAATGATTTGTTGTGGTATGAAACAAATGAAAAGAATAACAAGAGTGTTTGCCAGTTAGGATGAAATATGCATCATTTTTATTGAAATAAAATATAGCAGTCATGTGCCCTTTACAAAAGGACCCTTATTGTTCTCAGGCTTAAAGCAATAAGGGTGTTCTGAACATTACTCTGGAAAAGTCCCAAAAACTACAGGGAGCACTTCCGTAGTCCAATTGTCCAAAACACTTTCGAGGGCATAAGGACGAATTCCTGATAAGTTCCTTTCCTCGCTCTTTTCCTTGAAAATAGTGTTGATGCTCAAACTTTTCATCATTCCCATCATCTTATTCTTTGTCAACTTTCATTTAGGGTTGATAATACCCCCTGACACGAATGTTTCCAAAATGTGACGATTTTTTGTAACACCCAAAACCCGTTACCGTCATTGGTTAGGGTCCAGGGGTCCTTCTGATTATCTATCGCAGATTAACTCTCAATATTATTTCATTTTAATATATTTTAGTGAAGTGATACGTCACACATGACATAAATCAAAAATTAAATATTAATGCAACTCAATAAGGGAAAAAATGTTATTTTCATAATTTTGGGAGACTTCTTGATGCGAGCACGAGTAGTGTGAAGACGAATAATGCGAGCATGGACCTTGCGAGCTTGGAAGATGTGAGCACTGGTGTTGCGAGCACTCATGTTGCGAACACTCATGTTGCGAACAAACACAATGCGAATGCTCATGTTGCGAACACACACAATGCTAACACTGATGTTGTGAGCATGGATGAAGGGCGAGCCTCGCACGATCCAATCGAGCTACCTAGAGGACCAATTACACGAGCAAAAGCCAAGAAATTCAAAAGAGCTATCAAGAGTTTAATTAAACGAGTTTGGGAAAACACTTCATGCATTCCATGCATTTCATCCAACTCATCATGCATTCCATGCAATACTGCACATTCAACTTTAATTTTAATCTAATTAAATTACTGAAAAATAAAGAATTAACCATTTAGTTATTTTAGTTTAGGTTTTAATTATGTTTGTACTATTTTGATAAGTCTTTAAATTTGTCCAAAGTTAGTTGTTAGTTTTTAGTCAAATATTACTGCCTATTTAATATGTCCTAACCAGCTTGTTTAAAATGTCTTAGGGATATTAAGGGATGGTCAACACAAGCTTTTAATGCACCTACTAAAATTTAAAGTGCTAAAAACACATCTCCAAAAGAGCATTTCGTGATCAATAAAGGAATTCAATGTTCTCTTCATGCATGGCTGATTGGTTCATCAAAGGTCTCAAGGTAGTTAAATGCTCAAAGGATGATCATGGGAGGATGGACAGTGGTTGTTCGGGTTACTCAAAAGTCATTGATGCACCACCCACATTTATTCCAAGTGCTTGGGGAATTACAGCAGAATTTAAGAACACTTCTTCTTAGCCAACCAAGCACTAAATTCGGCCAACTACTCCATTCAACCAGCTACCACGTTAACTTAAAGTGCATGGGGAATATTGAATGAATTTATGGTGTAATTTTGATAAATTATTTCATGTCTTTTCAGTTGGTCATTTGTAAGCCTATAAATATGAGGCTTAGAACATTTTGTATTAACTTTTGATGAATTTTAATGTTATTGTGAGTTTGCAAACTCCTTGTTCTTATTTGACTCAAATTGACTTATCAAGTAACCCTTGTGCGTGAATCTGATTCTTTCAAACTTATCACCTCTTCGGAGTGTGGCGTTCACCCTTATACCAATTGGTTCCTATCTTTCTAGATAAAGGGTCATGGTTCTTCTTGTTTTCGTTCTAAGTGCTAATATAAGGATTGGGTCAATATTCTTCTATAATATTGGTTCGTTCTTGAGTCCTTAAAATTGAATTCAAGCCTATCCTTCTATATCCTTTGCACATCCATTCATCCATTCTTTCTAAAGCCTACCATTCTCATTTCCACCCTTCACCAAATCCATTACGAACTATACTTCTTAATTTCGATCGGGAACTCATGCGACTCATAATCATCCTACAAGGACGCGCTCACATCATTTGGTATCAAAGCTAGCTAAATTTAGTAAGTATTCGATGTTCTTATCTCTCTTGGGATTAGCATTCAAAAAAAATACAGCATATTTGAATCCCAAGTTCAAAAATACAAAAGGAGATTCGGAACTCTATAAAAAAAGAAGAAGAAGAGATAGTTTGAAAGTGTGCAATTCCCAAGTACAAGTTTTCATTTCCATAACAATTTCAACCATACTTCTACCTACCTTTATTTTCTTCTAAGCCTTCCCTATCACTTAATCATCATACCTACCTTACATCACATTTGAAGTCAATACTACGAGGTTTGTTGGTAAGTCTAAGGAAGTCACCTAAGAACTTTGAGCAATCAAAGAGTGGTAAAAGGTAAAAGTGCAAAAGAGCATTAGAAATAGTGTGAAAGAGCATTAGAGAATATTAAAAGCCAACATCGAGTGCAGACACGAGTGGAGCGAATTCATTCCGAGTGGCTTGTGAGGTTTTGTATTTGGTAAGGTACTCTTATCTTTGAATCAAAATCTTTTGTTACTAATCTCTTCTGTTTTGAAGAAAACAACATGTCTCGAAGTCTCAATAGAAGCGAAGGTGGTGGAGCACCGAATTTACAAATGCAAGGCTTGATTCAAGAAGTACAATGAATGCTTCATGCTGAATTGGAGCCAATGCAAGATCAATTGGACCAATTAGAGGCGGGATATCAAAGGGGACATTCACCACAAGATCAAATAAGAGAGAGAGAGAGAGGTCTTCAAAGACCAAATCAAGAGGATTACTATGAACCAAGTGAAATGGAGACTAATCAATCCTCCAATCAAAGTTTGAGGCTCGAGATAAAAGAAATCAAGGTTCAAGGGATGATAATCTTAGCAATATCAAGATGGCAATCCCTCCATTCCAAGGGAAAATTGACCCCGAAGCTTATTTAGAGTGGAAAAGAAAATAGAACTCATCTTCGAATGCCATAACTACTCAGAAAATAAAAAGGTAAAACTTGTTGCCATTGAATTCTCTGATTATGCTATTATTTGGTGGGATCAGCTAACCTTGAGTAGGAGATGAAATGGCGAACGACTCGTGTCTACGTGGACTGAAATGAAAGCTATCATGAGAAAGAGGTTTGACCCGCTCACTATCATCGAGAGTTGCATCAAAGGCTACAAAATCTCAATCAAGGAAATCATAGTGTAGAAAATTACTACAAGGAGATGGAGATAGCCATGATACGTGCTAATGTTGAGAAGATCGAGAGGCTACCATGGTGAGATTCTTAGCCGCCCTCAATCGAGACATCACCAACATAGTAGAGTTGCAACACTATGTTGAAGTTGTTGACATGGTTCATATGGCACTTAAAGTGGAGAAGCAATTTAAGAGAAAAGGTACCACTTGACCCCTTACTAATTCTGTTTCTACATCAAAGTGGGAGCAAGGAACCTAAAACAAAAGATACCACTTGTCGATCCAAAGACAATATTGAGACGTCTAAGCCCAATAAGCTGAGTGTAGATCCAAGCAAGGGAAAGAACGAGGCTGTGCCAAATCGATCCCGAGACATCAAATACTTTAAATGCCTTGAGAGGGGCCATATGGCGAACCAATGTCCAAATCAAAATGCCAAGTTTATAATGGACAATGGTGAGATCGAATCCAAACCCGAGAAATAAGATGAGCCCAAATCACCTACTGATGAGGAGAATGACTTGGAGGATGCTGTAGAAGGGGAAATCCTTATCATTAAACGAAGCTTGAGCATCCAAACTGTGGAGAGTGGGCAATAACGTGAAAGCATTTTTCACACACACTGCCATGTCCAAGGAAAGGATGTAGTGTTATTATTGATGGTGGTAGTTGCACTAACATTGCTAGCTACTTGTTGGTAGAGAAACTTGGCCTAGCAACCACCAAGCATCCATGTGGCTCAATGACAGTGGCGAGCTCAAAGTTACTAAGCAAGCTGCTGTCACTTTTTTTATTGGAACGTATTATGATGAAGTTTTTTGCGATGTAGTGCCAATGCATGCTAGTCACTTGCTATTGGGGAGACCATGGTAATTTGATCGTCGAGTACTACATGATGGTTATACCAATCGATAAACCTTCAAACATCAAGGGAAGAATGTTACTTTGGCATAATTTACTCCCAAACAAGTGTATGAAGATCAACTCAAGTTACAAAATTCGTTTGAAATTTTGAAAGAAAAAGATGAGTGTGAGAAAAATCAGAAAACACAAAAGAAGAAAGAAAAGAGTGAAACAAAAGCAAAAGAAAATAAAAAAATGAGGTAAAAACATGAGAGAAGGATGAGAGAAAAGAAGAAAGTGAGATGGAAAAATTGTGTGTTATTACAAAAGAGAGAGAAATTAGAAAGTCCATGCTTTTAAAGCAATCTTTGCTTGTGCTCATGTACAAGGAAAGTTTGTTTAGTACTAACGACTTAGAAAACTCTCTTCCTTCTTCTATTGTGTCTTTGCTGAAGGAATTCAAGGATGTGTTTCCGAAAGATATCCTAAGTAGATTACCGCCTATTAAAGGCATTGAGCATCAAATAGATTTTATTCCCGGAGCCACTATTTCGAATCGACCAGCTTATCAAACCAACCCCAAGGAAACTAAAGAGCTATAAAGGCAAGTTACCGAGCTAATGGAAAAAGGGTAAGTTCGAGAGAGCCTAAGTCCATGTGTCGTGCCTGTGCTATTGGTACATAAGAAAGATAACTCTTGGCGTATGTGCATTGACTATCGTGCGGTCAATAAGATCACCATTGAGTGTCGACACCTGATCCCGTGCCTAAATGATATGCTAGACAAGCTAAGTGGAACCCGTATTTTCTCCAAAGTTTATATAAAGAGTGCTTATCATCAAATACGAACGAGAGAAGGAGACGAATGGAAGACTGCTTTCAAAACCAAACACGGTTTGTATTAGTGGTTGGTTATGCCTTTTGGCCTAACTAACACACCCAGCACCTTTATGCGGTTAATGAATCATGTTTTTTGACCCTTCATTGGTAAATTTTGTGCAATGTATTTTAATGATATCTTGATTTATAGCAAGTCTTTGGAAGATCATATACATCATTTGAAGTATGTATTGGAGGTACTAAGGACGGAGACTTTATTGCAAATCTTAAGAAGTGTTCCTTTCGTACTAACAAGCTTGTTTTTGTAGGATTTGTGGTTAGTTCGAAGGTCTCGAAGTCTACCAAGAAAAGGTAACAAAAATTCGAGAATGGCCACGACCTACTAGTATTAGCAAAGTAAGAAGTTTTCATGGTCTTGTTAGTTTCTATTGAAGGTTTATTCCTAATTTTAGCACCTTAGCTACTCCTTTAACTAGAATTATCAAGAAAAACTCCAACTTTCATTGGGGTGAGGAGCAAGAGAAATCTTTTAATTTGATTAAAGATTGTTTGACTAATGCACCGTTGTTATCCTTACTTGATTTTACAAAAACTTTCAAGATTGAATGTGATGCATCAGGAATAGGGATTGGAGCCTTGCTAACACAAGATGGGCGACCCATAGTCTACCTTAGTGAGAAATTAAATGATGTTGTTCTCAATTACCCAACTTATGACAAGGAAATGTATGCACTAATCCAAGCATTAGAGATGTGGCAACACTATCTATGGCCTAAGCAATTCGTCATTCACACTGACCATGATGCATTGAAACATCTCAAGGGGCAAAACAAGTTGAACAAGAGACATGCCAAATGGGTTGAATTCCTAGAATCATTTTCCTATGTGATCAAGTACAAGAAAGGTAAAGAGAATATTGTTGCGACGCATTGTCATGAAGGTACGCATTACTCAATAGCTTAGATACTAAGTTACTTGGTTTTGCATATCTTAAAGAGCTTTATTAAAATGATTCTGATTTTTGTGAAGTTTATAAAGCTTGCGAGAAGGGGCCTTTTGAAAGATACTATAAGCATGATGGCTACCTTTTTAAGGAAGGTAAATTATGTATTTCTCAAGGTTCCATTCGAGATGTGCTCGTAAAAGAGGCGCATGGTGGAGGTCTCATGGGACATTTTGGAGTGGCCAAAACATTAGCTATGCTCCATGAACATTTCTTTTGGCCTAAGATGAGACGAGATATTCATAGGGTTTGCAATCGATGCATTACTTGCAAGAAGGCAAAATCGTGCATTAAACCCCATGATCTGTAAACTCCATGAACATTTCTTTTGGCCTAAGATGAGATGAGATATTTCTATTAACTTTGTGCTAGGCCTTCCTAGAACTAAAACTGCAAAAGACTCAGTTTTTTTGGTAGTTGATCGATTTTCTAAAATAGCTCATTTTTTACCATGTCACAAAACTGATGATGCTTTGAATGTAGCTAACTTGTTTTTCAGGGAAGTTGTTCGTATGCATGGAGTACCAAAAACAATTGTATCCGATCACGATGCTAAATTTCTTAGCCATTTTTGGAGGACTCTATGCAGTAAACTTGGTACTAAGTTGCTGTTTTCTACAACATGCCACCCACAAACGGATGGCCAAATTGAAGTTGTGAATCGAGTGCTCTCTACCTTGTTAAGAGCAATCGTTTGAAAGAATTTGAAAACAAGGGAAGAATGCTTGCCACACATCGAGTTTGCTTACAATTGTTTTGTACATTCGGCTACCAAGCATTCACCATTTGAAGTTGTTTACAGGTTTAATCATTTAACTCATTTAGATTTAATTCCCTTACCTTCTATTCAACTTGTGCATGTAGATGGCAAAAAGAAGGTTGGTTTCGTGAAAAATCTACACCAAAAAGTAAGGAAAAACATTGAGGAGAGGACCCAACAGTATGCAAGTAAAGCTAACAAGGGACATAAACGCGTAGTCTTTGAACCCGAAGATTGAGTTTGGCTTCACATGCGAAAAGAAAGATTTCTAGCTCAAAGAAGATCCAAGTTGCTACCACAAGGCGATGGCCCTTTTCAAGTGCTGGAAAGAATTAATGAAAATCCATACAAGTTGGACCTTTTAGGTGAGTATATTGTTTGTGCAAGCTTTAATGTTACTGATCTATCCTCTTATGATGTAGGCGACGATTTGAGGACAAATCGCTTTGAAGAGGGAAGGGATGATGCGAACACGAATAATGTGAGCATGGACCTTGCAAGCTTGGAAGATGCTAGAAATGATTTTGTGAGCACTCATGTTGTGAACATTGGAGCTGCGAACACTCATGTTGCAAACACACACAATGTGAACACTAATGTTGCGAACACTCGTGTTGCGAGTATGGATGAAGGATGAGCCTCGTATGATCAAATCAAGCTATCTAGAGGACAAATTACACGAACACAAGCCAAGAAATTCAATCAAGCTGTCACGAATTAAACTAAACGAGTTTTTGAAAAACACTTTATGCATTCCATGCATTTCATCCAACTCATCATGCATTCCATGCAATGTGCTGCACATTCAACTTTAATTTTAATCTAATTAAATTGCTGAAAAATAAAGAATTAACCATTTAGTTATTTTAGTTTAGGTTTTAATTATGTTTGTGTTATTTTGACAAGTCTTTAAATTTGTCCTAAATTAGTTGTTAGTTTTTAGTCAAACATTGATGCCTATTTAATATATCCTAACTAGCTTCTTTAAAATGTCTTAAGGATATCAAAGGCTGGCCAACACAAGCTTTTAATGCACCTACCAACATTTAAAGTGCTGAAAACATCTCTCTAAAAGAGCATTTCGTGATCAGTAAAGGAATTCAATGTTCTCTTCATGCATGGCTGATTGGGTTCATCAAAGGTCTCAAGGTACTTAAATGCTTAAAGGCTGATCATGGGAACATGGAAAGTGGTTGCTCAAGTTACTCAAGAGTCATTGATGCACCACCCACATTTATTCCAAGTGCTTGGGGAATTTCAGCAGAATTTAAAAACACTTCTTCCTAGCCAACCAAGAACTAAATTCAGCCAACTACTCCATTAAAGCAGCTACCACATTAACTTAAAGTGCATGGGGAATATTGAACGAATTTATGGTGTAATTTTGATAAATTATTTCATGTCTTTTCAGCTGGTCATTTGTAGGCCTATAAATATGAGGTTTGGAACTTTTTGTATCAGCTTTTGATGAATTTTAATCTTATTGTGAGTTTGCAAACTCCTTGTTCTTATTTGACTCAAATTGACTTATCAAGTAACCCTTGTGGTGTCAATTTGATTCTTTCGAACTTATCACTTCATCGGAGTGTGGCTTTCACCCATATACCAATTAGTTCCTATCTTGCTAGATAAAGGCTCACGATTCTTCTTGTTTTCGTTCTAAGTGCTAATATAAGGATTGGGTCAATATTCTTCTATAATATTGGTTCGTTCTTGAGTCTTTAAAACTGAATTCAAGCCTATCCTTCTATATCCTTTGCACATTCATTCATCCATTCTTTCAAAGCCTACCATTCTCATTCCCACCCTTCACCAAATCCATTACGAACGATACTTCTTAATTTCAATCGGGAACTCACACGACTCGTAATCATCCTACAAGGATGAGCTCACATCACTTCTATCGGTACCTGTTGGACAAGTATCGGTAGAAGTCAAGTCAGTAAACAATTCAAAAATAGCTGCAGTTTGCTACCAGTAAATGAGATGGTTCTACCAATACAAGGGTGACTTCTACCAAACCAACTCATGCTTTTAACAATACTAAAAACTCCAGAGAGCTAGGAAGTTTTACCCTGCAACTTCTACCGATACAAGTAAACGATCTACCGATACTTCTATGTTCAGAACTATTGATACTTCAAATTTTACTACCGATACAACGTAAGTCAGTAACCAACCTCTCTCCTACTCTGTACTTATACCAATGCATGCATGAGAACTACTGAACAAGTACGCAAATTACCAAGAAAATGAATATAACTCACTTAAGTTTATAACCTACCATATCAACGTTACAAGTACATTTCCATTATACATTAAACATTCAAAATCATGCCTATATGTACAACAAGTTAAAATCTAGTTCCTTACAAAATACATTATACCATTAAATGCAAGTATCAATATATCATCGTTTCAAGTAGTATTACACATCAACCATTTCAAGTTTACAATCCTACTACATGCCATATAAGCCAAGTGATACAGAAAACTACTAATGAACTCTTGAGATAGTGTGACTCTTCAAGGTGGTCCAATCTTCAAACAACAAAATGTATCTACAACACAATAACAGATACACAGGTAAGCTTATTAAGCTTAGTAAGTTTGCAAAATCAATATCTCACAGAATAACCAAATCGGTTATAATGATAATAATAAATATGTATTTATAATCCTATGAAATGGTATCGGATTGATCTCTTCTAGTCTTCCAAACAGGTTAACTCTTATGAGCCCAGATAGAATTAGCTCTTACGAGCCTAGATAAGTTAACCAGTATACGATGATGCTCACACAAGCTTATGAGAATCTGCAACATATGTAGAAACTCGGCCATCGATACGATCCAGAATTACCCACTCATGATACTATTCACACAAGCTGTTGAGAATCTACAACGTATGTAGAAACTCAGCCATCATAGGGGTCCATATAATCAGTATTCATTCAGAATATATCAACTCATGATGCTGCTCACACAAGCTATCAGGAAACTGCAACACATGCATGATCCCAGCCATCGCGTCGATTCAGATAATCTGCTCCAACCCTGACATCTCGTTTCTTCATTCATTTCCCAATCTTCTCAAGTATTCAACCTTCTTTGAGTTGCTAGGAAAATAATGAATAAACAAAGGAATATTTCAATGAATGTAAACTAACACTACAAACTTACAGGACGAAATTGTAGTTTAAGTGAAACTCCAAGAATTGTTCTGAAATTTTCCCTTTTTCACGATCGCTGGCTCGATCTTGATCTAACACAATAAATCAATCAATTCTATCATTGAGTCATGCAATTTGATCAATTTATACATATAAGTCCTTTTGGGGAAAATTTAGAAAATTACCCTTAACCTTTGCACTTTTTTTCAATTTAATACTTACGTACAAAACATGCAAAATAACCATTTTTCATTTCAATTTGTACCAGCTAAATGTCTATGGGTTTTCACCCAACACCTAAATGCAATTATTTCACAACAAGGACATGTATTTTCACCATTTTCATAATCTAGTCCTCAAACCTAAATCCGTCAAAAATCACTTTACAAAATCAATAAATCTGACCATCAAAGCTTTCAAATCTACCATAAACATCCAAAAACAAACTCATTCATTAATGGAAAAATTTATAACACTTGACAAAATCACAAATTAGTCCCTGAATTAGATAGATTAAGCTAATACAGATTCAAAAACATAATAATTACTAAAAACGAATGAAAAATTACCTACCAAATGGTGGTTTAAGTTCACTGAATGTTTGAAGCTCTCAACTAGGGTTTTCTTTCTTCTTTATCGATGAAGAAGATGATATAATTTGTTTAGGTTTTGTTTATATTACTTATTTAACTAATTACCATTTTACCCTTAAATATTTTCTTTAAATTTCAACCTATTTCCAGGCTAAACCGTCTACTTATTTCCTAAATGGTTTAATTACCATTTAAGTGCCTTAACTTTCTTTTCAATTATCATCTAATGCCTTTATTAAATAGAATTCAATTTTACCCCTTTTACAATTTAATCCTTTTCATTTAATTAACTATCTAAACGATAGAACCTTTTAACCAAAATTTAATACGATGCTAACAACATCATAAATTTTAAAATAAAGAAATTTACGACTTGATTCGTTAGAGTTGTGATCCCAAAATCATTGTTTCTGATTCCACTGAAAATCGGGCTGTTACAACTCTCCCCCTTAGGAAATTTCATCCTCAAAATTTTTATCTAGCATTCTTGTTTATTCTAAAGTTTTCCATACAACAATAATCATTACTAGCTCATCCAAATATAAAAAATAACAATCTCATAATAATCTCGAATATCCCAAACTTTATCTTTGCTCCCCTACTCAGGAATCATAATAAACAGTAATAATTTAGACGATACTTGATGTTCAATTTTCCTTTCCAGATTCAAGATAGATCAAGCAAAATTTCTAGAGATGTTTTTCGAAGTTTTCATATAATAATAAAAAAATCTTTTTACTCGAACCTACTCATATCCATCTATCAAATTTACATAACCAAGAAAATCAACCTCACTAAACCAAAACTCACCATTGATAATTCTCACGTAAATTATTCCTCATGCATAGCCTATCATACATTTCTCACATATTATGCATACACAGATCCTGTTTGAAGTTTTTCAAAATATCATCAATAATCATAATTACGACTATATCTAAAGATCTTGATAAGATTGAACGATCTGATTCATCATATTCATAAATTATTAGAGATAGTAGTTAATCTAGACAACATTACCAGAATTCTTAATGATTATCTCAAGTTTCAAAGAAATTTTCAGCATCTCATATCTTTAACTAGAATTGAATAAATGAATCTTTATTAACTTTCAAATACACTATTACATCCTTTTAACTTATTGAACAAGTCTTCTGTATGAGATATAAGTTTTTTTTTCTAGGGGGTCAATTATTTATATGTACATAAAATGTTTTTCAATCATTTTAGGTCATTTCCTGTACAAAGACATCTGAACAACTCTGATTTATACTATCTAATTTACCAAACTCAACCATAATCAGTACATCAGTATGACATTTCAATCAATTCATTTCAGTCTATAATTCACTACAGTATCATATAAATTCAATCAATCTATTTCCAGATTAATACCAAATTCATAAAATGATAGTAACATCAAATCAGCAGGAAACTCACTCCCCTGAACTTTCAGTGGACATCTACGACACACATCAAGTTAACTATGACACTGTGACCTAAAAGGTTTGTAACTTGTACTTCAAATTCAGTTGACTCGACAGATAAATTTATCAATTACTAAAGCAGTACAAATATAAGAATGAGTCAACCCTGAATCAATCAAAGCACACATAGTCACATCAGAGATATAATTTACTAGTCATAACATCGGGTGTAATAGCCTCTTCTCTGGCTCGGATGGCATAGGTTCGTGAAGGTGCTTGGACTTTAGATCTGTTTGTATTATCTTTAGTATCATTACTATTTTCGCCCACAATGCTGCTATGACCTGGGCGTCTACCCTTTTGCGGTATGATCAGAGGTTTTACGCTCTGGTTCTCCTCTTCTTTAGGTGGCACTGGGCAATTTTGTACCATATGATCAATTGCTTCACATCAGAAACATTCTCCCTTTCTCAATCCACACTCACCCAGATGAAATCTCCCATGGTATTCACATGCCGGATTAGACGCATTACGAACACTAACTACAATATTCGAAGGCCTATTCTGAAATCTAGTTTCAGGTTGTCCCGTCATGCTCTTACTCTGATAACCAAATGAAGCTGTCACTCGGTTCTCATTTTCTCTTAATTTCTTTGGCAGTGGTAAAGAGAAAATTTTAGAAGGAGTCTTCTTACTGAATTCTCTAGACCTCTTTTCCCTCTTCTTTTGTGGTTATAAATTTCCTCCATTTTCTGTGCTCGGTCTGTCAGCACCACAAACGGTCGTAGTCCTGAACCACCCACCATCATTTTAATTTTATCATTTAACCTGTCTTCAAAATGGATACACATAGCTTCGTTTGTCAGTACTGTCTCTCGTGCATATTTATTGAGGTACACAAATTCTCGTTCATACTCGACAACTGACTTGTTTCCCTATTTCAATTCTAGAAACTCTTTCTTTTTTCGATCTAGATACCGTTTGATGATGTATTTCTTTCTGAATTCAGTCTGAAAGAATTCCCAGTTAATTTCATTTTAAGGAACTATAGCTAGCATTGTCGTCCACCAGCTATAACCTTCATCTTTCAACAATGACATGGCACACCTTAGATAATCTTCAAGAGGATAGGCCATTTCATTCAGAACTCATGGAGTATCTTTCAACTAGCATTCATCTCTAGATGGATCATCTTCGGTGCTTCCCTAAAATTCCTTTACCCCGCACTTCCTAACCTTATTTATCAGAATTCGACACCTATGCTCAACTACTGGAGGAGGTGGAGGCACAACTAGAGGTACTACAGGTCGTACAATAGGTTGTACAGGAGGTGGTAGAGGTTGCGGAGTTACCGGATTATTTCGCATAAATTTAGAAAACAATTGGTCCATCAAATCAAAGAACATATTTTTCACCTCGTTTTTTATCATCGGCATAACCTATACACCTCGACTTGCACCGGAATCAAAAATCAAAATATTTCTATTTACCTCATTAGTTTCACCTAGTTCAGAGTCAGACATTTTACTTATCTGCAAAAATTTAAGGTTAGATCTGATCCATCATAATCACATCATCACAGGTTTATATAGCATGTAATTCTAAACCTTTAAATTCATAAATTTAGTCCAGAACTGACTAAATCGTAGGCTCTGATACCATTAAATGTAACACCCAAAACTCGTTACCATCACTGGATAAGGTCTTGGGGTCCTTTCGATCATCTATTGCAGATTAACTCTCAATACTATTTCATTTTAATATACTTTAGTGAAGTAATATGTCACACATGGCATAAATCAAAAATTAAATATTAATGCAACTCAATAAGGGTAAAAATGTCATACCATAATTTTGGGATACTTCTACTAGTACCTATTGGACAAGTATCGGTAGAAGTCAAGTTAGTAAACAATTCAAAAATAGCTACAGTTTCCTACCGGTAGATTAGATGGTTCTATCGATACAAGGGTGACTTCTAACGAAACAACTCATACTTCTACCGATACTCGAGCTACAGAATTCGAAATTAAGATCCGCTTGATGTTTTTGAAACTAGACTCAAATATATTTTTATCATAAAATTTTCAGAATTTCTAATTTAGCCAATCCATACATAAAATTCTTCTAATTTTCCCCTTCTCTGCTGCTTGACAATTTCGATCTTTCTTTACTAAAAATTAATCATCTATTAGTACAGGGTTCAGATGATGTTTTCATTTGTTTCTCCTGAAAATAGACTCATTAAGATTTAAAAATATAAATTTCAGCATCTAATAGTTTTTTTTTACAGTTTTTTATGATTTCCAAAGTCAGAATAGGGGAACCTAAATCTACTCCGACCTTGTTTCACAAAAACTTAAATATCTTAAAATATACACTTCCATTTCTTTCACTGTTTCTTCCATATGAAACTAGACTCAATAATATTTAATTACATATTTAATTCAACCCCTAACTAAATTTATATGATTTTTGGTGAATTTTCAAATTTAATTCATTACTACTATCCAATTTGTTTTAATGAAAATGTTTCTTTTTCCATGTTTCTTTGCACTATGTTTCATTCAATCACACATAATTTCCATATTTTTTATTACTATGAAATTTAATCACTTATGTTTATGTGTAGATTACATATTCATTTCTTAATCTTAGTACTTTTCACCATACAAATCACATTCTCTCTTACCAATTTAGTGTTTTTAAACCTTTATTCTTCATCAAATACTTTCTATTTCTAGTATTTAGATTAAAGACATGTATCATACATCTCACTCAAAACATCTTTAACTCAATCTATTGAAATACAAGTAGGTTTAGTATGGAACTTACGTCCTTTGTCAAGAATTTCTTCCTTTCTTCTTCATTTCCATGCATTTCTCTTCTTCACCACTTTCCTTCTTTTTTCTTCTCATTTTCTCCACTTTCATCTACTATTTTCTTGCTTCTAAATTGATATTCTCTAGAATCTCTACTTCATCTTCTCTCTCTAATACCTAAGGAAATTTTTAAAAATTTTTGGTAAAAAAATTAGGTTTTCATGGCAAATTACCAAATTGCAAAGAAAAGAAAATTTCCTTTTCTCACCCTTTTACTCACGTTGGAAGGATGATAAATTTTCTTCATCCTTCCTTTCTTTTTATACTACCATTTTCTAAATAAAATAATAATAAATATCTAAGTAAAATATTAATAAAATAATATTTAACTAATTAATTAATGAAAAATATCTCCAAAATATCATTAACATCATCATTACATTCTAGAATTCTCCCTCTTGCTAATTGATCATTTTGCCCTTATTGGTCTTTCAAAATTCCATCCTTGAGTCATCACTTAATTTGGAAAAATTACAATTTAGTCCCTCATAATTCTTCACTTATTTAATTTGGTCTCTGCATGCCAATTTCATATCATAGTAAATTGGTATATTTTCACTTTTGATCCTTCAACTTTCTCATTTTATACTTCGATCCCCTAAATTTTGAATATTTACAATTGAGCCAAAAGCTTTTAACATATTTATGATTTAGTCCTTACTTTTAAATCAGTATACTAAAACCTACTTCTTAATTATTATTTTTTTACACTCCTCAATCTTCTCTTTTATATCATTTTCTCATCTTACCAAAAAAAATCAATTATACATTATTCAACTTATTACTTCTTTTCTTATATATTAATTTTAGAGATGTTACAGCCATCCACTTCTCCTCAGAGATGTCCTCTTGCCTCTGCGTAATCACAAATTCTCTCAAAGGGGAATAACTCTTAGAAAACACCCGATAAGAAACCTTCTCCATTTTTCAGAAGTGACTATGGAACCATACCATAAATAGTGGTGCAGCCAATGAATCTCTCTTCTCCTTCTCGTTGACACGTGTTTAGTGATCTAAAGGTTTCGGTCAAAATCACTGGAACAGGTGTGGCCCTCTTATCAAGTCGGTCGAATAGATCAGTGACTGCATCCTCAATGTGCTCCAACTCCTTAGGAAAAATGACTAATCCATATAAACTGAGAGCAAGGATATCCACCCTCTTCCTTGCATACGGATGCACTAAGATCAAATCTCTCAAGCTCTTCCAAGTAATGCATTTATTATCGCCCTTTACCTTAATTCGAGCTATAACCCATTACTCGCTCATTCCTGTAATGTTCATCAATTTCTTGAGAAAGGTTGGGACACTAACAACTCTTGAGTAGGCCTTGTATACCTTAATCTTTGGGCAACGAAGCAAAGCAGTGTACTCCTCAATTGTAGGTACCATGTCCATGTTTCCAAAGGTGAAACAACTATAGGTCGGGTTCCAGTGCTGTGCAAGGGGTCGAAAGAGATGTTTGTGCACCTTAACTTCGAGTAAATACGATAGATCACCTTCAGCTCTTGCAGACTATTCTGAGTCACGCTAATCCGAGTAAAACCCCAATAATTTGATACATGTCCTTTAGTTAGGCTATCACCTTTCTCACGTTGCTTATCCTTTGACCACATACGCACGACCACATTGTCCTCTACCTTATCAAGATATCCTTTTCCATGACCAATTTTCTACTAGTAATCGAGCTTAAATCAATACCTTTCCTAATATGAGAATGTAATGCAAATAAGACAAAAATAAAAACAAGTCAGTACAATCACTATAAATTTTAACAACAAATTAAAACATAAAACAAAGAACCTACGAATCTATTTTGGGTAATTGCTAAAAGTTTGGCATGGTTCTACCTAGGATAGGCACTTAGGATTCATTATATGTGGTTTGATTTTTAGAGTTAGGGTACCCAAACCAGCAGATTCCTTAGTCTTCACCCATTATAGGCTCATACAGATGAGTTCGGTTCAGGAGGATACATTTCCCATATATTTGCACGGAAGTGAAAACTTCACGAAAACATAGGTACGGATATATCACGAAAGCTATCCACTATCCTGCATGAAGATGAAAACCTCACAAAGGAGTAGCTTCTCACTTCCACTTAAAAGGTGCAGTAACAAATGCAACGTATGCGAAAATGTAAACACATATTTAGCAATATCTACATATTATTATCAAAGCAACATATATAAAACAAAAATAAAATGCAAAGGATCACAAATTAAATTAAATCGAATTTTAAATTTTCAACAAAAAGACCAAAAATAATCGACTTGTGGCTTGACTCTCTTATTAATCCCCAGCGGAGTCGCTAAGCTGTCGAAACCATCTTTTTGAAAAAAGTCCCGACTTATATTTAAAAAACGAAAATGGAGTTGTCACCAAACCTTTTTAAATAGGTGTGATTGGATTACCTTGTAAGAGTTTTAAAATCATTAAAACAATAACTTTGGTCATTGAAACCATAGAACGGGTTCGGGAGTCGGTTACGCGTAAGGAAGGATTAGCACATAGCATGCCCAAAATTGGTACCTAGTCGATTATTTAACGTTTTAGTTGTTGAAAATTAAAAACTCGAGAAAAAATTAAATTGCGATCCTTAAAGGCATGGATAACATGTTTCAATGTTGTTTAAAACATTAAAATTTATTAAGAAAGCTTGTTATTTCGAGTTAATTAAAAGAAAAGTCACATCCAGTAAGTTAGGATACAACAATTCGAATTTTTGAAAATAACAAGCATTTCTAACTATTATCTCAAAATCTCGTATATTTAATTTTGAATAAGGTATATATAAAAATGTCATGCAAAAATAAATGAAATATTATACAAAAATGAATAAATATGCACATAATTTATAATTATAAAATAAAAGCATGCATGAATAGAATAAATTAAATGAATACAATTAATAACAATTAAAAACACAATAAAATAAAATAACATAGTCATGGTAATAATGGCAATAGATATTAATTAATTAAGAATATAAATGGCAATAAATATAGGAAATACAATATGGGAAAACTCTAAGATAGTCAAGTCAAAGATACAATAATGCATGTAAATAATTTAGAGGTAAAAATATGACATACAAATAAATAATAAATAAGATATCAAAGAATAAATAAAATAAAATGAAGCCAAAATATAAATAGCATAAAAAATAACAAAATAATAAAATATGAACCAATAAAATAATTTAAATAAAAAAATTAAGGCCAAATTAAATTAAAAAACAATAGGGTCTAATTCGTAAAACCAGGAACTAGATGGGTAAAATTAAAATAAATAACAAAGGACCTAATTGAAACACTTTAAAAATATGGAAGGACCAGGGCAATAAATTGCCAAAATTTAAAAACACAAGGATCCCAAGATTTAATCAGGTCGGATCTTGGGTCTTTTTCCAATGTGGCGTCGTTTTGATGCCTATTCAATTAAGCACAAAACGACGTCGTTTTGTACACCTATATAAGTAACATATTTGCACCAAAAAATCATTTTTCTACCTTGTTTTGAAAAAAACCAAAATTTCCCTTTCTTTTTCTCTCAAAAGGCCTCATGGCCGATCATCAGGGACGATGGAGATCTGTTATTGACCACCGATCATCAACGGCGGTGACTGTCGTCTATGGTGGTCGAAAAAGCTTAATTTTTTTAAAATATAAACTCGAATCTGGGTTTTTTTTTTAAATCAACCAAAACCCTAAAAACAAAGAAACCATTTCGATTTCTAAAGAGAACTAGGCCACTCCAACGAGCCTCGAAGCAAGATCTGAACATTCAGGCTACAAAGGGCCATATCCACCTCCGTCTACGATGAAGGAACTAAATCAACCAAGATAAAAAAAACCTCAAATTGTTGTTTATTTAATTTCAAAAAAAATAAAATATCTACCTTGATTTGCTTCGATTTTGCTATGAATGTACGTCCGAATATTATTCAAAAATTCCTCTCAATGTAAAAAAACCGTGTCCGTTATTACAAAAAATTTGTGTTTTTATAACACGAATTACATATATTTTTCTGATTTTCTTTCCTTTTTTTCTCTTATTTTGCAGATCTTCAAGATTCGAGGCAAATCCTCGGGCAGACAAGGGCAACGGCGGTCGAGTGTCAAGGATGCAAAAGCGGCTATGGTTTGTTTAAAATTTGGGCTTGGATAGGGTTATTAGGCTTTGGGTTAATGTAATTGGGTTTATTTGTAAATGGTCTTTTAATAATAAATAAATAAAACAATTTGGGTTTTATTTTGGGTTTAAAAATACAGGAGCCTGGACAAAAATGGGCTCCTACACATAAAATCAATAACATAAATAAACATGAAATTTAAGATTGAATATATGAAGTGAAAGAAATTAAGAATTTGTATAGCAATCTATTAGGACGAATCCACAATCGTTTATGCGAATATTACAAATCTTGTTTCCACAAAACGGAAATGAAATAACAAAGAAAATTAAAATGCTAAAAACTAAATATGTGTAAACCTAAGTGCTAAAGGGTCATATTTATAGCTTTTTTACGGTCATTTTCCTTAACCCTAGGTTAGCTGTCATTCTTTCTGTTTAAGTGACATTGTAAAGACCGAAACGCCCTTAACTCGGTGTTATTTTCGCGTCCAAAGGTTGATGTCGCGACACACCAGGTCTTGTGTCGCGACATAGTAGTCAATGTACTCTTCTATAGACATCTTCAAAGGTTTTTCGTGACACCAACATTCCGAGTTGCGACATAGGGTATGTCGCGATACAAACATTCCATATCACAACATAAAGGGCAGATTCATGATTTCTTCATTCTGGTTCCTATGTTGTGACATCCATTGTCCTGTGTCATGACATAGTGATCAATTTTGATATGGTGCACCTTCTAGTGGTCTGCTACACACTCACAAAGTACATTAGCCAACCTTTAGGCCTCAATCGGTCCTAAAGTTAATAAAAGACTCATTTTCGCATTTTTTACACATTTTATTGACCTTATAAAAAAACTACTAAATCCTAAGTAAATTCTAGCAATAATACTTAATTTCAAACTCCTAAAATATGAAAGCTAGTTTAATCTGCTAGGTCAAATTATGGCAGATCAAACTCTCCCACGCTTAAGTCATTGCTTGTCCTCAAGCAATATAAACCTATTATTAAAATAAATGAAAAAGAATGTATGAAAACAAAAAGAAAAGAATTAGTTGTAAATAAATGTAAACCAAATGACAAAACATAAAATAAATAAATAAATAAGCAAAAAAATTGGGACTTGGATTCTTTCTTTTAAACAAGCTAGGGTTAGTGAAGAGGAACGTATAAATGAACCTCACACCTAAACTCCCCCATACTTAACCTTTTGCTTGTCCTCAAGCAAACCAGTCCTCAAGCAAACCAAGTCTAGACACAATATCATGCAATAAGAAGACATCTCTTGGATTTTATTTCTACTAAGTACATGATTGTCAAATACTAAAGGTGTAACAATTCTTATCGCACATGTAACTTTAATCTTGATAGTTCAATGCCTTGATAATTTTTAAAGTAAATTAGTTTTTGTTTACAAAGTTACATTAGTAACAAATTAGAAGTAATTCCCATAGCCAGATAATTAACAGTACCATCATTAACATAAATCAAACAGATATGTAGTAGACACATTGATGTGAATAAAAAATATTCATCAAGTATAATTGTTTGCAATTATGGAAGATTATGCACAAAGAACGCTTAAGTCACATTGGTCATCTAGGCTTGTAACGTTTTGAGGCTTAGGATAGTATGAGTTCAAAGAAAGATATGGTTGAAAATGGTTCAAACACTAGAAATAGTTAAGTACATGACATTGTTCCCTCTCTTCCCCTGTAATGTCCCATCATAGCTTACCGCCTTTTTTTCCCTTCTCTCACCTACCTTATCTCTCCATGTAGGAAGATACAATATAATACTAGCAATTATGGTCACTTTAACTAGTTTTTGTGCATGGTGACTTTATTTTCCCTCACTTTTGTGACTTTTTGTTTTCTCACTTAACTTTTGCTCTTTTCTCAGTCACAATGCTTTTGTCTTTGTTCTGTACTTTTTCTTCTCATTCTCTACTCTCTCTTTTTTTGCATTTTTTTAGACCTATTATCATTGTATCACATTGTTTCTTCCTTTTTCACTGCTTTTTTTTAAGGAACCACTGTAATGTATCTACCTAAACCCTCAACATCTATGACTTGACATTTATTTTGTAATGTATTAAAGGACTAAGGATAGGAAAGAGTTCAAGTTTTATGTGTGGTCTTTGGGTTTCAATTTTGTCTTTTTATCAAAAAAGAGTTATTAGGCTCAAATAGGGAGACTAGGGATTCATAACATTAACGTATGGCCATTTAAGAACTGGCTATTAAAACAATGTCTTAGGTCATCCCTAAGCATCCAACAATACACAATTTCATTCATGCATCAAATTAAACCATATAAATAATAATCAATTCAAGCATTCATGTCTCTACGACTATCTATAAGACTTATATCTCAAATGGCATCATCAAACATTCTTATTTTGGTACTTCTAATCTATTATATAATTTAACGAGGTAACCTAATCAATTTCCCTAAAAAAGATAATCAAATTATCTAATATCAATAAAAAATTTCAAGCTTTGACAAAAATCATTGCTCACTTCATTATCTTCAATCACTATTCATAGTATTAATATAATCCAAGCACCATGCAATAATAATTATGATTGATTTTTTTTTTGAAGAAAATAAATAATTAACTATAACAAAATAACCAAATACATAAAGCACAAATTAATCCTATATACTCCCCCACACTTTAGAACATACATTGCATTTAATGGTTAAAGTGCAAACAAGAAAACTTCCCTGAGTAGGCCAAGTCTTTGTTGATAATCTCAAGCTTTGTGTGCTCCAAACAGACGGAGAGTACATAAAAAATTTCTACGAAAACAAATATGACATATAATATAAAGAAAATAAAAATAAGAAGACAAGACGATGTGTGATAATGGATGAAAGAACGTCCTTATTTGGATGAACTTGGGCCATCAATGTTGTAAGGTGCGTTTTGTAAAGGATGACGTGACATGAGGGTGCGATGTCGCGACATAAAGCCCAATTTCTAATTTCTTCAATTTTTTTCGATTCTGTCACTCCTTGATATCTACACCTATAAAAAAACTAACATCACTAATAAAAAAATATCAATAAGCAAATAAAATGAAAATAAAAAAAAAAATTAAAGTGGGAAATAAAAGTTCTTAAAAATCGGGACAATTCGTGTCGCCACCATAGAAGAACTTTCAACTGATTCTCAACACTTTGATTCGACGTTTGTTCTATTGTCGATATATATGAACCAACCCCTTCGATCTATTCCAACGATGTTGCCTTATTTTGACCAACGCGACATCCACATTATAAGCCATTTGGTACTATATTCGAGCCAACCCCAAATCATTTTTACGATATTATTGCTTCAAGCTTCCTCCCTTCAATGTCACATGAAGTTTTGGTTGCTCGAGCCTTGCTATTGTTATCGAATGAGAATCAATCAAACTCCCCGACTTCTTTGGTTGGCACCTTCTCTATTATGGCCAGAAAGTTTATTAACTCTTCTACACTTCCATTATCTATCGGTTTAAGCTCCATGTTAGTGGTTAGTTCATCTGTCACTTCTACCTTTCCAGTTAGATCTGTTGCTATGTCAGTTGGATCAGAGACCACTTCAACTATGTTCAACTCCTCCTCATGGTCTTCACTTTCAAACTCAGGTTGAATCTCACCATGATTCTCATCATGGTCATTGATAATTCAAGGGTTCTCATGATCCAAGTTGTGAAGATCAAACATGTCTTCGTTCTTTAGAGGCAGCGCTTTGGATATTTCTTGTATCATTTTAATCAATTGCTCCATCTTATCTTACATGTTTGATAATACCTAAGAGTTGGTTCTCATGGTGGTTTCACATGAAAGCATTCTATACGAATCATAGGGAGGCTCACCTAAATATTCAGGCATGTCATGAACTTCTTCAAGTACCTCACACATATTACCAGTGAACTCTCATGGATGTTTAACTATATCAACACTTTGTTCATTACACCACTAGTATGTTGAAGCTTCGTTCCCTCGTTGGCTGATTTTGATCATGAACAATTTTTTATTTTCCATGATCTCCCATTATTCATACACTCCCTCCTCGTATATTTCATTATCATAAATACTCTCATTGTTAAACCACATGTAGTCAAACTTGCTCATAGTTAAAAGATCTTCACTAACTTAGTCTCTATGAATCAGAGATTGACTAGATGGTTGTTCCTCTCCCCTGAGGCATATACTGAAATCAAAAAAGAAAATAGTTAAGAAACGTAAGTTAATAAAAATAATTAAAAAAATTGTATCTATAACCTAAAAATTTCCTAATTATTCTTATTAACAATGAAAAAATTAAAATCACTAAAGGTGTTGCCTCCCTGGCAATGACGCCAACAACTTGACTGCCTCCAAACGTACTCTTATTCAGTGTGTATTTTAAGGCTTCTGCAAGTATACGGGTCAAGTTGTAATATAGTTTGCTTACAACGAAACACTTGGTAATTATTACAAGGATCGTACCCAAGGGAGACGAAGTTAGTAATCTAAATCCCAGTAAAAAGAATTAATTAGTACTATTTTAAGGTTTATAGTATGAAAGTAAAATAAAGGAGTTTGGGGTTTGAATTAAAGAACATAAAATAAAAGAAATAAAACACAAGAAAGAGATAAGAATATTCAATAATCTGATGTATGGGGGATTAGCTTGCTTCCGTATAGATTCTTCAATCATCAGCTTTGGGGATTTTTCTTCAATCAACTAGTCGCTATCTTCACAAGATCTTCCAATCTTCCACTACAATAACGAGTCAATATAGACTACTTATCTCTAGACGTCACAGCCTAAACTGGTTTGGGGTAAATGTGTTCATGAATGGCAATACCAATTATGGGTTAATTCTCACCTTAATGACTTTTTAGGGTTGTTCGGCCTAGGGTTTGTTTCACATTCTTCCTTTTCAAAATAATTGATCCGATTGAAAATCCATGTATACAATAATTAAATAACCATACTTCTATAACCTAATCCCCCACAACAAGATTAGTTCCTCATGGTTTCTTTAAACATCATAAAATTAATAACATAAATAAACATGAAATTTAAGATTAAATATATGAAGTGAAAAAAAACTAAGAATTTGTATAGTAATCTGTTGGGATGAATCCACAATCATTTATGTGAATATTACAAATCTTGTTTCCATAAAATGGAAATGAAATAACAAACAAAATTAAAATGCTAAAAACTAAATATGTGTAAACCTAAGTGCTAAAGGGCCCTATTTATAGCCTTTGGACAGTCAATTTCCTTAACCCTAGGTCAACTGTCATTCTTTGTGTTTAAGTGGCATTGTAAAGACCGAAACACCCTTCGCTCAATGTTATTTTCGCGTTTAGAGGTCGATGTCGCGACACACCAAGTATTGTGTCGCGACATAGTAGTCAGTGTACTCTTCTATAGACATCTTTAGGGGTTTATCGTGACACCAACATTCCATGTTGCGACATAAGGTATGTGTTGACACAAATATTCCTTGTTGTGACATAGGGTATGCCGTGACACAAACATTCCATGTCGTGACATAAAAGGCAGATTCATGATTTCTTCATTTTGGTTCCTATTTACAACATCCATTGTCCCATGTTGTCATATAATGATCAATTTTGATATAGTGCACCTTCTAATGGTCTCCTACACACTCACAAAGTACATTAGCCAACCTTTAGGCCTTAATCAACCCTAAAGTCAATAAAAGACTCATTTTTGCACTTTTTACACGTTCTATTTACTTTACAGAAAACTAATAAATCCTAAGTAAATTCTAGAAATAATACTTAATTTCAAGCTCCTGAAGTATGAAAACTAGTTTAATTTGCTAGGTCAAATTATGGAAGATAAGATCTTCATCTGAAGAAGAGAGAATTCAAATTGATAAGGATTTCGATCTTCTGGATGGGGATGCTCGGAAAGAGTTACTTGATGGAATTCCTTCTATCACTTTCTTAGATCGGGTTCACCAATTCATTGCAAAACGAATGGCTAGAACGACTATAGTAAAGTTGATGGGTAGGAAGATTTCTTACTCGGCTATGGTCATTAGACTAAAGAATCTCTAGAATATTAACCAACCCATTCAAGTCATTGATTTGGAAAATGATTATTTTTTGGTGAAATTACAATATAGCTACGCATTATCATGAGGGCATTGAACTATCTTCAACCAATATCTCAATGTTCTTCCTTGGGCACTGACATTATCAACAGCACAGGGTCAACCAAGTGACTTGATGGTATGGATCAAACTACCTAGATTACCAGAAGAGATGTATACAAAGAGTTTGCTTGAATTCATTTGTAATGCAATTGGACCTATTGCAAAAATTGATCGGAATACTGATAGTAAATCTAGGGGTCAATTTTCGAGACTGGCGGTTTACATATATCTTGGAAAACCTTTGGTTTCAAAAATCCTTATTGAAGGTAGAGTCCAACGTGTGGAATATGAATGTTTATCATTGGTGTGGTTTGGATGTGGGAGATTCAGCCATGGTCGTGAAGCCTGCACTTACAATTCCAAACCAGATGACACAGATACAAGAACGAACTCAATAAATCTGGGAAAAGCAACAAGACCTGTAGAAAAATCTAACGATGATCCTTTCGAGCCATGGATGTTAGTAAAACGATAGAAACCTCGTACTTCCAAGCCGAAGGCAACAAAATATGGTAGCTCCAATGGTGGCACGATGATAAGAGGTTCCAAATTTGGAATTTTAACTGGTGATGAAAGAGGAATTGATGGGTCAACAGCAAATTTGAATATGAGCGTTTCTGAGAACCAGAGATTGATTTCGAATTATTTTGGGAAAAGAAATCAGGAGGTTGAGGAAGTTCTGGAAATCCCAACAATTAAAGCCATGGTTAATAAAAGAAGATTGCCAAAAAATAAAGGAAAAGGGATAACTTTATCAATTGGACCAAAAGTCAAGTCCAATGTGTTGAAGCCCAATAACTCATATGGGTCAGGGTCTGGACAGTGCAGCAATCATTTTGATGATGGGTCAACTATGGTTCCAAAAGTAATGAATCAGGAACACAAATCAATCACATTTCAAGAGGTGGGACAAGACCTGGATAAGGAAAAATATACTGCAGTTAGGGTGCTGTCTGAAAAGGGATTTTGTTTGGGAAAAATGGCTTTGGGAATGGTTTTTGGCATCCGATTTGATCACGAAAATAAGAGAGGAAGTTGGCAATCAACCAAGGAATGGGGCAATTGAAGTAGGGGAGAATTTTAAATAGGTGCCATCGGTGATGTTGGATTAGGATAAGAGACTGGTACCAATTGATCAAGCAATGGGGGATTTAGTAACTAGTCTTAGCAAAGAATTCGAAGAAGAAACTATAATGGAGGGTGATTCGACAGAATCTCACAGGCTTTCTACCGAAGCATTGACGACGTTGAATTGGCGTAATTCAGGGTTAGTGGCTCTTTTTTTCTGAATTCTTTTTATGATTACAAACTTTAGAGCTATGTTTTGGAACTGCCAAGGGTGTGGGCATCCTTGATTTTGTAGCATTTTAAAAGAGTATCGGAGAGAATACAGTCCTGATCTAGTAGCTTTATATAAAACACATGTTAGTGGTTCTAAAGTTGATTTGGTTGTGTCGAAGTTAGGCTTTGAACATTCATTCAGGGTTGAAGCAGCAGGTTTTGCAGGTTGTATTTGGGTATTTTGGAATTGAAATATTGGTGTTGAAATTTTAAAAATTCATTGCCCTTCCTATATAGTGCGATTTATGGAAGTACCCAAAAGAGGAATAGGGAGAGATTATGGGTGAAATTGAAGAACATGGCTGTTAGCTGGTGATTTCAATGCAATATTGAATCACGTTGAGCGTCAAGGAGGAAAGGAAGTGTGTGATGCTGGTTGCAACCATTTTAAATCATTTGTGTTCAATCATGGGTTAAATGATTTGGGATTCGAGGTTCCTAAATATACATGGAGCAGGGGCAATCTTCACCAACGACTTGATAGAGTTTTTGGTAATGATCATTGGCAAATGAGTGCACCTAATACCATGGTCTGTAATTTGCACAAACTAAAATCAGATCATCGACCGATTTTGGTGTCGTCAAACTATACCAAGGAGGGGAGAAAGGAGAGACCTTTTCGCTTCATTGCTAGCTGGCTTGATCATCCGGAATATAGAGATGTGGTATTGAATTCATGGAGGGCCGATAGTAATGTTTCTGAGAACATGGAACATTTTACTACCTTAGTGAAAGAATGGAATACCACTGTATTTTGTAACATCTTTCTTCGCAAACGTAAGGCGTTCAGGGAATTAGGAAGGTCCAAAAAGCTCTAGAAGTCAATAATTCAAGAAGGTTAAGATAGAGGGAAGCAGAAATTCAACTAGAGATAGAAAGTATTCTAAACCAAGAAGAGCTGTTTTGGTTCTAGAAATCTCGATGCAAATGGAGATAGGAATACGAAGTACTTTCATTATCGAACATTAAAGAAGCGTAAGCAAAACAGAATCACTGCTTTGAAAATCGATGGGGAGGAGTGGTGTTTTGATGGGGAAATCAAGGGGCGATTTCCAAAAATTTGCTCTAACAGCATGCTAAGCTATCTGCAGTTGTTAATGAAGAGGAGATCCGACAGGCAGTTTTTTGCATGGCTCCACTTAAGGCACCTGGTGTAGATGGAATTCAAGCTAAGTTTTACAAAACACTTTGGGATATCGTAGACCCTAGTGTTTGCAGAATGGTAAAGGAGGTTTGGGATATCGTAGACACTTTGGGAGATCCTTGGGATGCCTTTTTTCCACGATAGAGTGGGAATTAATACAATCAGTTTTATACTCAAAAAAGTTAGAGCCCGACTTTCTAGATGGGAGGTACGCAAGCTATCTTTGGCAAGTCGATTGAATTTAGTAAAATCTGTGTTATTTTCCATCCCCAATCATTTTATGTCGACGGTAAGGATTCCTATCACCATTTGCAATGAAATTGAGAAATTGGCTCGTACCTTCTTGTGGGGGTCTTCTAGCTCTAATCAGAAATCATCCCTCGTCAATTGGAAAGTCTACTACCAAACTAAAGATCACGAGGGGGGAATAAGAAATCTCCAAGTCCATAATGAGTTATTCATTTTGAAGCTTGGCTTTAATTTGATTTCTAACCATGATGTGTTTTAGGTCAGAATTTTAAGGAACAAGTACAACATCCTTAGCTTGATACCTGATGATATTTGACGTAGTAACCCGTCCTATTTGTGGGGATCTTTGATGCGCATTTGGGACAAGTTTAAGAAAGGTATAATCTAGATTATATGAGATGGACATCTTGTCAACTTCTGGAATGATGGCTGGGTGCGAGAAATTGGCCCTCTTCGACAAATTTATCTAGGACCCAGAAACCCAAATGAAACTATTTTAGTACATGATGTCATCCTCTCGAATGGTAGTTAGACTACACAGTGGCTCTCTTCAATACTTCCCAACGAAATTTTAACACATATTCTTGCACATAAAGCGCCTTCCAGTTATGCTGGTTCGGATTTTATTTCTTGGAAATGGACAACAGCAAGGAAATTCTCTATGGCAGAGTCTTACAAACACCTCTTTGTGGAAGTTGACTCAGGTTGTTTTAAACGAGACAAGATAATATGGAAAGCAGTGGCCCCTCAACGAGTCAGGATGTTTTTATGGCTGCTTATTCACGGTCAACTATTAACTAACAAGGAGCAAGTTAGATGAGGTATGTCTTAGTTTCCTTTTTTTGAACAATGTGGTGCTATTTTGGAGTCTAATTTGCATGCGGGTAGGGACTGTTCCTTTGCACAATCAGTTTGGAAAATGATTATCCCTATGGAATATTGGAGATGTTTTTTCGATCTTCCTCTTGAAAAATGGATTCTGTGGAATCTAGAGAGTGAAGGTAACTATACTTTTAGTTGTGTCCAATGGGAGATCTTTTTTGGGATTCTTTGTTGGTTTCTTTGGAAAAGCATAAACGAGGTCGTCTTTAATAAGGTGAGCAGGAATAGCAGTGATTTAATTGCATCAACTATCGCTTGGACTAAATCACTGCAAATAGGAGAAGCAGTTGGAAAATGGGCATGCAACACTATTTTGGTTAATCGTTGGTAACGACCGACCATTAGTTGGATCAAAATAAATGTCAAAGGTTCATTGTCAAGAGGCGGTCTAAGAGCTGCAATTGCTGGTGTAGCAAGGGGACCAAGTGGTGACTGGTTATTTGGTTTTCAAATGATAGTAGGCATAACATATATTTTTCAAATTGAAGCTAAAGCAATACTTGAAGGTCTAAGGCTAGCCTGGGACAAAGGGTTTAGACAAATCGAATTGGAGAGTGACAACGCTTTGCTTATTGAAATTATTCAAACTGGTCTTGCAATGGTTAGCAATGTTGTTGAAGTTTGAATGATTAATGATTTGTGCCTAAAAGATTGGAGAGTAACTTTCAGGAGTATCCAAAGAACAAATAATAAAGTGGCGAACCGACTAGCCAAGAGGAGTAGCAATGATATTGATGACTTAATGATACTTGACAAACCACCACCCGATATCAAGATCTTAAAAAAGGATATCCGTTCGAGTATTCCTGTGGGGTCAAATAGTATTTAGATTTCCTTGTATTTCGGCTTTGCCTATTTCATTTCTACCAAAATAAATATAATTACCACAAATATATAAAACATAGAATTTTATAAATAATTCTAAAGACGGTCAAACAAATGGAAAATAAAATTTATTTTAAAAACATTTTCAAATTTTTGGATTTAAACATTTTAAATATTTTAAATAAAAAATAATGTTCTTTTATATCCATAAAATAAACTTTAGAAATTGTCTAACTAAAAGCAAGTATAATAATCTATTACATTGTTAAATAAATGGAAAACCAAAATGGAATTTGAAATTTGGATAGTAGTTTAGTATGCGTTAGAAATGATTCTGGTATTTGATAATAAAAAATTGGTTGTAGAAGAGAAATTTTGAATTTTTGGTATAGGGTATTTGGCGGAAGAAGAGGATGAATTGATCAGATAAAAATCAAGTTAGAGATATTAGGAAAAGATATTATCACAGCTATGTATTTATTAGAAGTTTTGGAATTGTATCGGAGATGTTGGTGCAAGTAAGAAGAAATGTATTAACGAATGGAAATATGGAATTTTGTTAGTAATTTTTGTATCATTAGAAATCATTTGGTATTTGGTTTAGAGATTTGGTTGTACACGAGAGAGATGATGGTATATTGTTATAGCTCTCACAAACTTAAATGGACTAACAAAATATCTAACATATATCAGAAATACCTAGTGAAATTTTCAAATATGTAGCGATTCCCAAGTCTCTAAAGGATACAAAAACCCTTTACGTAATACAGAAACGAAAATCAAAATAAGCATGAATTGTGAGCAACTCCCATTTCAAAAATGGAGAAAATTTTGTGGGGTTTAAAATCGAAAAAAATAATAATAAAAAGAATAGGAGCGTAATTGCCCAAAATAAAATAAGTTGAAAGTTGGGTTGGTCTTTTTTGTTTTTGAGCAAATTCAGGCACCTAAGAGAATAAGAATTCTTGAATTGATCGGGAAATATGAAATTTGGCTAATAATCTTGGTATCACTAGATATCATTTGTTATCTAGTCAGAGATCTAGTTATACGAGAAGAATTTTACTATTTGGTATAGGGCATTTGGTAATCGAGAGAGATGGTGGTATTTTGTTATAGCTTTCAAAAACTTATATTGAAAAACAAAATCTATAGTGTATACCAAAAATACCTAAAGGAAATCTCAAATTTGTAGAGATTATGGTCTTTTGTTATAGCTTCTAGAAACCAAAAACTTATATGGAATATCCAAATCACTAAAGGATAGAAAAGCCACTTACACAGAAAGACAACTTATATTAATAGACGAACTTAAACATGTCCTTAGTCTAATCGAAAACGAGCAAACTGATTAAAAGACTAATATGTCATCTATCATATCCAATTAGGGAGATTTTTTACCATAGGCATCGGAATAGAAGACTTCCAGTAGATAAAGACATAGATATGACTGACTGGAGTAACGATACATCGACTGGACCCAAACAGAATAGCTCCTAAATCTGTTTATGGATTTATTCACTTGTGACGTTCATAGTGTTGCATACCTTAACCTTGAGTGGATGATAGACTATATATGCATGACTAACCGGCTACATGTGTGCGTATTATAACATTGAATTTATGAATCTATTTTTTAAAGCTCGATTTTACTACAAGCGTGCAGGTCAGTTGTAATATTTATAGTGTTACAATAAAACACTGAAGTATTCCAAGGATTGAACCCAAAAGAAGAGGTGATTGAGCAATAGCTTGCACACAAAATAGAGGCTAAGCAACTACCAATACGATTTCATAGTACGACAATTCATAAAAAGATGAGTTTGCAAGAAAATTAAATATTCTACACTAATGACTAAATTTCAAGAAATGTAAACTTGAGGGCCAATCTAGCAAATAACTAATAGGGGTTGGTCGACTTCAATGTGGTTCCGTCTCAATTTTATCGACTTAAATGAATTAGGTCTGGTTTATCTTTCGACCTCACCGGTTAATTTAAGACTAACGAATAGGTGCGCGACAAGATTACCTTCCAGTTTCACTTTATCTTGATCTTCTCATAGGGGCGTCACTACCTAAGTTCTTAGTTCTATTCAAATTAGTCCAATTTATTACGATTTAGTCCTTTGTCCAAAGAGTTTAGTTTACCAACATCTCCATCAACCAACCTCCTTAGAGATTTAGCTACTCATGCCTAAAATGAAGTAAAAAAAACATAACAATGGAAAACAAGGTAGCCATGAAAGTAAAGTTAAAGAAAAATATAAAAGTTGAGATTTTTATACAATAAAACTTAAATAGCATGAAACCAAAAGCATTTAACTGAGAAACCTATGGCGAGAAACATATAAGGAACAAACTTTAATAGATTTAAAATAAGATAAACTAAAATACCTTAAACTAAACCTTAAAGAGTCTTGAAAGCAAAGTACAGGGATTGGAAATATAAATAAACCTTAGCTACAATGTTAACTAACTTAACTTACATCAAGAACAGCAAGAACAAGAAGTAAATGCAGAAAAATAAACTTTAATCTAAGGAAGAAGAAGAGAAAAATAAAAACCCTAGGAAAAGTGTAGAGAAAACTAAACCTAAACTAAGCTAATGTGTCTCTCTCCTCCTCAAAAAAATTTGGGCTATTTTGAACTGTTTGCTTATGACTTTTCGATGCCAAAATTCCCCCTACACGGGCCTTGTGTGATTGGTGGGTCGAGTAGACAAAGATTGCATTTTTTGTCCAAGTTTGTCCTCCTGACGAAGCGATATCCTGATACTTAGAAGAGGATACCGCAATATCTCAGGCAGTATTAGACTTGGGTCTTACTTGAGAAGTGGATATCACGATACGCAAAGAGAATATCGCGATGCCTTTGTCTTCTACACTATCAGAGGTATTGCGATTCTAGGGGTTGAATATTGCGATACCCTTTCCCTTGGTGTTGTTCTCGCTTGTTTTCGACCTCTAGCACGTCCCTAAAGGACTCAAATACACATCAGGCCTCCAAATGGCACTATTGGCCAATTTGGGTAAAAATGAGACAAAAACGATACATTTTAACTTATTACCTGAAAATATAAAAATAACAAAAATAACTAAAACCATGCTAAAAACTTTGTTTTGCTTAAGAAAAAGCTCCTTAAGTGTGCCTGAAAAGCTTAATTTGCCACGTCGATTTGTGCTAGATCAATGGCTTGTATACTTTGATGTAAGTAAAAGTCTGGGTTTAAATAGATAAGGAACAAAAAGTTGGTATGTTGGGTATACAACTTCTTCAGTATGTAATATCATTCACAATAGTGGAATTCATAGCACAAAACATAGGTAAATGATATTCTCTCATTTGCATTACATGATAAATGAAAAGTAAACATGGCCACTAGTCGTTCGTCTTTGTGATGAATGACTTAATTTCTATTTGATAGTAATTGACTTTTTATGAAGGAAGATATAATGGTTACCATGGGATAAAATAGGATAATATCGGGAGAATGGATTTATTCTAAAGAGATTAAGGATATCCTATGGTGGTAACACACTTATGACAAGGTCATTGGACGAGTATTGATCGAGTTGCTTTCATAATGGTATGTCAATAGGGAGAGCTCAATCACAATACTATAGTGGAATGACTTCGTGACTAAATGAGTTTATAATTAATAGCTAAAAAGATGGAACTTAATTATAAATCATTTGATACCTAATCACATATATCCAATCGGCCCCTCTGCTAGCTCATTGAAACCAGAAATGAATTACATGTTGAATCAAATGAGAGAAATGGTAAATTTAGAGAAATGGGAAACATTCATAAATGAATATAGTTTTCTCACTTAGTATTAAAATGACCTGAGAATTAATTTATGGTTTTTCAAATTATTAATTAATTACTTAATAATTGAAGTTTGAAAATTAAATTAAGTTAATTGGTCATTTTGAATCCGTTGAATGTAGAAAAATTAAATATATTTTCTAATAGATTCTTTTAGGATAAAGTTGTCATGATTTTAACGGAATCGATTGAGAAAATTATTTAATTGAAAATTTAATTTTTTTTATTTACAATAATTCATTGTGTTTATTATAGGAAAATAGAAAAATGTGTATTCGGTTGGATTGAGTTATAAAGTGTTGGGTTAAAAGTTCAGGAAGCACTTATTATTAGACCCGATACGGGAGAGGCCCAAAAGCCCCTCATGTTGTATGCATAGGACGACAAACCCCAGTATATTTAACTAGGGTTGTCGTCCCTCTCTCTCCTATTTCAACCAGGAAGTTATTTTTTTATTACATAGACTTCTACTAATTCAACAAGGGTTTCACTTCTTCTCCCTATAAATAGATGGAACCAGTAGGCCTAAATATACAAGAAGTTACACATAATTTTGAGATATTGCTATTCTACCCGAAATTAGTGAGAATTTATTTTTAATTGTAAATTCTATTTTCTAATAATAACACTTCTACTGGTTTCCATTAGAGAAAGAGTTTTATGTTCCCGTGAGAGTAAAGTAAATAATTTCTAGTTTTGTGTTTGATACAAATTTGTTCAAGTACACACTTGAAGAAGTTCGTGGTACGAGAATAGCGAAGAATGTTGTTCAGTTGAAATTTGAGAATGACAAGGATCCGTTTAGCCCAAAACACGGTGCAATTTCAAGAAAATTTTATTACTATAAATATTACAAATCGACTCGGTTTTCAAAATTTTATTTTTCTGCTATGCAAGAAAACTATTTTCGAACCAAATTTTTTTCAACAATTGGTATCAGAGTCAGGTTGTTTTATGTTTATACTATAAATAGATACCAAAAATTTTTCTCTTCTTCATGTGTGATTAATTTTGATAAGATGTGATATTCTTGTAATTATCAGCATGTTTAGGAATATGTATGTAAATGAATGTATGTTATTCTATTATTATATATAATAAAGTAATTTTTCAAAAGTTGTGATTCTTAGAAAATTGAATGTAATTATTATTATTTTTCGAGTATGTAGATTAGATCGTGAACTATCATTACCATGCAGGATTTATATATTTTATTATTTTAGAATAAATTGTGTGAACTGGAAACGAAATTTAAGACATATGTAATCAATAAGTTCGACGGAACTCGGAAAATCGAGACGCTTCCAGACTGATCGAGACAATGAAAACCTGACATAACCAAAACAGGAAAAAAATGGACGGTGGTTAGGCAACGAAGATTGTCGATGGTTAGACTGTGATGATCAATGATAGGGGCAGTGTAACACCCCAAATCCGGTCGAGTAGGTTCGACTTGAATCTGGCGAGCTATATTAGCCACCAAAGTGACTCTCAGTTAACTTCGAACCTAACCTCCAACATACCACAAATGTACAACACATATTGTGCTAAATTATAACACAGCAGTGAAAATAACACAAAATGTAAAATATGCTAGCTTGTAAAATAAAAAGAGGAAAGGTTCGCATATCACATAAATAGTAAGTCTTACAGGTTCGCATAAACAAAGCACTCAGAGTACATACAAGCAACCCTAAGAACACGAGTACTTAAAATTTTATTGTAAGTTCGCATAAATCAAATAGAATAAGTTCACATAGTAGGATACAACATGAGTCGCATAACACATACGGTATGAGATCGCACCAAAAGACAAGTTCGCAAGGTAATTGCAATTCGCTTACTTCCTAAGTTCGCACTAACACACAAGACTAAGTTTGCATGCAATACATGCTTTGCAGGCAGAGAAGTCATTCATACAGGAGTTCGCATAGTTTAATAGGGTTCACATAAATACATGGGTTCGCTAAATAATAAAATTATTTCTAACAGGGTACGCATGTAATTGTTGGTGTCACGAAAAATAGTAGTTCGTAAAAATACTTAATCGCATATAATACTAAGACTTTTTTCAAAAAAAGTAAAGGAAATACAACATAACACTCATGCATGAAGAAACATCAAACTTTATTCATAATAAAAATATAATTAAATATTTTAAAACATGATTTGCAAACAAAAAATAAACTTAAACTTTACAGAAATTATTTCAATAACCGAATCGAAAATATAATAAGTCTAAAACCCTCCTAATTAAAATCTCATCACTTATTTCTCGGGTTCGCCAATATCTAATCAGGAAGAAGAATCGCCGAGTTATCTACCTCGCCACTTCCATCCGCGACCTACTTACCTATGAAGTAACAGAGGAGTGGGTGAGTTCATTGAGAACTCTAAATAATCAGAAATCATCAGAGTATGCTTAAAATACAGTTAAAACAGAAATAATACTTAGTCTGAAAATCATTTTGCGTGCTGGGTTCGAGGTGAAGATTACGAGACCTAATTCGCAAATCCTGCTTGTCAGAAAACATAAGTTTGTAAAAATAGTTTTGAATGTGCTTGTAGAAAACATACTTGAAATTTTTTCTTGCAACCAGAACTTGTATAGCATGTAACATGCTCATATACTTGTCTTATCAGAATGGCTAAGAAACAAAAAATATGGTCTTACACTTATCTTAACACACTTCTTATATTGTCTTGTTGGAAATGGGGACCTCCGTATAACGCCTTAGAATGACTCATAGAGTCTTTATAACATGTCCCATAAGTGCAGTGCGAAGCATTACACTCTCATATACACTAACATGTCCCAGTGAATGGAGCATAGCTCGACATTCCCTTATTTCTCCACATGTCCCAAGGGCTCAATGCCCAAAATCACAAAAACTTATAGGTGAGTACTCACAATCCTTTAGTATACCAATATATCCAACATAAGGGACAGCAATAGAGCATGTACAGAGACTTATATCACATAGAGCTCGCATAGGGAGCTTGCTTGAAAACACTTGTTCAGATAGAGCTCGCACAAAAACTTGTAAAAACACAATTTATAAAACCATAATTTAAAACATAGGCTCACTTAAGAGGTCGCATAAAACATACCTTAAAATCATAGCTTGAAAACATATTTTGAAAATAGAGTCTCCAAACTTGAAAATAGAGTTTTATTGTTACTCTTGGAACTTAGTTTAAAAACAAAGTTCTTGAAAACATAATAGTTCACACACAAGTTATGAACCCTAAGCATTCACGCTAAAAAACATATTAGTTAGCACCCTTATGACAATTCTTAACCACTCACTGAAAACTAAGAAACTTAAACAAGCTTGGCTTTGCCTTTATCCTTGTTGATAAATGGTCTGATTGATTCGCAACATACATAAACACACACAAATTACTTAAACAGAAAAACTTACAAAATTCACGCATGCAAGCGAACCTAGCTTTCTAGAGAATCACCTAATAGGACAAAGAATTTACCTTGGGTGCTACGAACTTGATTTAGAATAGAGACTTGACTGCAGAATATTCGATTTATAAACCAAAGTTTCTTGGAAATCTTAGGATACCCAACTTGACTTAGGAACCCCTCGTTTGAAACTTAACTAGCGAGCCCTAGCTCGTCAAACACATTGGTGAACACTAGCTCACCAAACACACTAGCGACCCTACCTGGCAATGAATATGGCAAACCCCCTTATAGTATCTTTTGACATATACTGCTGCCCTGATGCACTAGCGAACTCCTTGCTGATACTCTTTTAGTGAACCCTTTAACTCACTGAAGTACTAGCGAACTCCTAGTTCACCGAAACACTAGTGAAACCCTCACTTGTGAGGCTAAAACTTTCAGGCTCAATTTTGGGATGCTACAACAGGCAGTGCAAGCCGATAATGATGGTGGGTGAGGTCCAATGGTGTCAACGGTGACCCATTGGTAGTAAGTGATAGTCGAAGATAATCCGACATTCGATGGTTCAGTGGTGGTTAGTGGTAGCTCGACATTGGCTGGAAATTATCCGGTGGTGGCCAGCGACAGTGGTCGACAGTGACTCAATGATAATCGGTGGCAGCTCGATGATGATAATGCGACAATGATAATAGAAAAATGAAGACGACGATGACGTGAACCGATATCGCAGTGGAAGCCCATGGTGGCAAAATAGAAGATCCAAAGTGTTATTTTGGGTGAATAAACTTTGGTTGGTCAGAATCATTTAAATTTTATGTTTTTATTTATGATAGCATGATAATATTTATTTGGCTACGAATGTATGTTCATGCATATGTATGATAAGCATGCCATATGGTTTAAGGAAAGAATGCCACATGTACTTGTCTTATTGATCATTAGTGATTGAAATCAGAAATTAAAAATCGTGCACGTTTTTATAAGATTAAGTAGGAGAAGGTCCCTAAACAATTCCTACAGCCTGCATCAATGGTCCCTTCTGAAGGCATGGAAATTAACTACCCCATAGTAGGATTGCCATGTGGATCTCACTAAGAAGATTTCCTAAAAGTAAGAAGAATTATCTTGTAATTGTATGATAGTTAGTCGACCCTGTTGTAGGTATTATCATACGATATAACAAGTTTTTCTTCAAAGAGGACAACTAGTCATAGCATGTTACTCGATAAGATTCTCCCATGATAACTCATTTGTGGTGCATGATGTGATAGGTGTTGAGTTGATGGTTATACACTTAAGATCTTCTAGTTAAGCAACTTCGCACGAATCTCTACTTAAGTTAGAATGATGGCCAAACGTTAAATGATTATTAGTATGTGCGAATGCCTATGGAATTAGGTTCATTAACTAATTTGACAAAAATCCATATTCTTCCTAGTTGATTAAGATTACCCCACGGTGACTTGATTCAATGGGTGTAGGAATTATTGTTGCAACGACTTACAAATATTTTCAAGGTTTAATGTAAGACACATGCATCATGTTAATGCATATCATAAGTTGCAAAATGTTTTCAAAATATTTGCTTAATACAAAGATATTAATGAAAGGATATTTTATTTTCAATTCAAAGTGGAACCTACTCCCTTATTAAATATACTCATCGAGAACAAGATAAACAAAAATAACTATAAGAAATGAAAAAGGAACCTCATGATTGTCTTGGATTGTGAGAAACAAAAAACAGTCATTGATAATAAATTTCCTCCGACCACTCAAACTGAGGCTAGAAAACGTTGGGAGGACTATGATGAGATAACTCGTTGCTATATACGCAAGCGCCAACACCCTTTGTAAGCAACTAAAGAATTGTAAGACTAACAAAGTGATTCTAGACAAACTAGAGAACATGTTCGGAAGCCAAGATGCCTTGGCTTGACAATCGACTATAACAAGTTTGATGAATGCCTAGCAAAAGGCAGACACTTCGATCAAAGACCATATGATTGATTACTCTTATAGGATACTTTATCGAGGCTACGGATAATGAGGCCAATCTGGACCAAAACACACAAATAGAGATGGTGTTCAAAAGCTTATCCAAGGATTTTGTAGGCTTTAAGGCCACATATAACCTTGGAAACAAGAATTTGACGCTTACACAACCCATGAAGGATATACAATCCTATGAGTTGATGTTGAATGGCGTTCAACCGATCCAAAAAGAAGAAAAAAACTTAGTCATTAAATCTTCCTCTAAATGGAAGGGAAAGCACGCTAAAAGAAACAAAGCTAAGTCCTCAGGGTCAATTCAAGTGGAAAGGAAGAGAACCAATAAGCCAAAATACTTATTCGAGTCTAAATGTTTCTTTTGCAACAAGAAACGACACTTCAAGGAAAATTGGAAAGAGTGGAAGGATTACCCAGCTAGTAAGGAAAAATGTATGAAACTCTTTATGATAGAAGCTTGCTTAGTAGAAGATCCAATAGACCACTAGGTCATTGATTCTGGAGACACTAATCATATTTGTGTTTCTCTATAGAGATTCGAAGAAATGTAGTATCTTACAAATAAGAGCATATCGTTGCAGATCGAAAATGGGACAAGTGTGGTAGCTAAAGCAACGGGAGATGTACATCTTTACTTTGATAATTTTCGGAAGATTATTTTAAAAGACGTTTTCTATGTACCAAGTTTCAAAAAAACTCTGGAGTTTATTGTATCGGTAGAAGTGTGGGTTGTATCGGTAGTACCCAAATGTGTATTGGTAGAACCGCCATTTCTACCGATAGAAAACTGTAATTTTTTCCAAAGCTTACTGTCTTGACTTCTACCGATACTTGTCCAACAAGTATCGGTAGAAGTCCTCCAGATTGTGTAAAATGACATTTTGACCCTTATAAAAATGGAAATATTATCAAAGCTAAAAATTTATTACATGTATATTCTTGTGATACTTAATTATTGAGATATGAGAATTTAATCATTGGTAAATGATCTGAAAGACTTTAAAACCCTGATCAATAACAGTGTCGGGTATGGGTACTACTTAGTGATAGTAAGAATGATTGATGTAACTTAATTGATATTGTGGTATTATGGTTTGACATGGAATATAGATGTCATGATATGCGATATGAACATTGATTCTTTCTTGCAAATGTATTGATGAGTATGTTTTGGATTATAATTGGGTTGGCTAGTGATGAAAGTTGTGTGTTGAGACACAGGGTTGCGTGACCCCTGTTAGGAAAATTTTCGATTGTGATTCTAAGATTTAGTATGGTTTGAATGATCCTTGATTAGTTGAAATGATTGCAAATGAATGTGTAAGATTAAATGGAGCTAGTATCTTGGGTTTCTAGTTTCAAATTGTATAAATTATGATTGAATTGTTTGTATGAAAAAAACTCGTAAAGTTCTGTAAACCCTAAGACCCTAGATTGGAGATGGTTACGGTTTTTGGGTGTTACAGCAGTACACAATCATACCATTTTCATAACACAAAATATCATCATACTGACATTATAACTCAAAATCATCACATGATAACACAACATAAATATTACTATACAATAGGATGTAACACAATTAGAAACACACCCGAAAAGGCTGAAGCTCTAACAACAAGGAGAACGTCTCCCACGCTCAGATCTAGCACCGGGTCTAGCGGGATTAAAACCTATGAGAATAAATTCTATATTAAAACTATTCTTAAGCCATCAACTAAACATAATACCAAACTGAATTAAACTCATGTCTAACTCTCGAAGCGGTGCAAGAATAAGCTACACAGGTAGAGGAGGAGGTAAGTCTCGACCTCAGATTCGTGATCACCTCAACACAAAATATCTCACATCAGATTCCTAAATTTAATCTCTTAATAAACCCTAAAAATAATATTAAGAGAAAAATAATTAAAACGAGGCTTTCGGGTTTGAAATTGACAAAACGAACAGTGAAAACAAACTTAGGACATCGAAAAACGATAGGATAGGGTTTTCCAATAAAAGTTAACGATCAACAATCAACGGTCAACGGAAAAGTCAACGATCAACGGGTCAAAGTCAACGGGTCAGTCAATGGGTCGGTCTAAGTCGAGTCAAGTCGGTTCGAGTTTGGAATTGGGTCAACCGATTGGGTTAAGGTTTGGGTCAATAAGGTTTCAAGGCTTAGGTTGGTCTTGGGCTTGAGAGATTGGGTTTGGTTCAAGCCATTGGGTTGAGTTACCTTGGCTTTAGGTCACACACTTGGGTTTACAATAATTGGCCCACTCCTATCATCTTAGCAACAAAAGAAAACTAGTGTTTTGAAGACCCCAACGACGTCATCACCGACGCCACCACGAACCATCACACCAACACCACAAACAACACAACATCGACCCAAAAATCAAGGCCCCATCTCAAGAAGCTACTTACCTACGCCAACACACGAAGGCACACACGGAGGGAAGGATAACGAAGGGAAACCCGAATGGTTTTAACTCTCTCAGTCATGAACAGCGACTACGAGGCAAGGTAAGGGGTAGGGTTTTGTTCACAAGCCAACGACGAGCAAAATGATGGCGGCAGTGCATAACACAAACGATGGGACAAGGGTGGTCTAAGCTAAAGGGAGAGAAATTGGCTGAGGGAAGAAGAAATGGGAGGTGAAAGGTTAATCTGGCTTAAATACAAAGCAAAAGTGAGAGAATTTCTCGATGGTCCTTAGAGAACTCTAGGGTTTTCAAAATAACCCCTAAATTTTACCTACTTTATAATTAAGTTCTAAAATTCCCAATTTAGCCCTAAAACTTTAATTAAAGCACAATTTAGTCCATAAGTTTCCCAAATTTACGAAATTAGACCCTAAATTTCTAATTTAACCCCTTAAACAAAGTTAAGGTATTACATCGCCATTTTAGATCGCCACATTCCCCTTTCTATACTCACTATCTGGACCCTTTAAACTTCAGGAAGTAAGCTTATTCATGAGAGGGTTCATCAGTCACCTCATTCACTACATACCTCTATTCTAGGATACTTGCGAGAATTAGAAACCCTGACACTATCGAGAGAGGGAGTTGTGGCATCTGGTCACCCTCCTTAATGCCCCTATAGTCCCATGAGTGCACGTGAACTTTGATGTCGAATTCTATGTCGTCCTATATGCTACAAGTGTTGGGATTGTGGTGAGGAATGACTCTAGACTTTTTATGGGATCTGCCTATTTTTGGGAGAGCCACGTACCTTATCCATTATCTACTGAAGCCCTCGCTTATGTGAAGGATATTTGATTTGTCCAAGACCTTGGCTTCCGGTAGGTTGAGTTTGAGGGAGACTCTCTGATCCTCATCTCTAGGCTTTGTAATGCTAAGTCGGATCGATTGGAGGTCAGAGCTCACCTATGGGAAGCACAGTGGCTGGTGATGTGTTTTGAGAAGTTCAAGTTCCAGCACATCAAACAAGGGGTAATATGGTTTCCCATAGTGTAGCCCCTGAAGGTTTCCTTCGTCGTTGGGATATTCTTTGGATGGAAGACAGGCTGGAGTCTATCCAGGGGTAGGTAGAGCGAAACCGTCATGGCGGTGTTTGACTCAGCTAAGGATCCTTCCAAGCCTGTCTGTTTGCCAAATCTGTTATCTGTCTGGCATTCATTGTTCTCTGGTCACCGTGGAATGACGATCGTGTATTCCTCTTGGTAGTGGCTACCTCACCGAACATGCATGCGCACCAAGGGTTGTTTGAGACTTTTCAGTTGCTGGTTTCCTGTTTTCTTTTGTTCTTTGTTTTGATTTCTGGTTTTGGTTTCCCTAATTGTCTTTGGCTTTCGTGCGAAGTGCACTGCATTTACTGGTGGTGGACATGTTATTTGTTTTGCTTGTTCCCAATATTTCTCAATAAAGGCATGCTCAGGTATTATTCAAAAAAATTGATTTAAAATTATTATTAGATAATATGTTGGAAATGTTGTTTTTTTAATTAATTGAAAATGTCGTTATACTTTATATTGTTAAGGGTAAAACTTTTTGAATATAAAAATGAGGACCCCACTCACACAAACTATATGAATTATGTTATTAAGATATCACGTGATGGTGTATCGTCGGGAGCACCAAATATAACCTATTCGTAAAAATATCAAAAATAATAGTAAAGGGAAGTAGGGTTAAATCCTCAGGGACTGGAGTGTTATAAAGAATCTTGTATGTCGAGATCCTACGCAAAATCTTGCCCAGGAAAAGCGTCGGACCTGGAGAAAATAAAAAAAATAGAATTAAAAGAAATAAAAGATTGAGGTGTAGAAATAATCTAAATTGCATAAAAATAAACAGAGTCGAAGGAAGAAAAGTTTTATCAATATCGAGAGATCCAACCTCTGGTTATCTTGATTCCTCTTCAGTTCAATCATAGACTTTAGATGGTTCTTCTCGTGCCCGAATAAGCCAGTTATAGTGAAAGAGGACGCATACGACCACCAGCTCCAAATATAATTTTGATTTCAGAGGAACCTAACTCTAGCCAACCATCGCTTCACTGGGATCGTCATACACTAGATCATCTCTTCCCAATGACGAATGTCACGCCATTTTGTCTCTTTGGCTCGGCAACCTCTGACGGGGTAAGTTAGCGAACCGACCGTGCAATCTTCTCAAAGCACACAAAGTGGTTGGCTTCACGTTGAATGAAAATATTACTTTTGAAGGGATTTTGGACGGAAACGTCGATCCCGTAATACAGAGAATTTATGAATACTCGGTCTAGAAGGGTTAAGTGTGGGTTCTAAGCCTCATGAACCTTTTGGAGGAACGTTGATAACCTTCGGCAAGAAAGGTTTTTAGTTGCTCATGCTTTTGGAGAAAACACAAGATAATGGAAATAGAACTTTTTTATTGAAATAAAGTGACTAGAGTTTTTGGGAGATGGAGGATTTTACAATGAATGGGAAGTAAATAATTCAATCACTTCATCCCCTATTTATAGTACATAAAAATCTCTAGTTTAATCCAATCTAAACTCTAAAAGATAATTAGAATTAAATGTAAACATTAATTTCCTAGTTGGATCCAATTTAAACTCTAAATATGAAAAAGCTTAAAAGATAAATATAAATTATATATAAACAATATCCTAATAATAATCCTAAATATTAATCCTAAAAATTAGAGTTTTAAAATAAAATAAAGTCTTCATGTCTAACAAAAACTCTTTTCAAGTCTTCCACTCTTTCACACTCACATTTTCTTTTCTAAATTCATATTTTTTGCCTCAATTTATCCTTTGTCTTCAATTTAGTCCTTACAAGATAAAAGAATCACAAATAGCCCAATTTAGTAGGATCATACTCATAAAATATTATATAATTAATATCTAAAAGTATGTTACTTTTAAGCATTATTATATTCCCCCTACTTAGCCCATGTTTACCCTCAAATATGATTCCTAATCTACTAAGTAATTTAAATTTTACCATCGAAAGAAATAACACTCCAAAGTTTTACAAACAATTAAGCATAATGCATATGAAAATAAACAGAATCTTTAGCTTGCTATAAGTAAAATCGAAAAAGTAACCCAATTTAAACACACAACAATTAAATTGTCATTATTTCATGAAAGTTAGGCAATCTACTAAACTTACCAAAACACTTAGTTGTTTGCCCTTAGTCTTCAAATTTAGTTTTCTTCCTTTTATTTTGTTTTTTTTTCTTTTTTTCTTAAGATATATTGGTCCTTTTGACGCGAAATGAAATGACAACCCAAGCACTCCATCCCGATTACTCGATCCAACACACTCCTAATTTATTATTCCATAATTTTGGTTAGCGAAAATTTACCTAACACGTCACACAACCTTTTTATGCAAAGTAGGATGATAACCCAAGCACCCCTACCCCGGTTACTCAGTTAGTCATGTTTTATGTTGTTCTCATAACCATGAAATTACCAAAGTTTTTTCTGTTGATTTGATTTTTCATTTTTTTCGGACAAAGAATTTTAACTTAGGAGGACTAGGAAAAACAATAAAGTGTCAAAAATAAGTTTTGGCAACTAACTAACAATCACGAAAAAAATTTAGCATGCATCCGAATTAACTGTTCTCTTTGTAATTAGACTCAATTGATTTTACCATAAGCAAGATAGAGTTATCTTCATTAATCGTAATTATGTCTGCATGATAGAAATAAATCAGTAGAGACAAAATCAACCAAAGCAACATCAAAAGTAACTCAGCAAACAATAAGCATACTCATGGGTGAAACAGTGGGCAATTTGTGGGCAAAATCTTGGGCATGAAACGGGGCAAGAAATACTTAAAAAATAAATGTGAGCAAGACAGGCAGAAACAGCAAGCAACAGTAATAGTAAACACGCAGCAGCACAAATAATAGATAAAAACAACAAAAACAATGAGGAACGTTCCCCCTACTTAAAACGCATTACCCTCAATGTGAAGAAAAATATAAAAAGAAAAGGGTTTAAAATACTCCTCATGTCATCGTCGCTATCGTATTGCTGCAAGTCAAATTCCAGCGTGGGTTGTTCGCTACTCGTTAAAGATGTGACATCGAATTGGTGTGGTGGTTGGGTCGGAGCACCCCAAGGTTGGCGAAGGGAGCGATGACGAGTGGTTATGGAGGGCGGTGACGAGTGAATTCGAGCTTGTAATAACTCGGTTTTTAGTGGTTTCGAAAACAATGATTTCGAGATCACACCTCCAACGAGTCGAGCCATAAATTTATTATTTTAGCATTTATGATGTCGTTAGCATCATATTAAGTTTTGGTTATGAAATCTTAACGGTTATATAGTTAATTAAAAAAATGAACTAAATATTAAAGGGGGTGAAAGTAGTGCTAGTTTAAATAAAGGGACTGAATGAACAATTTAACCAATAGAGAATTTGTTGGTAGAATTTCATGACACTTGGATGTATACGGTGAGTTTAATTAAAGGTTAAGAGAGATTAGTAAAGTTAATGATGAAAGTTAATAAATTACAAAAATGTCATTTAGTATATAAGTGAATTTAAAAGAGAAAAATAAGATTTTTTTATCTTATTTCTTCTTCTTCTTCATATGACCAAGCTTGGGGAACTAGGGTTTCTACTGTTCACTTTGAAGCCTTATTTGAGTAAGCAAAATCCTACCCGTTTTTAGTAATTTTTATGTTTTTGAGTCTGTATCATCTTAATCTAGTTAAAACAAGGACTAATTTATGATTTTGTCAAATGTTATAAATTTTTCCATTGATGAATAAACTTGTCTTTGAATGTTTATGGAAGATTTAAAAGCATGAAGATTGGGTTTAACATATTTGAAAAGTGATTTTTTTATGGATTTAGGGTTTAAGGACTAGATTGTGAACATAAAAAAATGTACATGCTTTAATGTGAAATAAATATATGAATGAGTTGAGACTTTTACCTTAGAATATTCGGTTGGCAATGGGTAAATTTAGAAATTGTTATTTTACATGTTTTGGCTCTAAGAACTAAATTGAATAGAAATACAAAGTTTAGGGGTTATTTCGTAATTTTTTTGAAAAAGGACTTATATGTGTAAATTGATTTAAATTATATGATTTAATGAGAAAATTTGATTTATTTTGTGATAGATCAAGATCGGGTCACAGATCGCGAAAAGGGGAAAATTATTGAATAGTCCCTAAAGTTTCACCTGAACTGCAATTTCATCCAGTAAGTTTGTTTGTTAGATTTCCTATTTGAACTACTGATTATTACCTGATGAGGATGTACTTGAAACATTTGTTGTATAAAAAGGAAGACTCATGTCTCGAGTTGAGCATGAGAATTTGTATAAATAGAAGACTCGTGGCTCGGAATGAGCATGAAAATATAATTAAAGGAAGACTCATGTCTTGGGATGAGAATGAGAATATAATTAAAGGAAGACTTATGACTCGATAGAGCCTAAGATTGATTAAAGAGAAAATTCTGCATTCTGATGTTAATTATTGTTACAATGCTTAATGATAAGTAATGATTCATTATGCACAAACTTACTAAGCTAAAAAGCTTACATGTGTATTATGGTTGTTTTGTAGATTTCATTTTGGCTAGTTGAAGATCGGATTACCTCGAAGACATCACACTATCCAGGAGCTGGTTTCGTAGTTCTTACATCACTTGGTTATATGGCATGTACTAGGATGATGTTATATTTTGTATATGCTTATTTTGAGACTATGATACTTGTAGAACCTTGGTTAAATGATGAATTTTGAATGCTTGATCAATGTTATATGTGATATCTAGTACTTAAATGGTATGCTAAGTGTTGTATTTAAACACAAAGGTGTTATTCATTGTACCTTATGTCTATGAATGAAGTTTTGTAGATGAACTTGTATAAATTTGAGAATTCTACATACTTGTTTCGGTAGAACTCCTGCATTATCTGTACAAGCACAGGGTAGGAGAGAGGTTTTTTATTGACTTAGATTGTATCGGTAGTTGCATTTTAAGTTTCAGTAGTTCTGTGCATGTTTGTATCGATAGAAGTTGCAAGGTAGGACTTCTTAGCTCTCTAGAATTTTTAGTATCGGTAAAAGCATAACTAGTTTCGATAGATGTTACACTTGTATCAACGGAACTATCACAAGTATCGGTAGAAGACTGCACTATTTCCAAATTGCTTTCTGACCTGACTACTATCGATACTTGTCTAACAGGTATCGGTAGAAGTCTCCAAAAATTTGAGAAATGACCTTTTTACCCTTGTTAAATTGTATTTATAAATAAATGAAAACTTATGTCGTGTTGGGTATATTTCTTTAATAATGTAAGAATGGATGACATGATTTTAAAAGAAGTTAAGTGATAGATGATTTGAATGACATCGAGACACTAGCCGGCGACGGTTTCGAGTTTTGAGTGTTACAGGGCTATGGCTAGGCAATGGTAAAGGAGAGGATGGAGGCGTGGGTGGTTGGGAGTATGTGTTGCGACAAAATAGGGGTGAAGAGGGGAAGGGAAGAAATTAGGGTTTGTTGAAAATGAGGTTATATAGGTTAGGTGGTGTTTGGGGGCAGGGCTAGGCTAAACTGACTAAGGGTGCTCTATTCCTACGCGGGGATAGGGGATATGGGCAGCGGCTATTTGGGCGTAGGTTTAGTGTTTACCAAGATGCGCCTTCATCGTATGAAGTTCTCGTCACCGTTTTTTCCTGTGAAATTAATTCCTAGATTTTTCTGGACATAAAATGAAAATAAATAAATAAAATAAAATAAATTTGGGTTGCATCCTAACAAGCACTTGTTTAACGTCGCTAGCTTGACGCTCGAACTAGTATTAAAATTGTTCCAGCTGAATTTTTTCGATCGTATGGGCTTGAAAATTTGGTGTCTGCATAACATAAGGTAAAAATTTAGTATTCATAGGAAATATTAACTCATTAACAAACTCACAACTTGAATCTGAATCGAAATTATCATCAAAAAAATTTTTAAATTTATTTTCATAGAGTAACTTGAAAGTCTATTCTGCTAAGGATTCAACTATATCGACACGGTTTACGTTCAAGATTTCATTAAGGTGACTAATGGTGTCGTAAACATTAAACTTCACAATCTCCCTTTCAAACTCCATCGTGAGGGTTCTGCTTCGCACGTCAATCTTAGTATTTGTGGTACTAAGGAAAGGTCGCCTTAACAAGATGTCTAAAGACCCAGGAGTATTATCCTCTTCCATCTTCACTACATAAAAATCTACAGGAAAAATCAGTTTGTTGACTTTCAACAACACGTCTTCAAGGACTCCTTCGGGATACACAATGGACTTATCCGCCAATTGGATTATAACACCTGTTTCCTTAAAAAAACCCACGTTAAGTGATTCATAAATGGAAAAAGGCATTACATTTATAGAAGCCCCTAAATCACACATAGCTTTTTTAATTCCAAAGTGGCCTATCTTGCATGGTATTGAAAACATGCCCCTATCTTTACATTTTGTAGGCATCTTTCATTGCAAAACAACAGACACATTTTCACCAACGTTTACCTTTTCGTTTCCAGTCAATTTTCACTTGTTGGTGAAAAGTTCCTTAAGAAATTTGGCATATCGTGGAATCTGTTTAATGGCATCTAACAACGATATGTTTACCTCAACTTTTCTGAACATTTTGAGGATTTCTTTTTCCTCCTTAACTTTTTGATCTTGTTTCAGTCATCTTGGAAACTGGGGTTGAATTCTGGGCAATGGAGATTTTGACCAGACTTGTTCGTCGCTCTCCTACTTTTTCTAGGCAGAATCTTGACCAAGATTTGTGCCAGAATTTGGTTCCAGTACTTTCCCACTTCGTAGCATCACTACATTCGCATTTTATCTTGGGTTAGGTTCTGTTTGTGACGGTAACCTAGCCTGTGCGCTTAATTTCTCAATTGACGTGGTCAACTCTTTTATAGATGCCTCTGTTTTCTTTTGAAAATCTATAGTCTGCTGTTAAAAATCAGCATATTAGCTGCTAATTTATTTACCATGGCTTTTAGAGAAGTACCTAAATTTTGCACTTGTTGTGGGAATTGGTTTTAGTATAGCTGGTTATAGCATGGATTCGCCCCATAGATCAAGTTAGGATGGTCTTTCCATCTTGGATTGTATGTATTGGCGTAAGGGTCATATCGCCTCTGGAGTGGTCTAGGGAAGTTTCCCAAAACATCTGAATGTGCCATAATATCGTCATATAAACTAGAGCATGCGTCAGTTATATGTTCGAGTTTTGTACAAATTCCGCATAGTCGGGTCGGTCTTGTTTTTACTGCAAAAAGAGAGCTCACGATATTAGTATGTCTATCAACTTTATCTTCTAAGGTTGAATTACTTAACTAGTGAACCCATCTAGTAGGTTCAGGATTGGCTCGAAATTGCTGAGTGTTTGCAGCCATTATGGATATCAAGTCCCTTGCTCGTTGAGGAGTCATATTAACCAACGCTTCTCCACTGGCGGAATTTATCATATTCATCTTCATAGGTTTTAGGCCTTTATAGAAGTATTGGAGAAGATATTGTTATGTTATCCCATATTGTGGGTAACTTGCACACAACTTTTTAAATCGCTCCCAATAGTCGTAAAGAGACTCCACATCCTTTTGCCTAATCCCAACAATTTCTCTCCTTAACTTAGCAGCACGCGATGTTGGGAAGAACCTGTTAAGCAAACGAGAAAGATCAACCCAAGTTGTAATAGATCCAGGAGGTAGATAAAATAACCATTCCCTAATAGAGTCTACTAAAGAAAAAGGGAAAGCGCGTCCTCAGTTACCCCTAGAGGTTTCATATTAAGGCAAACCATATATAACTCCTTCAGATGTTTATATGGATTCTGATTTTTTAATCCATGAAAAATAGGCAATAATTGGATTAAACCTGATTTAAGTTCAAAGTTAGCATCCACAGTAGGATACGCAATGCATAATGGCGGTTGATCATCAGGAGCCTCGGCTAATTGTCGAATTGTCTGAGCCATAGGTTATGGTGTCGGATTTCGATTTTCATTAACCCTAGCATTCGACACTTCCTCTGGCCGATCAACTCCTTTGTTTTCCAGTGTTGGATTAAGGTTTTTGTTTACCCTAGATTCTCCTTCGTCACCTTCTTCTACTTTTGAAGGTGGATTATACTTGTTCCTACAACCTCTGACTGCCTCTTTCATAACTTTGTTTCCTTGCTATTAGCTTTTGTAGTCTTTTCAATCTCTGGATCGTATAGGTACGTAAGATTTCCTGGAGCAGATCTAGTCATAAGAAAGAAAACAAGATTAGTACGTTACCAGTCCCTGGCAATGGCGCCAAAATTTGGAGTGTCGTCAGGAGCACCAAATATAACCTATTCCTAAAAAAATCAAAAATAATAGTAAAGGGAAGTAGGGTCAAATCCTCAAGGACTGGAGTGTTGCAAAGAATTTTGTATGTCGAGATTCTGGGCGAAATCTTGCCCAGGAAAAGCGTCAGACCTGGAGAAAATAAAAAAACAGAATTAAAAGATATAAAAGATTGAGGTGTCAAAATAATCTAAATTGCATAAAAATAAACAGAGTTGAAGGAAAAAAGGTTTTATCAATATTGAGAGATCTAGTCTCCGGTTATCTTAGTTCCTCCTCAGTTCAATCATAGACTTTAGATGGTTCTTATCATGCCTGAATAAGCCAATTATAGAAAAGAGGACACTTATGACCACCAACTCCTGATATAATTTTGATTTTAGAGGGACCTGACTCTAGCCAATCGTCGCTCCAATGGTACCGTCTTACATTAGATCATCTCTTCCCAATGACGAATGCCACGCCATTGTCTCTTTAGCTCGATAACCTCCGACGTAGTAAGTTAACGAACCGACCGTGCAACCTTCTCAAAATACACAAAGTGGTCGGCTTCACGTGGAATGAAAAGATTACTTTTGAAGGGATTTTGGATGGAAGCGTTGATCCCGTAATACAGAGAATTGATGAATACTCGGTCGAGAAGGTTTAAGTGCGGGTTTTAAGGCTCATGAACTTTTTGGAGAAACGTTAATAACCTTCGGCTAGAATGGAGTTTTAGTTGCTCATACTTTTGGGAGAAAACACAAAATAAATGGAAATAGAATTTTTTTTTTATTGAAATAAAGTGACTAGGATTTTTGGGAGATTGAGGATTTTACAATGAACGGGAAGTGAATAATTTAATCACTCCATCCCCTATTTATAGTACATAAAAATCCCTAGTTGAATCCAATCTAAACTCTAAAAGATAATTAGAATTAAATCTAAACATTAATTTCTTAGTTGGATCCAATTTAAACTTTAAATATGATAAACTAAAAAGATAAATATAAATTAAATATAAATAATATTCTAATAATAATCTTAAATATTAATCCTAAAAATTAGAGTTTTAAAATAAAATAAAGTCTTCATGTCCAACAAAAACTCTTCTCAAGTCTTTCAGTTTTTTACACTTTCACATTTTCTCTTCTAAAATCACACTTTTTGCCCCAATCTATCTTTTGTCTTCAATTTAGTCCCTACAAGATAAAAGAATCACAAATAGCTCTATTTAGTAGGATCATACTCACAAAATATATATAATTAATATCTAAAAGTATGTTACTTTTAAGCATTATCACGTGATCATGGGTGGGGACTGTCCTCAATGGAAATTTAGATCTGTTTTTTAGGTTTGGGTTCGATTTGATAAAAAAATGGACTTAAATTTCTTTTCAAGTTCAATCCAGAAAAGATGTTAAAATTGGAGTCAGACCTAATCCGTCTGCTCATATTAAAATTTTTTATAATATTTTTTTATATAAAAATAAATTTTAAAAGTATAATAAATGAAATACATTAAAATCATTAAAATAAAAGTTTCCAACAAATTAAAAATAAATTAAAAAATATTTATACTTAAATAATACTAAAATAACAACAACAAAAAAATAATAACAATATAATAATGAAATGATAGTAAAATTACAATAAAATACAGCAATAAAACAATGGAAACAACATCAAAAAATTTCTTTTTACAAATTTGAGTCGAATTCATGTCTAAAGAATTTACCCGAAATCTAACTTACCCAAATTTATTTTTCGAGTTTATTTTTCGAGATTATATTTTTATTAGCTTAAACTTTTCCTAAAATTTTTATCTCCGGAGCTCACAGTAAAAACTCTCATAAATTAAGAGCAGGGGTTGTTGAAAAATGCAAGTCAACTGCTGTCTGGTGGTGAGAAACCAATCTCTGGAAAACACGATACAGAAACACAATTCTGAGGTTTTTCCGGTTTCCATAAGATTGTCCACGATTTCTTCCTTTGCCCTTTTGGGTCTGCTATTTTCTCAGAGCTTTTATTGCTCTCCATCGATATGGTTGCATCAAAATCTCCCGATCCTTCCTCATCCAAACACCCTTTTCCTAATTTCTTCTCTTTCTGGAGAAAAGCAAAGAAACCCAACGAAGATTCGCCACCATGGACCAGACTATATAGAAGGTTTACACTTGAAGAGCTCCACCTTGCAACCGACAACTTTGGGTTGAAAATAGACCAAGGTGGTCTTTCTAGTGTTTACAAGGGTTTCATCAATGGCGGCCTTAATGAAACGGTTGCTATCAAGATGTATGATAATAATTCACTTTATAGCCACCGGTCTTTTCTGAGCGAGATGGAATTGCCATGGAAGCGAGATCACCCCAATGTCTTTTCTCTCATCGGTTACTGCATCCAGGGTTCCCATAGCTATACCGTGTTTGAATATATGCCCCATGGAACCCTCCATGACCAACTTCATAGCAAAAACGACTCAAAGACCTTGTTATCTTGGAAAAACAAGCTTGAAATTTGCATTGGAGCTGCTCGCGGAATAGAGTTCTTACATTCAGGTAACCCCTTGATCATCCACAGGAACATTAAACCTTCCAACATTCTTCTAGACAATAACTGGTTTGCTAAGATTTCCGACTTCGACCTTTCCAAGTTGGTGCCAACAAGGTTGTCAGATTCAGATAGTCATGTCAGCACCGCCATATGTGGCACTTTGGGGTATATAGACCCTGAATATTTGGTGAGTGGTCATCTGACACTGAAATCTGATGTTTATAGTTTTGGGATTGTTCTGTTTTAGGTTTTATCTGCAAGAAAACCAATGGAAATAAACATACTAGAGGGACAAGAGACAAACGTAATGCAATGGTGGAGACAGTGCGTGGAAGATGATAGGGTTGGTGAAATCATGGATCCTCGCATGAAGGTTGAGGTGGCACCAGATTGTCTAAAAGCATACGCTGATATAGCGTATAAATGCTCAAACGAACGAGGAAGTGAACGACCATCAATGGCGGATGTGGTGAAAAGGCTTGAGCTGATATTGTTGTTCCAGGAGTGTTTTGAAGCTGATGTACCTTTCTGACCATCTTGGCTAGCATCTATTGCACCTCCCCCAAAGAAGAATGAGCCTCTGTTTGGGGTTGAGTTCCAAGACTCGGACATCTCCGTATCCGATTACGACTCCGAAGAGCTTCTTCGTGATTGAAAAGTTTCAGTATTGTTGCCTGAAATTGAGCCATTTGGTTGTTTAGGAGCTTAATTTGCAAAAATTGGATTTAGATTCATTACAGTTGATGCAGTCCTTTAAACTTGTGTGTAGCATTCCAGTGCTGCTAAAAACTAAAATTTGATCAAGAGAGAAATCGAATCTTTTGTGGAAAGGAAAAGCAGTTTGGGGACTGGGTTTAGCTCAGTCGCTTTACGGAATTCCGGTATCTGCATCCCCTGAAATTCTGTTTAGCTGGCATTTTCTTTTCCTTAAATTTGGTGATTTTCCTTTGATGACAATGAGGCTATTCTTGCGGGATTATTCTCTTCCTCTACCTGCAATCATTTGTAGAGTCAAAAGATGGAACATAGTCAAAAAGGAATCTCTTATCGGTATAACCTTCTAAGAATCTTTAAAGGAGTAAAAAAACTTCATAAAGGGGTTTGGATACTGACAGTTGACAGAATAATTACCCATCGAAAAATTCGTTTATAATCTTATCAAAGTTCAAAAATTTCAGGCATGGAAAAGCTTGAGGGGTAGTAATTTTGTTTCTGCTAAACACGAAATTGATATGAAGACTCGAGTGAAGGAACATCAACTTGGTGTATCATTTATTGTTGTAGTAGGGAAAGTCGTCGTCATTTTCCAACTCCTTCCAAGATGGATAGCAGTAAGACAGATTGCTTGTATTTTGCCACTGCTACAAAGGATATGTATATATATTGATATTCGACATTCATCTCGAATCTGATAGTTTTATAAGATTTGACAGATAATAATTCTTGTTATTCGTTTAATCGTATGGAGCAATATTGTCAAAGGAAAATGACGGACGAATAGAAAGATTAGCCACGCTTACAACAGACAGGAATAAAAAAGAAAAACAAAAAGCTGCATACATGGTGATCGCTTTTAATTGTGTGTGTTTATCTAATATATAAGAAGGGATGATATGAAATTGTAATTCACTCATCTTTTCAATTTTTAATTTTGTTGTTATTAAAGAAAGATAAAGATACGTAAAATCACATTTTCATATAATCTTTTCTCATTTATTTAATTAAAGAATTATTAGCTAACCTATTTGAAATCAAACTCTACCACACTGCACCATTATTCAAGTTGTAAGTCATAACAATCAACCTTATTTTTTGGAATGAAAAATGCCACTTTTTTTTTAAAATAATCATTTAAATATTTTTCATATTATTTTAAAAAATAGATTGATTTCGAGAGTGGTAATAAAAAAGAGCTTTTAAAAAACAATTTATATCAAATGCGTTTTCTTTTAATATTTTTTTTTGGCTTGTTAAATGGTTGCATTTTCTACCATTGGGTTTCAAATTCAAATCCCCTCCACTAAATGTTTATTTGGTTTTTTTTAATAAATTATTCAATTTTTTTATTTTTAATTAATAACTTTTTTTATTTATATAGATAAAATAATAAATATATAATGAAAATAATTTTTATATATATCATTATGTTAAATATATTTTATTTTTCAAAAATATCAACTAACTTTTTTGATATATTTTTTATGTATAATTTTTATATGTCGAAATTTATTTTTTTCATGTACATTGTCGTAAATTCGTAACTATTTCAAATTCATTATCTTTGGAGCTATTCAAAAAACCACATTGATGTTCAAATTCGTCAAACTGATAGTGATAAATTTTGGAGATATACTGGGTTTAATGGGGAACCTCTTGCCAGTACTCGAAGTGATTCTTGGACCTTACTTAAGCATTTAAGAGCAAGTAACAATCTTCCTTGGCTCGTAAGTGACGACTTTAACGAGATATTATATTCTTTTGAGAAGGTTGGTGAAGTTCCTATGAGGAGCGAAGAATGCAAGCTTTCCGTGAGGTGCTTGATGATTTTGATTTGATTGATGTCGGTTTCACAGGCACGTGGTATACTTGGGAAAGGGGTAACTTGCCTGAGATGAATATTCGTGAACGCTTGGATAAAGGTGTTGCTTCTGAGGCTTGGTTCAATATGTTTCGTTACGGGAATGTTTGTCACCTTTCTCATACATTTTCGAACCATTGTCCGCTTCTTATTAATATAGATGGCAATGTTCGTTCCAAAGGGCAGCCAACTTTCAAGTTTGAATCATGGTGGCTACTTGAGGGAACGTTGGAGGATGAGATTAGAAGATCTTGGGAAATACATACTAATTCCATTTTTGATAAATTGGAACGTCTTAGCTTACATTTAAGTTCTTAGGCACGTGAGATAAAGAAAAATAAAGTGGGAATTAAGCATAAGTTAGAGGCGCATCTTGAAGAATTACTCCTTGGTGATCGAGAGGATAATAATACACATATTAGTTTAAATCTTGAAATAGATAAGGACGAGACTTACTGGGAACAACGTGCAATAGTTAACTGGCTTCGATTGGGAGATAAAAAAACACATCATTTTTTCATCGTTATGCCACGACTAGGAAAAAGCGGAAATACTATTACTAGTTTGCAACGGGAGGATGGTACCGAAATGAGAACAGGGGAAGAAATTGCTGAGGAAGCTACAGGTTTCTTTGAGAACCTACTCACTTCGTCTATGACTGGAGGTGGTGAAAGCATTTTATCTAGGATTAATTCGATCATCTCGATGGAGGATAACGCTTTTCTTCTTGGAAACTTCACAGAGGAAGAAATTCATTTATGGGACCAATGAAAGCTCCGAGTTTTGATGGCTTTTAAACAGTATTTTTCAGAGATTTTAGAAGATTGCTCAACAGGATGTTGTATCTTTCTGCTTGGGTGCTTTTAACGAAGGTACTTATCTTGATATTGCTAATTCTACTGAAATCGTTCTTATTCCCAAGATTAAAATCTCACTTCTTTAGTGCATTACCGTCCGATTAGCCTTTGTTCAATTCTGTACAAATTAGTGGCAAAGGTCCTTTCTAATAGATTACATCATATGATTGGTAAATGCATCGATGATGTCCAGTGTGCATTTGTGCCTGGACGATTAATATCAGATAATATGATTTTGGCATATGAGTTGCTTGATACTTTTAGGAAAAAACAAATGGGGAGACGAGGTTTTTTAACAGTCAAGCTCAACATGAGCAAAGCATATAATCGGGTAAAATGGGGTTTTATGCAAGCAATCATGAGCAGGTTGGGTTTCACTGATGCTTGGATACGAAAAATCATGAATTGTATTTCTACCACCTTTTATTCGATTCGTTTGAATGGTGGCTTGGGACGAAATTTCAAATCGACGAGAGGGTTACGATAAGAGGACCCTTTTAGTCCTTTTTTATTCTTTTTGTGTGCTAAGGGTTTATTAGCTCTGATGCGCCAAGCGTTGGATAGGGGGATTTGACAGGGGTTCAGGCTCGTAAAAACGGTCCAAGTGTTTTGCATTTGCTTTTTGCCGACGATAGCATTCTCTTTGGAGAGGCCTCCACTAACAATGTGATTTTTTTGATGAATATTTTGAAGGATTATGAGGACTGTTTGGGACAGAGTGTAAACTTTAAGAAGTCCACTATGATGTTCAGTTCTACTGTTGAGGAAGCTGAGAGATTTCGGTTGGTTGCTTTGTTGGGTATGCATGTCACACAAAATTTCGAGAAATACTTAGGCCTACCGAATATGGTAGGTCAAAATAAACGAGTCTTTTCGTAACATTAAGGACAGAATTATGCAGCAAATTGGAAGTTGGAGTTCAAGAGTTTTATCTCAAGGAGGAAAGGAAATTTTTGTTAAATCAGTGCTTCAAGCTATTCCCTCTTATGCAATGTCCTGCTTTTTATTGCCAAAGACTTTTTGTTTAGATTTGGAGAGAATTTTTGCTAGATTTTGGTGGGGGAAAGGCTGAGGGAAGAAAGGGGTCCATTGGTGTGAGTGGAAGCATTTGTGTAAAATGAAATTGGAGGGAGGAATGGGCTTTCGAGATATGGGTCAGTTTAATATTTCAAAGCTGGCAAAACAAGGGTGGAGGATTATGACGAGGCCTGAATCGTTGCATTCACGGGTTTTTAAGAACAAATACTTTTCGAACACAGATTTTTTGCATGCTCCTCTAGGTAATAGTTCATCGTATGTTTGGAGGAGTATATGGGCCACCAAGAGTGTCTTGGATAAGGGAGTTTGTTGGAGGGTTGGCTTGGGGAATAGTATTTCTGTCACTGAGGATCCATGGATTCCTGGAAATGCTAATTTTAAATTGCCTAGTCCAAATTTTAATCATAGTAATTTAAAAGTTGCTGATTTAATTGTGACAGATACTCGTAAATGGAAAAGAGCAGTTATTGAGTCTACCTTTTCGGGGAGTGATGCAGCTAATATTCTGAAGATCCCGCTGTCATTTGAAGCACAGCCTGACTATCTGGTATGGGGGCGTGAATCCTCAGGCGAGTTCTCTGTCCGTAGGTCATATAAAATTTTACAAGGCCAAATTTGGGATCCTAGTGCTTATGAGTTACAAAACAACTCTATCAATTTTTACAAATTTCTTTGGAATCTAAATATTCTAGGAAAAGTGAAAATTACACTGTGGCGCTTCTCTTGGAATTATGTGCCTACTTTTGCCAATCTTAAAGTGAAGAAGCTGCTTGTTGATGCTCATGTCCTCGGTGTGGGGGAGTTGCCCATGTTGTAAGGGATTGTCCCAAAACAAAAGAATTTTGGTCAGAGTTACAGTTTCCACATAATCCTCAAGCTCAGGGTGTAAACATAATTCAATGGTTTACCTGGATTTTCCAAATCAGCTCGAACTGGCAACGTAAGTTATTTTGCTGCGCCGTTTGGGCAATGTGGAAAGATAGAAATCTCCTGGTTCATGAGAAGAAAACAATAACTAGTAAGGATACAGTGAAATTCATCAATAGATATGTGGCAGAAATTGACGCTTTGGACTCTAAGAATAATACCCATGAGACAAACCAAGTTGGTTGGGTTTGTCCTCCGGCTTCTTTCGTAAAACTTAATTTTGATGGAGCCTTTGATGGTCAGGATTTCACAGCGGCACTTGGGGTGATTGCTAGAGAAGAATGGGGTTCAATTATCTTCGAGCATGCTGAGTTTCAAGAAGATGTTGCATCTGCGTTCACAGCTGAAGCTTTAGCCTGCCAATTAGCTGTTAAAATTGGTCTAGACAAGGGTTGGTAGAGACTCATCGTTGAGGGTGACTCTTTGACTATTGTTAAGAAATGCATGTCTAGTCTAAGAGATGATACTCTAATCGGACCGGTGATTGCTAATATTCGGAGGATGAGTCACTGTTTTCAAGTTCTTAATTTTGCTTTTGTTCCCATATCTGGAAATGATCATGCACACTCTTTAGCAAAAAGGAAAATGAAAGAAGGGCAGCAACTTTACCAGTTACAGAAGGCTTTCTCGGCGATGAAGCTAAATGAGGAACCATCGCACCCTCCGGAAGACTGAACTGAGAGGAAAGCAATTTTGATACAGGGTTGTTGAATCTTTTCTTTGATAGTTTTAGATTACCCATGGTTTATGAATCGTCCTTTGCAGCACATTGATTATAGCTTTTGGGGGATGAGCTTTTGTCCTGATATAATAGAAATAAAAGCTCAGTCTGAATTTATTCAAAAAAATATATCATTATCTTTTCACCTACATTGTGGGTATAGTAAATCTAATATGTAAAATCAATTTACTATTTCAAATATAATTAATTTTAGTAAATATAATATTTATATATGAAATATTTACTTTTTCTATCCATATCATCGGTTTGAAAAAATTTAGTGTTATATATTTTTGTATGTGTATTTTAAATAATTACTTGTATAATATTAAAATTTACAATATCCGTGATGCAGGTGAAAAAATAATTATTTAATTTTATAATATTAGAATTTATTATACCCACAATGTAAGTGGAAAAAAAATATTTCACATATAAAAAATTATATTTACTAAATGAAGTATTAGTGCCTTTCCCTTGATATGAATACCTCCTGAGTTAAAGTTCAAAATTTGCACTTGCTACCTATTTCATGCCATACCTATAATCTCATACTAAAACCATTTCAAATTATACAATTAATCATATTTTTCATCCCAACAACATCCAATTTAAGCACTCAAACAACTCAACCCTTTTCACTTACTAAAGTCTCAATCAAGCCATTTAACCAATTAATAGATAGTTCCATACTAAATTTACATTTAAAATACCAAAACATATACACTAAATGCATTCCATTACCCAAAGTATGCCATCTTTCACTATGTATCAAGTTATCATTTGTCAACATCTAACATATATTCAAAGCATGCCAACTTCAAATGCAAATCTTGCAAAACATAATTACATGCCTTATCAACAAACAATAACCTTCCACACCATATCAACCACATACAAACCTATTTACCAATTTGCTTTCATTTGACCAAAACATACATCATTAGTATAGCATAGATACAAGCATAAAAACATAATTTATACCAAGATGACCCTAATAGGTACATGCCATTAACTGACAAAAGAAATTTCACTAACATTGTTGAGTCCTAGACTATAGTTAGATGATGATGTCGATGAGAGAATCACGATTGAAACCTAATCTGTGCACAAAAAACAAAATCTTACGCTGAATACTAAACCCAATGATATTTCTATAATGTTATAATGCAACTCAATTTAATATATGGCATTTAAAACAATAGCAAGCATTATAATAAATTCATCATTTATAACATATAAATAAATCTTAGTATGTAACTAATCGAGAAACATTTCATTCACATGCCATGATCCAAATCATTTCCATCATTTATTTCAATTTCATTCCAATCTTTTACATTTATAAACTCGATGTACATAATTTCACACATTAGAAATCATTTTGTATACTAATACTCATTTCACTTTTTAATTCCCTATTAACCTGATTCAAACTCGAGTAGATACACGAATCCAACTAATCACACCAAATTGGCACCTAGTGCCTCATTAGACAATGTCGAAGTATATAGTTTGCGCCCAATGCTCATCAATGTATTTTGGCACCCAATGCCTCATCGGTATAACCGAAGTAAAAGTTGTGTCAACACTCGTCGACTCATAGTCGAAGTAACCATACTCAATCTATCCTATGACATGCCAACTATATCAGACTCTATCTGAATAGTTAATAGGATAACAATTATCCAATTATCCAATTTCACATATAGTTCAATTTCACAATTCATTAATTTCATTTCATCATTCAATCATCAAATCACATGTATCATAACATGGTTCAATCTAATTTAAAGTCAATTTTACATTTGCATGAAGTTGCAATATTTTCAATTTTATTCAATTTAGTCCTCTATCTTAATACTCATTCAAAACATATAATTTCATATCAAATTATCAATTTTAGCTCACCTCATGATCTTACCATGCAACATAGAATAGACATGCGACAATTGAAGTGATTTGAATTATAGAAATATAAATTGAAAACTTCGAACTATTCGTTGATGACATTAGCTTTCCCTTTCCCTCTTGAGGAATCCGGGTCGACATTAGCAATTGAAGCTTCAAATTTAAAACCCTTATAGTCGAAAGTTTCTTCCCCTTACAATGGAGAATTGGTTGCATGAAGATGATGAAGAGAAAACGTTTTCTATTTTTTTATAACATATACATAGTTACCTATCGTCCACTATTATTTTTAAAGTGGTATAATTCTACTTTAGGTCTCAGTCCTTTAAAATTCTATAGCAATTGAACTTTTACTACTTTTACAATTTAGTTCATGTACCTTAATTAATCACTCATCCAACAAAATTATCTATCCAAAATTCAATTCACCTATAATGTAACACCGTAAATATTTAATAAAAATATTTACAAATTCGATTTATGAAAATGGAGTTCCAAAATCGTACTTTTCGACACTACTAAATTTCAAGTCGTTACATTAAAAGTAATGATATTTGAAATGATTAATTGATTTTTTTTATATTAGAATTTATCATGCCCATAAATTATATGAAAAAATAAATATTGAGATATAATATATATATCAAAAAGTTAATTGATGTTTTAAAAAAAATAAAATATATTTAATATATATAAAAATATATTTTCATTACATTTACAATGTAAGTGAAAAATAAATATTTAACATAAAAATTATATATAAAGAAAATACATAAAAAATTAATTGATGTTTTAAAAAGATAAAATATATTTAACACAATGATATATAAAATTATTTTCATTATATAATTATATATTTATTATTTTCTCTATATAAAAAATAAAATAAAAAGTTAAAAATATGTTTATTAATTAATTTATTTTAAAAGAGAACTTAAAACAATATTCATTAAAAAAAAAAAACTCGAGAGGGGATTCAAACTAGTAGACAATGCAAGCATTAAACGCTTTTTATAGGACAAGGTTTTGATTCAAAAAATGATATATTTCTCTAAATAACGTAAAATTTCACTTATTTTTTATCAGATAAAGAAAAATAATCCAAAACCCTAACATAAAATAAGGGTTTCCCAAGTCACCAAAAAAAAAAAAGGGTTTTTCAAAAGATAAAATCCGTAGAAAGTATCACTATACGGCGGAGAACAAATTTAATTTGCGGTATAGGTTATAACCAAATTCAAGGGAGTGCTCCAAAGAAAAAGAATCCACATTTTTGGGTTTGGCGGGCAATTGTCTCCACTCTCATCCAATCCAGTTTCCAGGTGCACAGAAACCAAATTTCATTCTAAATTCCCCCCTCCTTTTATACTCTTACTTCTAAAGACTATTTACTCTCTCTTTTTTTTTTTTTAAAAAAAGAGAAATTAATTTCCCCCTATATTATTTCTTTTTTTTATGTGTTTTTGCTGTCTCGTCTATTAGGGTTGTATATTTCAAATGGAATGTGAAAATTTTCCAAAGAAAAAAGCTTAAAAAGGGTGTTTTATTTTTATTTTTGGTTAAGAGCATCTATGTTTTAGTTAAACCATTGGATGGTGATTGCGGTTGCAAATATTGTCTTAGTTAAGAGCTTCTATGTTTAAATTATTATTTTCTCTGATGCCATTGACGGAGGTTCAAGGTAATGTTTTTTATTTTATTATTTTAATGAAAGATCGAAAAAAAAATATTTTGGAAAGAATTTATTTCATTGCAGGCTGAAAATTCTTTTTCTTTTTTGTTTTTCATTCCAGTTATTTCGTTTAATCATGCCATTTCCATTGCAGGAGGATTGACATCAATCGGCTTTCTGGATAAATTCATCTTTGAAGGCTCTTGTATGCATATATCATAATAAGAGAAAAGGAATGTTGCTATGAATTAATGGCGTGTTGTCATTCTTTGAATCTTCGCACTCCTTGCTTATGGACGAGTCTACATTGCATTCGGAGACACTTCTCAAGGAATCCGAAGGATGGAAATAAATTATTGAGTTTTAACAGATCATATGTGACCCGCCCTTTACCATTTCAAACCCTGAAGGTACTGCTCAAGAATGTTTCGTAGGGCAAGGAGAATAAGAACCTTAGAAGAGTTTTTTTTTCTTGTTTATTGGCTGCATATTCTTGATTAGAAAACAGTGTCAATTGTTTGAATTTTAGTTAGGACAGTATTCTCATTTATGCATATAGCCCATTATTGTATCTTCAGTGCCCCTTAGTAAATTTTGGTTCCAGACCAATCAATATATTCTTGTACGAATGCTGTTGTTACTATAATTACAATGTTTGAACTTAGCTTTTGAAACTGCAAAATACCATTTCTTAGGTCAATAAACACCCACCTACACAAACTTGTTGCAACTATAGATTAAAATGTTTATAACTTAGCTTTTGAAACTGAAATATACCATTTATGTGGGAAAATGAGGATACAGAGATTGCCTGCAAACTTAAAAATAGTATAGTTAAATAGCATGCGTCATGTTGGTGGTTGACGGATTGCAAATGGTTATTTTGCTTTTGCATTCTTTTTATTTTTATTGTGGGAGATAGTATGCATATCCTACAGGGAGATTATGTAACTTTTTCTTGATGTTATTCATGAACTTTTTCTTTGACAGCAGTACTGTAGCTTATCTGGTAACTTAAGTTCTACTGTACCTGGTGATCTTCATGCAATTCCCCACGGGAATGCAGTGATTTCTTCGAAAAAGGAACAAATATTTCACCAAGAGGCAGCTCTAGGGAGAGCCAACCTTCGAGAAACTGTGGTGAATACTAAATCCTCAAATGGTAGAGTAATGCTTATTGATGGCACATCAGTCATTTATAGGGCCTACTACAAACTTCTAGGTAATTCATGCCGATCATGTTTTCTGATTTCCTGCAAAGGTTTTTGTTTTCATCATATTGGAAGTACTGTTCCTTTTGTTTTCTTCTTTTCTGCTGCTAGTCTTAGGTGTTTCCTTGTTGCTGCCTGGTTTTCGTTTTTGGTGTCAATGGGTAAATTATTTCGTAAATTAAACATGAACAAAACAAAAGGCTTAGGTATATAATTCGTTTTCTAAAAGCGTAGTCGTCATAATAACTACCTTTCAAGTTCCAACATAATTCTTCTTCTTTGTGCCTATAACTGGGTATAAGGGACTTTTACAAATAACTTTTCTCCCTATTATGTGTCTCTTATGTTGCACTGATTTTACTTTTTACTTTATTTCCCCCCATGTTTTCATGTAATGTTGGGAGTAGCAAAACTGCACCATGGGTACCTATCACATGCTGATGGCAACGGTGACTGGGTTTTAACTATATTTACAGCTTTATCACTTGTAAGTTATACATGCGTCATTAAGGGAAGTACTTTGTTTTACTTTCTATTGTATTTATGCTGAAGGCATTCATTTGATGTAGTCTTGTTGTTGCCTGCTATCAGTTTTACTTATTCATCGGTAATAGATTACACAGTGGAATTATGGGATTTGCTGATATATGCATTATTTTCATAATGGAAGTGCTTGATTCTTTGTTAAGCTATTAGAGGTGGCATGATTCTTATCAGTGGTTCCAGAAGATCTGGATGTCACTTTTTACAGGCTCTGTTTCATGGAAAAATACTTTACCATGGGCAAATGTATTTCATAGAAGGCATTTTCCTTAACAGATTATTTTGTCCTCCTTTTTAGGTGACTCTCTTAAAAGTATTTTATATTGTTTGAAAAATAACGAAAATCTTGAAATTTTATATACTTGTTTTGAATTTTTTAAGATTTTAATTTTCAACTTTTTTGTATTGGTTAAGGCATTTCTAATTATTGTTATCTTGCAGATAATTGATGTTCTGGAATTTGTTCCTTCACATGTAGCGGTATGTATGCTTTTTATTTTTCCGTTTAATTCTCTTGTTTTTTCTTAATAACATTTTTTGAGATGCTTGTCTGTTTACTTCTAAGCTGTCCCAGATTGGCTCGAAGGCATTAAATTTTATATTAGAATTTGGAAGTTCTGTAAACAAACGGAGTCTGACGTTATTGATGGAAAGACATAAAGACATTTGTATTAATAGGAGTCATTTCTATATTAAAAGTTCTCTTGCTAAGAAAAGAAGAAAAGATCCATGAAACTGATAAAAATATTTTTAAATATTGTCTGTTTGGGCTATATTTATAACGACTAGCAAACTATTTCACTAAAAGTAGGGGCCACTTAATTTTTATAGAAGAAAGCACTTTTAATCTCCAACTGATGTTGTTTGATCTTAAAGTTGAAATCTGCCTACATTGCCTTCATGGGAGTAGCAAACTGAAAAGTTTATGATTTATCAATCATTAATAACTTACTAATTTGGTTTGTCTCACTGGCTGTAATCTTGATTATTATTCTAATAAGCATGTTTTTTTTTTTGTATGTTAGTATCCTGTCAAAAATTAATTTTAAGTACTTGCTGATCTACCATGTTAGTATACCTATAGCATTTGATTAGATAGAAATACAGATATTTTGGTCTGATATTCATACATAGGATTAACTAGTTTGATGAGTTAATTGAGTTACAGATTTTTACTGTATACTACCATTAAGATTGCCTTTAGAGCTTGTATAACATAAAAATGTGTGGTATTCTTTTCTCTTGAAAAGGAAAAGGCTAAATGAAAAACTTATATGAATTTCTTCACATGAAGCTTCTTAATTTTAAGTACAAACGTGTTAAACTTATTATCATCCATATGGCAACAGAAAAACAAGGAACTTTAAAGTAATGAACTTTATTATTTTTTTTCCCACTAAGTTAACACAAATATATGGAGTATATGTTCATTATTCAGTTATTTTCTCTCTTGGAAAGTTGTTAATTGCATAACCTGTATAGTCTTTTAAGCTGTATCACTGGAATTTTCTTTCTTATGGCTTTGTGCTAGGCTTTCCATAGGTATTCCTTGCTGTGATTTTATAGCTTGTTATTGCAATTGTTTTGCATTTTCACTTTACTGTTTATATAGCTGTATAATTTTCCAAATAGTGTTTCTTATGCATTTTCCCCCTTTCTCATGCAGGTGGTGTTTGACCATGATGGTTAGTTTTAAAAATTCAGTATTATTGTTTCCTTATATTACTTAATTTATAAATCACTATTTGTGTGGCGCTCATTCCAACAGATAATTCTACTTTTTGTCCTTATAAGCGTGGTTTATTACTATTTAAATAGATCTTTGAGCTTTTTGAAATGGATTTTAAATGGATCTGATTTAACTAGTTTTGCTCCTGTTGCCCTGGTGAACATTTTCCGTACTTAATCTACTCTTGTTTCATATACATTTCTGTTGATGGTAGGAGTGTTCATGTTAAGTCTTGGGAGAAACCTAAACTGGACCAATCAAATTAGCCTGAATTGAACATATTACTTGAAAGCCTAACTAAAAGAGTGAAAATTGGTTCAGTTACCACTTACCACTATTTCTTGAAATTTCCAAAATTATGATAAAACAGTGCAGTTTCTTGTTCTATTTCATAAATTTTATAAGAAAAACATGTGTGACAAAATTTTGTGCTATCGGTTTCATTAGGTTGATAATTTTTTAATAATACTACCTAAATCTACCTGAAGGCTAGAAAAAAAATCAAATACATTTGATCTGACCTATCTAACTTATATATTTTGTTTCTGTTTCTCTTGGTCCTTTTCTTTCCTTCTTTCAGGAACCCAAATTTAAACAATCTAAAGCATAGGTTCCATTGAGCTAGTGGACTTTTATGCGAATATCCTGATCTGCACTCATGCCTGCTGTTAACCTTACTTGCTCTCTTCTTTTGTGCCATCACATGCTTGTTTAGTTTTTCAAATTCTGTTCAAAAGTTGAGGCCTTTCCCTTTATTTAGTCTTTAAGGCATGAGTTTATGCTGACTACCAAAGAAGGGTTAGCTTTATATCAAAATCCGTTTAAACATATAGAGTATCGATTATACTTTCTTCACCATTTATTTCTCCAAGGAACATTTTTTCCTCTAATGTTGCCTGTACAAATCAATATTTATTCTGAAATTTGTAATTTTTCTTAGCTTAACAGAAATATGTTTTCTAGTGCAGTGCCACTTTTGAACGATTTAACAAGTCATTTTTCTTTTTGTTGTGCAATAGGTTTGTGCTTTTTTTTTTTTATCCATTACTTCTGAAGTATTCAGATAAATGATGGATCTATAATCAAAATTTAACTTCAAAGCAGTCCTAATTTTAAATATTATAATGGCATTACAAATTAGAAACAAATGTTGTTGGATGCTAATTTTTTTGAGTTATATTTTACTTTATATGTATCTATTTTGCTTTCATACATCTACATAGGTATGAAACTTGTTCTCATATGCGTATTTGTATGAATTCTGTTGTTCAACTATACTATTGGAAATACCAAGTTTATCCTCAACTTTCAGATTGTTGGCTACTTGGGGATGAGATCTGTTTAGAAACTCTGACTAATCTTTGATGCTTTTGAGAAAATTTTATGGTTTCAAATATTTTTCTTAGTGATTGTTGGGCTAGTTCATATAGAAGTTCTCATGTTTGATCCAAATCGTTAGTGCTAGGTATTATGTAAGTATAGTACTAGTTCGAAATGTTCCCCCTGTCTGTCTCGCACTCTCTCTCACCTTTTAGCATGTTGATATCAAGGGATTTGGAAGTCATTCACCCTCACTTCGGTTGAAAGTCCCCATTAGTTCTTCACTACCTTTCACTATTGAGCATAGACAATACTTTTTTTTTAAGCTCGTTTTTGTGCCTATAAGCACTATTATATGCTAAAAAAAACTTTGTATGCTTATGTCATTTGTAGTGAAAGTCTTTTAGCTTAAATTTATGTATGAAGATCTGAAACTCTTTCCAATCTTAATATTGTTTTCTGAAAAATATTTGCAAATTTTGATTTCAATTGGATGTATCATTTAATAAAAGAGGTAGAAATTTTGTCTAAGATGAGTTTCCTGTTTTTGCTCAAAATGTTGCTTAAAGACTGATGAAATCTGAATCGTTTTGTTCATTGAAGTTTTACGAACCACTTTAGTATCTCTAAGATGCCCAATACGATCAAAATGAAACCTTTTAATGTTATTTGAAGCTACCATGGATTGTTATGCACCTGAATTGATTTTATTTTTGGGCGCTTTATGCTCTTTATGTGCTGGATATGATCTAGTATGGTGATCCCTTTTGTAGTCAGTGGCATGGAGTTCCATGGCTTCTGAAGCTCTTCCTTCAAGTAATTTTTAATAGAAAGGACCTCTTCTTTTCAGGAATTCCATTTGGTCATACGTCTATTTCTTCAAAAGAAAATGTCATGGGAAAAGGTATGCTTTTTGATGCTTTTTTTTTTCAATTGTGTGGTCAAATTGCTGACGTAGGCTAATCTCATAGAAATCAATCGTTAAATTTGGGATAGTATGAGTCTGTGAAACTGGATAAGTTATGATGAAGCCTTGTGGATGTAACACAAGCAAAGACACATTACATATGTGTATATATATCATACTGAACGCCTGATCTTCCATGTAAAAGTGAAGGCCAGATCTTTAAGTCCTTGGTTCTCTCAGATTGAGGGGGTTTTGCTTGTCCTTTGTTGTTTAAAGTGAGAATTTTGAAGTCCAATATGCGTATTATATCCCATCCATCAACTAGAAACAAAAACTTAAATGAATGAAATGTAATCATATAACACCACTTCTGGTTGACTATGACTGCCTAATAATCGCAGTTTTTTTCTTCTTTTCAAATATAAATACCAATAATGCCACTCTGATGACTTCCACACTCTCTTGATATCTTGTAAAATAAAAGTCCTGTCAGTTTGCTTTTACTATCATTTCTGTTTCTGCTTCACAAGCAGGTTTCACATGGGAAAGCTTATTTCCAATTTGTTTGACAATCTTTGACAGGTTTCTTGCTTCTATCCGTATTTCTCCATCAAAGAACTAGTAATCCGTTTAATTGTGGTTATTCAGAAAGCAACATGTTACGGGCAATACTATGGCTGTTTTAACTTCTATCTTTAGGAGGTTTCATCACATTGGAATTTAGGTTTAGTTGAACTTGCTATGACTGACTTAGAGAAAGACTTTAAGAAATAAGAATTTCTTGAATGAGATGAATAGACAGAGCAATTCTTGCTTAGTATAAATTCTCATTTACCGAGATTAAAAAACTAAAAGAAAGCATATATTTAAGAAATGTGTTTGCTAATTAACAAATTTCCGTGAAAGTGAGGAAAAAGCAGTGGCCATTTTGACCAACTGCTTGACTGTTATAATATGTAATTGATGGATTGGGGTTATCGTGAAGTTTAGGCATAACCATAATTATCTTGATTGTGTGCTATCACATTTTCTATAGTGCTGCATTAGTCCTTTTCCCAATCTCTGTTTGTATGATAAACAGGAAATCTCTGCTAACATGGACAATGTATGAGCTTCTGTAGAGAGGCGAAGCTAAACCATTAGATCTGCCTTTCTAAGCTACTGTCTTCCTGGTCAATGACTTTTACACCTAAAGTACTTCTGGGAGAGCCTTTTCTAATTGTATCACTAGCTTTATACATGGACTTATTTCTTAAAAGAAGCATTACCTGATATAAAATATTGTCATATTTCTTGGTCAATGCTTTATCTTTATTGTATCTTTTTAAGAAGCCTGTGATGTGGTCCTTTTTCCTATTTGCATTGGTGCATTTGACTCTTGTTAAACTTTCTTTTGACTTTAGGTATTAATTGTAGTATTTGCAAGTAAAGAAACATGCATTGTGTTATATAGCTTTTTGACTGGAAATATACATGTTTTCATCTGAATAAATGTCTGAAAACATATTATCAATTTTTGAAGGTTTAAATTTTCGTCATACTCTGTTCCCTTCATACAAGAGCAACCGCCCTCCTACACCGGATACCATAGTGCAGGGACTTCAATATTTGAAGGCATCCATCAAAGCTATGTCCATTAAGGTGATAGAGGTATAAGTGATTAGACGCCAGAGATGCTTGTGAATTTGTTGGTCCTTTTGGTGTGTAGCAACTAATTAAGAATTTAGTCTAAGGCAGGTACCTGGTGTAGAAGCTGATGATGTGATTGGGACACTGGCTGCAAGGAGTGTTGATGCAGGGTTTAAGGTAATTTTCTTAAGACTTATTTGGGAAAACATGAGCATGCCCTTTGATATGGACTTTTGGTTTTGTTTGGAGTAAAAGAGGTTTCACCAGTTCAAAGGTACTTCCTTTCGCATGTGACAATCAGTTGTTCAATTTATTGTGTGATATCACATTTATTAATAACAATTATAAGAAAAAAGAGTGTACGGTTTCAAAATTGGCAATCCATTTTATTGAACATGCTTCTCTCACACGAATTAAGGAAAGACATATATTGACCTGATGCTGGAGCTATATTAAGAGTTTACTTTATCAAAAGTTTGATGTGGTCTGAAGTTTCTCTGGTTACTTGGTAGCTACTGTTCCTCCACTAATGACTTATGGTGGAGGTATGTTGATTGAAATAACTGGAGATGTTTTTGGTCAGTTTCAGTTTTTATGGTATTAAAATCTGTTCTGTAAGAAAAATTAGAATCACATTAATGATTTAAATTTTAAAAAAGTTAAGCATTTCAAAATAATTCTTGAAGTTATATAATCAGTTAATGACAATTAAGCGATACCTTCTTAAAATGGCCGAATGATTAATGATATCAATGGAAATATTTCCTTCTAATTCTTGTCCATCTATATGTGAGTAAAGAGGTAGAGCTTGTATATCACAATGGAATAGGAAGAAAGTAGTTATCTTATAGATATCAGGCTGAAATCAACAGGCTTTGATTTTTTGTAGATAAGTTAGCTCATAGGATTTGACTGAGTATTATGCAACCAAGAAATCATTTTACTAAAAATATCTATGATTTATTATTCCTAAGGACACAATTTTAGTATCATATAAATACTCAGTTTTTTAGTACTTTGCCTTTCTGATTAGGTGCTTTGGATTTAACTTTTTTCCTGACAGGTTCGAGTTGTCTCCCCAGACAAAGATTTCTTTCAGATCCTATGTCCTTCATTACGCCTACTACGAATTGCACCACGTGGCTATGAGTTAGTATACATTCTTTGATGTGTTTTCATTCTTAACCTCAATTGAAAAGGGGCTATAAAGACCTTGTTTTTCATAAGCAGGCAGCTTGCTTATTTCTTTGTATACATAATGCACATTTTCCGTATATATATGTATAAACATACATCTCTCTTTGTGTATGTATGCTTCTTTTGTACAAATTTGTGCTGTACATATGTTTGGGTATCCTAAAGGACTTTTGGTCTGGTATATGGGTTCTAAATATTTCTACAGGAGACTTTCTAATTTGGCTATCATTTTTTATGTGTGTGTACCCCTGCTAATTGTAACTCTGAATGCTATATCTGAATTCATGGATATTGATAGATTAGGCTTATCCCTTGTTGTTTTACTATTTTCCTACTAAATATAGTGGAAGCTGCCAAATTGGGACAGTTAAAATAAAAGTTTTACAATGTTATATCCGAAGAATCCTCTTATTTTTTTCATTTTCATTGTAAGTTATGATGATGTTGTAGTAATAAACTAGTAATTAAAAGTTTGACTATTTTTTACTAGTTTAGGTTCATTAATTATATGCTGAAAAGTAGTTTAGGAAATTTGGTACCCATATCAAGATATTTAATCTTAGGCCAGAGCTATTTGGGGTTATGAAAGTAAAACTAGATGTGCACCACTATCTTATTTTCCCTGCAAATCTTGTTTTACCTGCAGATTATTCATTATAGAGTAGATTCCTCGGCATCACATACTGGCTGTTTCTGTCAGTTGTTTAGATTATGATTTGATGGTTACTAGTAATTATATTGAGAAGTTGAACTAATAAAATTTACTAATATGTTGAAATTTCGGAACTTTAAGATATTAGTTATGGTGATTTCTTCGCCAAAGATAATTAAGTTTGTTTTACTTTTCAGTTTTAGATTTTCTGCCTTGTTCTTCAAGTATCTGAGATTTCATTTTTATTGCTTTGCTTTCCCAGGATGGTTTCATTCGGAATGGAGGATTTCTCAGAAAGATATGGAGATCTGAAACCTTCTCAGTTTGTTGATGTAGTCTCTCTTGTGGGTGATAGATGTGATAATATCCCAGGTTGTCATAATATTAGTTTCAAATGCTCAATAAAATAAGAAAGAAAATATTCACCATTTTTTGTCCAGCAAATTTTATTATTCCCTTAAGTTACTTCATGGCATGGAGAAGCACCAACAAATTTATTTGAGCAATATTTTTATACTTGAACCTGGTTCCTTTTATCTAACCATTTGTAGAAGCTATACATTTTCTATTTATACATCATATAGAAGTTTAAAGTTATTTGTGATATAAAGCATTTCCTGTTTAAGTTTCTTGTCAAGTTTGCATTCACCATCTCTTGGATGAGCTATGTTTCATGTAAATGATTTATTTGGTTTTTGGGTATGGAAACGTGAATACATGATATGAGGTGGAGAGGATGGGATCGGCAAAGACCTAGGGCTAAGTGATGAAGAAGTAGGATTTGGATGTGAGGAATGGGATCTGGGAAGTATGGAGTGGGGAATAGAGAATAGGATGTTATAATTATGAAATAACTAGTTAGAAGTGAGAACTAGGATCTGGAATCAGAGCTTGAAACACGAGAGAGATGAGGTGTATGGGAAGTCTTTTCCTTCCAAAATGATGTTTGGTTTTATTAACCATGAGGTATCAGCTAGCTTTATATACTAAAAAAACTGTATTTAGGGTGATGGCTGGTGTGTAATTATGTAACTAGTTGAAGAGATGATGTCGTGTGTGGAATGACCTATGGAACCTGCCAAGTCTCTTTTATTTATTTGTCACTCCAGGAACCTAAAATTAATTTAGGAATGACCATGCCACTTGTTGTGGGGTTAAACCTGTTATATTATTAATCATACCAGGAAGAGGTATTTGCTGGAGACCCTGGGAAATAAAGGTAAAATTGGCAAATGTAATTGACAAGAAATAAGCATATTCACATCTCCTATATGCAGATTAGGACTTACCTGATTATTTTAGAAACTAAGGACTAGGACATTACCTGATTATTTTAGAAATACAGTACAGTAGAAATGGGACTAAGGACGTTTGGATTAACGACATTGTATACTCTTGAATCCTTCTTCATGATTGTTCAATAGAGAAAATAGTTGGTGCATGTTCATTGGTGTTGAGACTTTGGATTGGGCTTTTCTCTTTATTTGGAAGTGGATGTCCTCATTTTGGTTCAGCAGGGTCCTATATGATGGTCATACCTGGAGTGAAAGCATAGCTTGTTAGTTTTAGAGTATGCAGGAAGTATAAAATGGAGAAATGAAGTTCTTATATTTTTTTTACTGCTTTGGCTGAGTACATATAAAAGTTGGTTTCCAGAAAGACACAAACTATAGCATAAGTCTGACATATCTGATTATAGTGGAAATTTGATGTGAATTAAAAGATTAGTTGCTGAATTTAATTGAGACTACATTTTATCTTTTCTTGTGTTCGTATTTATGAGGCTTGAACATTTTGTTTCTGAAATTTTGGATGCAACATGCATAGCTGCAGCGATAGAATGCAACTATGTTGTTTAGATAGAGTTTGGGTGAGTTGGAGTGGCTTACATTTTACCTGATGTTTTTTTTACACTACTTTAGCTTGAAAATTGAGTTCTTTCCAATATTAACATAAGCATGCTTATCTATTCATCCTTGAATCTGACTACAGAAATTTCCATCCTAATTTACTTTTCAATCAGATTGTGCATCAGATTATTGACGTCAATGCATTTTAAGTGCAGGAGTTGATGGAATTGGGAATGTCCATGCTGTTCAACTTATCACTAAGTTTGGTATGTTATTTTGTTAAGAACTGAAAATCTGCAGTTATTTTTCTATTAGATGAAACTATCCATCCCTTTTCATGTTAGTAATGAGTATGCTAGTCGTCCTGGAATAATAATAAACAAATTAATAGTTTTATTTCACCCTGAATATAGGCAAAGAAGTTGGCGTTGTTTCACCGCTTAGGAGAAGTGTTCTGTAGGTTGCAATTTTGAGCAATGTTTTAAATTGTCGTTTCTGGAGGTTCTGTTGGGTTTATGATGCCTCTGGGTAACCTTTATTTGATAAATGTTGATCCTCTGCTAGTTTTATGTTTCTATATCCTTTTGATGGGTTTAGCAAAATGGCTGTCATATGCAAAACAAATTGAATGCTTCTATTTGTATTTGTACTCTTTAAGAATATGGGAATCATTTGTACCTTCTCTCTTTTGTGAGTTACATTCCTATCTTCAAAGATGCAACATCACCATGATTTGTGGCAAGCCTTGAGCCACCACTAGACTAAGACATAGCTATCAGTAGCAACTGATAATCCCTTGCCAGGATAATTAATCTTCTTTTACCTGGTTCCATTGAAAAGATAGGAGGAAAAAAGTACAGTTGCCTGAGTAGCAAATGAAAACTTCATAAATGCTCTTCATGTCTTATCACCTAAATGGAGTGAAGTACACTTGTGAATAAAATCTTTTAGTATTAGAAAAAAAATGTACAACATCATCGTCATATATCTGGCTAAGCATAAACATGGAAAATATATATGCCCTACCAATTTAGATATTTATCAATGTGTATATGAATAAAAGATACTGGTATGGAATGGGTTATGGAATAATCTATTATGGTAGCTATTAGTATATGTTTTCCTTTTACGAGTAATTTGTTATGCACCTTGGCGTAGGATCTAGTCACAGGTCTAGACAAGGAAGGAGCCTTGCTTCGACCTATGGTTACTCAAAAGGCATGTTCGTCCTTGACTGAACCCCCTCTTAAAATATTGTTTCTTTTTGAAAGAATAATTGCTTGCTCTTTATTTCATATTGGCAGCCTTTTATAGGTAGTTAATAACAAAGGAAAGAGTCCTAATAGAATTCCTAACTTAGAGTTTATAAGGGAAATAAAAACCTAATATAATAGGGAGAATAAGTAAAACTAAAACTCTTAATAAAACCTGATATAATAAAGAAATTAAACAAATCTAAAATTCTAATTGCAATAAGCGTCCATATCATTACTCCCCCTCTCGAAGTTGAGCTTGTCCTCAAGCTCAAATTCAGAATAAGCTTCAGAACTTATCCAAAATTATCTACCTCATCGTCATCTTGCTTGCCTTCAACATTTGGTACTTCTATCCAAAATAACCTTTTACATTTGTGTCTCATGGAATAAGACTCGTCACAATTATAACACAGCTCATTAGCCCTTCTTTTTGCCATTTCTGCCCCTGTCAATCTCTTAATAAATGGTGCAGAAGAATCTATTTTTCTGTTGTTCCCTATTGGTTCCATTTTTTATCTCCCTCCCTTTGCAATGCTCTTAGTTGTTGGAATGACTGAATTGCTACCAGTGTTTTGGGAAGTTGGCTAGCTCAGGATGGTGTGAGACAACAGTTTGGAAGAGACCTTTTGTTTACGTTCCAATGTTCGAGCCATATTCATGGCAACTCCAAGGTTTTCCGGTTGTTGCATCACAATATCAATTCTAATTTCCTTTACCAACCTGGCAGTAAAGAGGTTTACTTGTTGTCGAGGTTTAAGATCAGCAGTCCTAGTCAATAGTGATTGAAATTGGCGTTGATATTCTTCTACCGTCCCAGTTTGTCTCAGGTTTGCAAGTTCCTCAATGGGTTATTACCCATAGGTGGCAAACCTTACATGACAACACTCTTTGAAGCGCCCCCAATCAAGATTTGCCTCTTCTTATTGTGCCTCTCCTAAGAGATGGTATGAAGCTAAGCTGACTTTGTCTTCTTTGTTAGTTTGTTGATTACCATGAAAATTTTCGCATATTTTCAGCCACCCTAAAGGATCTCCAACACCATCATAAGTGGGAAATTCCATCTTAGACTATCGTGGCACCATGCACCCACCTTGTTGCGGGTCTGAATTCCTTTTCTGCCTTCGCTGCTGCCCTGTTCTTCACTATTTTTCTCTGAATACCCTTTTGATGTCTTTTGAATCAAAAGAGATAACATCGCCATCTGCTCCTCTAATGCTTGTTGCCTTGTAGCCATTTGTTCCATGAAAGCCTCCAGCATGGCTGTCAAAGTTTTTTCGTCACCCATGACAGCCGACTCCAATACCAAGTTGTTATGCGCCATGGCGTAGGATCTAGTCACAGGTCTAGACGAGGAAGAAGCCTTGCTTCGACCTATGGTTACTCAAAAGGCAGATTCATCCTTGACTGAACCCCCTCTTAAAATAACGTTTCTTTTTGAAAGAATAATTGCTTGCACTTTATTTCATATTGGCAGCCTTTTATAGGGAAAGAGTCCTAATAGAATTCCTAACTTAGAGTTTATAAGGGAAATAAAACCTAATATAATAGGGAGAATAAGTAAAACTAAAACTCTTAATAAAACCTGATATAATAAAGAAATTAAACAAATCAGAAACTCCAATTGCAATAAAGCGTCCATATCATAATCATTTCTCAAATAATAGCATACTCGAGTCAATTGTTGATTCCAGCACGTGCTCGGATTGTAGATATTTAGAGAAGCTTCTATTTGAATGCTAATAGACTTATGCTGCTTCCCCTTGGAAAAGTTAAGAAGTATTGTTAGTACTGATTTTAATACTGTTATTGAAGATTCCAACTTTTGCATATACTGATTGTAGCATGTTTGTGGATGTTGGAATCCATATGACTATCATGTCAATCTGTCCAACTAATCATCCTTGAAATACTTGTTTCAACTTAATGTGTTATGGACGATTTCATGCTCTAAAGATTGTAGTTATGTTTTTTCAAAATTGTCTTGTGGACTTCATTATGCTCTAATTTTCTAATATTTTTATTTCAAGTACATTAAACTAGCTGGGGTTGCGTTTTTATATTTGCTTTAAAGCTACTGATTTTCATGCATTGTGTATTCTCTTCTATTCTACGCCACTGTTACTTTTTTCCTAATCTGTTTTTGTTTTGTCGTATTTGTTTATTATCTTTTTGTGTGTAGGCACATTAGAGAATTTACTGAAGTGTGTTGATCAAGTTGAAGTGGACCACATCAGAAAGGTAGAATAAGCTCAGGATGAAAATAAAATGAATATGTGCATGCTAGTAGATTGTTTTATGTACAATCTTTTGTGGTCAGATGCATTATATTTAAGTTGGGTCAATTGCATAAGCACAAGTTGTAGACTTGGTTGGGGTGTGATTTGAATATATATATTCAAGGACGTCCTGATTCCCAACAATTACATAAACTGGCCTATAAATGAGGTTTACTTGGACCAATTGTTGTTTCTGTTTATTCAATCATTCATTTTCAGGATTCATTCTAGTTTTGAACCTAAATCGGCTCTAGCATGCGAGAAATTTTGATCTTATGGGTTAAGTTCTAGCCACATATTAATTTAGGGTCATGTTTGACAGGTGAGTTAATCTGTTGATATAAAACCTTTCCTTTTTGAAAGAACAGGTTCAAATAGTTTGTTTTAAACTTTTTGAAAGCATTATGACCTAACATGACCCTTAAAGGGAAACCTCCTTGTTGCCAAAGTAGAAACTCTAGATTCTCATTCTAGAATTTAACATAAGAAGACTTATTTTGTTCTAGTTGAGGTGGATTATCATTTTGGGATTTGATGGAAGAAAATGAGGTGTGGTTTCCATTTATTGCTCTGTGAGAATCTTCTGCATGCTTGCTTTGATGTTTTAAAATTTTTAATTTTAATGCGAAATAAGGTTCCTTAGCCTCCTCTCTCTTTATTTACTTTTTCTTTTCTGTTATATATTAGAAGTCAACTGACGAACTAAAGTTCTATGTAATGTTTTGCAGGCCTTGATAGCAAATGCTGATCAAGCTGTCTTGAGCAAAAACTTGGTGATCTTATCATCCTTCTTGTGGACAACTAGCATTTGAAGTGATTACATCCTGACACTTGAAGTTTGATGTTATTGTAGGCAATGCTGAGATGTGATCTTCCATTCTATATGGTACCATTTTCCACCAGCGATCTCACATTTAATAAACCCGAGGTTTGTGGACTGATTTAGTTTCAAAAGATTTACACACTATATATACGGTTTGGTGAAGTTCACTCTTGGATTGGTGAAAAGATTAGCTATGACGGGCATATGATGTTAAATGTTGCATGTTTGGTAACCTGTAGTGAAAGGCATGTACTTATAGTTGAGGGTGGTTATTTGTATTGCATGATCATAAAACGGAGAAACCTTAAAAACTGTAAATTATGATGGTTGAAAACAGGACAATGGGGAGAAATTCACAAGCCTTTTGAATGCCATAAGTGCATATGCAGAAGGATTCTCAGCTGATCCAATTATCAGAAGAGCGTTCTATTTGTGGAAGAAGCTTGAAGCACTTTGATTTTTTGAGATTCAAGTTATCAAGGGAAATAGGGCCAAGAAAATGACACTTTTTCTTTTGTTTGAGTGTATAGAACTGCAAAAACAGGAAGGATTATAACTGTCAAAAAATGAATTAAAGTGAGCTTAGAATTTAATTCAGCTATTAATGTAATTATTCATAAGATATTAATTTAATAAATTCTTTTTTTTCTTTTATCGTCTTTGTTAAAAAGAACAGAAAAATGAACTCAGGTATGGTAGAATCTGAGTAAGGCTAAGGTTAAATCGTTTGTTGTTATGGTTCAATTGGATCAACCAGATGGTTTAACCATTTTGAAAATATAAATTAATAATTATTAAAATTATTTAAAGTAAAAATACTAAAAGCTAAATAAAATTATATTTAAAAATGTGAAAAAAAGCAAAAACATAAGCTGTTCAATTTTTTTTAAAACATTTTGTCAAATTTTGCAGTTGTGTTATTTTTTTTGGTAAAAAAGGACAATTTTACGAACTTTGTACAGATTGTGACATACATAAAAGGTAAATTATATTTTTTCCAATTATACTCTTACAATTAAAATTCTGCAAATTTGATATAATTTGCAGGGTTTAGGGCTTTTGAAATGCCAAGAAGACTCTTTTTTACAAGTTTATTTAGAAAACAGGCAATTCGAGATAACATTAAAAGTGAGGAAAATCCATTTAAAATCTTCTCATAATACTAGAAACAAAAAAAAGCAAAAGGGACCATGTCTATACCAATTTTCTCTGAGGGTTTGTAATAATAATATGCAAAATAATTTTATACCAATTCCACATAAAGACTATACCATTAAATCAAAGTAAATTCACATCCGTAAACCATGGAGGTGAGGTGACCTATCGTATACCCATTCCATAATAGGTAACTCTCGGAAAATTAACAAAAAAAACTTGGCAGCTCTTATCACACGGATTTATGGTAAACACAGCACATCAAAGCCAAGTGTTGATCTCCCTTATGTTGCTGGAGCTGCTAAAACCATCAAACCATCAGTGTATGAGACACAACAAATTAAATACAACATGATTTTTTAATCAAGAACTGAACACTGCATTACCTGCTACAATACTATATGCTGTTCAAAAAGCCAAATATGAAAATCAAACAACATTCTATCTTTAAACAGGGATGGCAAAAAAGGATCAAATGATGTGGCAAAATAAGCAGGGTGATATCGAATTGATTACCTTTGGCTGATGGTTCATCCTGAGGTTTCATGGCTGGGAAGAGAAGAACCTCCTGTTTGAATAGCATGCAAGAGATTATGAGTGACAATTAACAAGTCAATTACAGAATCTAATTAAGTATTTTGCCAAAGAAAATCTCATGGTGCAAGCATTGCAGAGTTGATATATATATTACTCGGACTCTGGTGTGGCTATCTGATACAGATACTTGGAGGGTAATATTCTCGAATATTTAAAGAAAAAAAACTTGAGAGCACACCCACAGAGATGAGAAAGAGAGAACCTTGATATTCTGTGAATCTGTTAATAACATAGCTAGTCGATCAATGCCCAGTCCCCAACCACCTGTTGGTGGCAATCCGTACTCAAGTGCAGTACAGAATGTTTCATCCAAAGCCATTGCTTCATCATCACCTGATTGCCGATCCTGATATTCCAACATCTCTATGAGAAAAAGTTCTTATATAATCTAATTAAAGTTACCACCATGCACAAGACTTGTGACAATGTTTGATACCTTCAGTTGTTCAGCGAATCGTCGACGTTGTACAACAGGATCATTCAACTCAGTGTACGCATTGCAGAGCTGAACAGTTGGAAAATAATATTTTTTAAAAACTAAACCTCATAGGCCTAAGTAAATTACAGAGAAACTAAACTAGATTTATGGTGTCGAACAAACTTACTTCATGTTTGTTGATAAAAAGTTCAAAACGTTCAGTCAGTCCTGGTTTTGACCTATGCCACTTAGCCAAAGGACTCATTATTTCAGGATGGTTGATGATGAAAGTAGGATTCACACACGTCTCTTCTAGAAAATGCCCAACAAGCTGCAAACAAGGAAAATAAAAATGAAACTTCTATTAGAAGATGGGCATGTGTAGGCCCCACGTCTAAACTGTGTTCCCAGTGAAAGGTGATAATAGACATGTTCTATCTGGTTCTGATGGTTAAAAGCCCCAATAATATCACCGAACAATCCCATTATGATACACACAAATAAGCTAAAAACGTGTTCACATTTACAAGAATCAAATTAGCCATAGATACAATCACAATGTAAACAAATGAAGGGAAGCAGGGACTGAGATTATCATTAAACAATGGGTTTTGCCAAGGCCACTGCTGCACTCTTAAAGTTTACCATATTAAGTTACTATTTTCAAGGCCATTGAATGCAGCAATTTAACTACTGCATTAAATAAAAGATATTACTATAAATATAGTAACTCAATAAACTTGGATATTTACTCGGTACGGGTTCTAGATTGCCTAAGCAGCTAGCCATCTCTCGACTGGAGTTAAAGTTGCAGTTCTTATGGTTACAAGTCTTTCCATGGTATAACCTGACCAGTAATAATATAATACAATTACAGAAAAGTCCAACCGATGATAGAATGTAGAACAGAAAATATCACATCAGCTGGCACTCCATATGATCCATCAAGTCAAGACAGATTCTGGTCTCTTACATGAACCTTTCATTTCAATTTATTGGAAAATAAACCAGTTGAAAGATTAGGTCACATCCTGCTCAGTAGTAAACTAGCAAAAGTTCAGCACTTGGACCCTGGAACTCCCTCAGTGAGGAACATTAGATGCTGAGCACCCTCCATATTACAAAAAGCTTAAGCTCAATGAGCACCAAGTACCTTGATTCACATAAAAAAATATTCAAAGAGAAAAAGCAAAGACAGGAGACATACTTTATCTAATAAACGTGCTGTTGTTTGAGGAGGAGGGCATTTGATCTCAAACTTTGCACATGCATCCACCAAATATTTGTTAGCTTCATCACTGGAAAAGTCCTTGGGTATGTTGAGGTTAGCCATCTTCTCCAACTCCTCGACCATGTCAAGCCTCCTATGAAAATTAGTAACAAATTTATTAGCAACAGTGAGTACCAAGGACATTTTCAGTTTTGTTCACAATTCTTATCATGGTAAAAGCGATTCATAAACCTGAAAGGCAGAGTGAAATCGATCTCAATTGCATCATTATCAAGGCCATTTGAGTGATATTTAATCTTAAAGCCACCTGTAAGTTCCTTAACCATTCCTGTTGTAGATAAATCAAGTCCGAGAAAACCCGACAAATTTAGAAATGAATAGAAAATCAACAGAAAGTTATATTCCAATGACAGGTCATTTTAGTTGCTTACCACTCAACATTTTTTCAGTTAGCTCCATCAGGTCATTATAGTCTGCAAAAGCCATATAGAACTCGCAAGTAGTGAATTCAGGATTGTGAGTCAAATCAATACCCTCATTTCTAAACTGTTTTCCAATTTCATAAACACGATCCAGTCCACCAACTACAAGCTCCTTAAGATATAACTCCGGTGCAATACGCATATAGAGCTTCATGTTTAATTCATTGTGATGGGTTACAAATGGACGGGCAGCTGCACCTCCAGCAATCATGTTCATCATGGGAGTTTCAACCTAATGATGAGATACACATTAATGGAGCATTAAAATAGAAAGACTTGTAAAGGAACTGGTAACTTGATATAATGAATAGATGACTAACCTCCAAGAAATCAAGATTGTCAAGAAAACTCCTTACGTAAGAAATGATCTTAGATCTGGTCTTGAATATTTGACGAACCTCCAGGTTTAACATCAAATCAAGATACCGTTGGCGATATCGAGTTTCCTAACATGGAAAAAATGCAAAATAAACCGAATGAATCAGGGACTGTCATAAAAGACAGATATAATGGCTTCCAGACTTGCATGTGCATCATACGGTTTTTCAATAATATTAGTCAACAGGATGCAATCCCAAATAAAAAGGCAAGAGTAAAAATTTAATAACTAATATATCTGAAAAGATCAGTTCCTAATAAGCATCCCATTCTTAATTTAAATAAAAATTATGAACATTTCTTGATGTGAGTTTGAATTGCTGTTGCAGCTTAAAGCAAGCTACATTAACATGCATCAGCATTTAACATAGTAGATGGCAGGAAACCAATTATCCAGTAAAGCTTCTATGATTAAATACGAAATCTTACCTGATCCTTCAAAATATATGCTTCAGGGTTCCTGGTACTTCCCGGGACCCATGAATCAGTTTTCTGTGAAGAAATGAAAAACATTGTCATTATCAGGAACAAACATCAGACAGTCACACCGAACACTGGTTTACCTTCACACTGGCATCAGGACCTGCTTTTTGCCTTGGCATCATATGGAGACAATGGGATAAAACAGTAAATGACTTAGGAAAGATGCTCAACTCCCCTCTCTTTGTTTTTCCTAGAAAGCAACGAAAAAAATTAAAAAGTGAAAGATAGATATGAGAAGAAAGCTTCAAGAAATTTGTTAATTTTAAACCCCCCAAAAAAGATGATTGTCAATAGTCAGAGGAGATTCCACACCATCTTTTACAAAATGATGTAAGAAATGTTAACTAATAAAGCTCACTATAATGAAATTTAAAATATGGATACATACTGAGAACTCATCCACCAAAGAAATGAAGATTACAATAATAGAAAGAATGGCTAGAATATCATCAAGGACAGTCAAAAGTCAACAATTTTCGCTCCCAGTTTAAGAGAAATTTACTCTCTGCATCCCATGCCAGCATAACTTTAAGCTAAGGCATTTAATACATATTTTAAAATTTTTATGGTTTAATTAATAATAAAATTTAATAAAAAGAACAAGAAAAATAAGAGTTTTATGAGAAATACCCAAAAAAATGAAAAACATTTGAGAACAGAAAGAGTGATGTATAATTTCCCCAACCTGGAAACCCAGTGACACCAACTATATCACCACGCTTCACACTGGAATGGAATTTTGCAAATTCAGCTTCATCCAAGCCTGACTTGCTGCAGTAACAGTAGAAAAAAATTATATAAAAAGAAAAGAGAATCGGAGCTGGGCAGTGGAAAGGAAAGGGACAGGAAAAAAGACAAAAGGCACATAATCAATCACTAATCTCAACTAGAACATATTCACAGGGGCCAAGGTAATGCCTCCGAAATATTTAGCTTGTATGTATTTAAAATAATGATATTCAGTTACTCTACTCATATGCAAACAGATTTACAGTAGATTACAATATCTGAATTCTTAAAAATAAGACAGATATATGAATTATGAACTGGAAAATTTTTAGTGCATTTTCAGAGCAAATAAAACACTGTATGATAATAAATTTTCAAACACCGCTATAACTGGAGAGAGAGACACTGAAATATCAACTATAGCATTTCCCAATGGTTAATTTAAGCCGTCCTAAACTTGAATGTGAACCATATATCTAATAAAAGAACAGACAACATAATGTTTAAAATAAATAAATAAAATACACATCACATGCTCAATTATTTAACTGGAAAATGCACCTATAAATGTAGTTTTTTTGTTGTGATAAAAATAAAATGCATAAAATATTTACAACATGCTCAACAGTTTAGTTGGATGATGCACCTAAAATGTAGTTCTTGTACAATGAATATAAAATCTCAGAAAATTTAACATTGAGTATAGAGTACATTGTTTTTGCCTCGAATTTCTCATAAACCTTCCAACAAGAGAAAACTTGGAAAAGAAAAAGGGGGAGGGCAGACAAGTCCTATGATAAAAATGGACATGTATACCTTGCATCAGCCATAACTTGGACTTTGGCACCATCACCATGCAAGTCATAAAAGAAAAGCTTTGAACTTGATGATCTTTTGCTCATAATTCGACCTAGCATAAAAGAAACATGAGTCATTTCCAAAAATAAATAAATGAATGTATCCAGAACACAATGATGATACGACTGGAGTAATAGTAGCTCATATAAATACCAGCCAAAGATACTGCAACATCCTCAATATGCTCCCCATTGGCTAAGCTTCCATATTTATCTATATATTCAATAATAGACATCGATGCAAAGAACTTATGAGGATATGGATTTTTTCCTTCTGCTTTCTGGGCTGCAAGAAATTTCAGCCTATTCTCATGGAATTGCTGACAAGAGAAGGTTAATTAACATTAGGTCCAAGAAGTTCACTGCAATCTTTATGAAATTTTCATTCATTGTGAAAAGTACTTTTATAGCAATCATTGAACTATACCGTGGGATCCATATCTTCATCATCAGCTCCAGCAGATTTCTGACTCTGTGAGCTTGCCTTGGGTGCAGCCTGAATAAAAAAATACAATTAGGTTCCCAAAGAGGTCATAATGAAATAGTAAAATTCCAGCAATGATAAATGACAAAATGAGGAAGATAGTCTTGGTCTTCTTATCCAGTACTTAAAATTAACTAAAAGCCCAACAATTATTGAGTCCTTTCTTCAGCTACCAACAATGATCAGTACAGCCATAGAAGATTGGCTTTGTGCCTAAAACCCCACATTGAATGCATTCTTATATTAGTATACATATCTAACATTTATGCACCGAGTACATTTAACTGCCTATTACCAACAAAAGAGAGAATAAAAAGCTGAGACATGTTTACTTTTATACAAATCTATCAAGTAAATATTATTTTTCAAACATTCCTTGAAGAACCAGACAAGAATCTTCCAATATGTCACACACACATCTAGCACTATCCTCACATTCCTTCTGCTATGCTTTATAGCCATAAAGGAATGAACTGATCAAAACAAAGACTTCAACTTCATTACATTGTTACTTTTACTACCAGCATTGAATTGTTTTATGTTTTAATTTCTAGAAAAAATGGATAAAACCAAAAAGAAACTACCAAAAGATATAACTTTTTAAGTTCTATTTTACAATTTATTTCTTGTTTTACGAAATCAAAATTTTAATCAAACAGATACAAGAATAATTCACGCATTCAATAGAAACAATATACTATGTTAGTTTTCTTGAGAAATTATAATCTAGATATCATAATTTAGCCAAATTTGAACGTATATTATTGTTTTTCGTGGCAAATAGTTAAAAGTAAGATGGATCTAATACATAATCATTCCAAACAAAAATAAGCTCGCAACTTTTAATTCCAAACGAAAATAAGCAAGTAAATATTACATTAAGAGCCTGTTTGGCTGCTTTTTCCTCCTCCTTATGGCGACGCTCCTCTTCCCGCTGCTTATTTTTAAGTTCCTTCTTACGAGCACTGGCAACACATTTCTCATAAATAAATAAAAACCCATATTGATAATAACAAATCCAATTGTTTCTCTTTCAGCTTGCTTCTCGAGAATCAAACGAGTAGCAAGAAAGAGAAAGAGAGGAAAGGATATATACTTTTTGCTCTGAGTTTCTGCGGGGGAAGCCGAATCCACTGCTAAATCGGAAACTCCCTTCGCCGTTTCTTCGACGGAGCCTTCCATTTTGAGATAGCGAGATAGAGAGAATGTGGCTTCCGAACAACGCCAAAGCCCAAAGGTTAAGAAAGAATCAGTGAGACGGATTAACTATTGAGCTTATTACAGTAAGTTTGGTTCGCTGTAATGGAATAGAAGTGTAATGGAATAGAACTGTAATGGAATAGAGCTGTAATGGAATAAAGCTGTAATCAGTAATTCAATTGTTTGGTTGATTGGAATGGAATAGAGCTGTAATAATATTCTTGTGTTTGGTTGAATGGAATGATGCTGTAATAGCATAAGAAAAATGCTTAAATGACTAAAATACCCTTAACAGAATTTTTTTAGTTAGATGATTATTGTTATTAAATTTTAATGATTATTATTAAATATAATTGAATAAAAATATTAATTTATTTAATTATATTTTAACATAATTATTATTAAATACAATTTAATAAAATAATATGTAATTTAATAATATTTTTTAATATAAGTATTATTAAAATATGAATTAGTAAAAATTATAATATATAATTTTAGAAAAATAATATATAACCTATTTTTTAGTTTTAAATTATGATGCATATATACTAAGCTTAAATATCATTAATAAAATAAATAATTTAATTATCTTCTGAACTAAAAAAATAAAAATTAGAAATATAAATAGCTTGATAATTATATTTTACATTCAAACATAATCTACACATCATAATCTATATGTTAAATTTTATAACATCAAAAAGTTACAACAGTCTGCGATATTCTATTAATACCATCTTACGATCCAAATATTACATATACAAAAAGTTAACAAAACAACACCAACACAACCATGATTTTTAATGGTCTGAAAGAAATCTTCTCACCCATTCCAGTCGCACGGAAGGAGGCAGACTAAAGAAAACGATCATTTGCGTTGGATTGTCCGGGATTTTGCTCAACGCAGAATATCGTTCATCCTCCGTTAATCCTTCCACTTCGCATAAAGCCGGATATAATTTCTGAGCACTTTCTTGAATGATCATTTCTGACTTTTGTTGAATTAGCACTTCGGAGGTAATGCTTCTACTTATTTCAAGGCCGACAGTCTGTATATTTTTCCCTAATAATGTGACAGCCTCAAGAAATGAAGTAGAAGAAATTTGTTCACTTGCATCAGAAATCTTTTTTTTCTTCTTTGAAGACCTGGAATCATCTTCATTTCTAGATTGTTGCGGTTGTGTACCTGAAAGATCCATCTCATCTAAAGAGACATCAGCTTCACACTCATGGTCAATGTTTCTTTCTTCATGAGTATTTGCAGTAGCTACATCTTCAGCATCTATTTCTTCAACAATATCAGCGGCCGTTTGAGCATCTTTCCCAGTGGCACGATCCTTTGCGTAGATGGCAGTAAGTTGGTCGTAGTAAGGGAAACTGCGATGTCTGAATTGACCGGCTTCTTTATGACTCTATAAAAAAAGAAGAAATTCATATTAGATATAAGTTAGGTCAAAGCAAGATAGTAAAGACATGAAATAATTCTTACACTTATATACGAGTTCCACACAGCATCTTCGGCAACAACAAGCTGTCTATGCTCATCCCAACCAAAGCCGCTATTGTCTTTTCCACTGAGCATGTCATAAACGATTGCCCAATCCCTTTTCAATGTCCTAATCCTCGATTCAAGATTAGGTTTAGCCTTCAATTTTGCATGAGGTAAAACTTTTTCTAGCATCTTTTCTAGCTCATTTAAATATCCGGCCTTGAACCCCGTATCGGCATTAAAGGTTCCGACATTGTGCAAGTCAACCATACAAGCAACCAACGCAGCATCTTCTTCTGGAACCCATTTCCTTTTAGTTCCTCGAGAATTTTGAGATGAAGCAGTTGATTGTGAAAAGCCTGACATAACTATCTTAAGAGAAAAACACAAATTAAAATTAAAGCTTGATATCATGAATAAGAAGGTCAACACTTTATAAAATTATAACACATGGCGAATCAAATTAAAATAGATTAAATTTGCAATCCAACAAGTCTAGTACAATACATAAAGACAATTCAAACACCACCAAAGTTTCATAAACTAGGTACATTAAATAAAATAAAGAAATTAAACTTCCACTGTGTTTTAATAAACCTAACTAATTTCTAGATGTTTGCCATTCATAGAACATTTGATTGGCTAGTTCCATTCTCCAAGTAGCCCATGCATCCGATGGATGAATGTTTACAATATTCGACTCATCCTCATCTATCAAATTACTAGATAATTGTTCTTCCAACTCCGCTTCAATAGGATCAAGACTCATATAGGTTCGAATAAAATTATGGAGCAAACAACATGCAATAATGATTCTATTGTGCACTCTCACAGGATAGAATGATGGACTCCTAAGTATTCCCCATCTAAGTTTTAATAACCCAAAGCATCTTTCAATAACATTGCGTGCCGAAGCATGTTTCATATTGAAAAATTCTTCTGGAGTACTTGGTTGGTAACCTTGACGCCACTCATTCAAATGATATCTTTGTCCTCTAAATGGCGCAAGAAATCCTTCACAGTTTTTATAACCAGCATCAACTAGATAATAACAACCTATAAAAAAGAAACAAAACTAATTATCTTGGTCAGTTTTTCGAAAAAAGTACTCCAGAAAAATTAATTCAAATTCCTCTAATTCTGCACTTTACCATGAGGAACCTTCAGTCCATGTCTCCTACTAATGGCATCTCGAAGAACCCGTCCATCAGCAACAGAACCTTCCCAACCGGGAAGAACATAAACAAAATGCATATCAGGTGTACAGACACCTAACATATTTGTTGCTATGTCACCCTTTCGCGTTCGATATCTAGGTTTATCAACAGTTGGAACCCTAATCTTGATGTGGGTTCCATCTAAAGCACCTAAGCAATTCTACACGAAATGTATAAAACCTCGAGTTAGGATACTATATTTAAATCTAAATCAACTAAACGATGTACGAACTATATTGAAACTCACTCCAATACCTTGAACCATTTCCACCTTGGGTCTGTAGAATTACCCATAATTGGATCTGCCTTTTTAAATAGCACATCTTGTAAGCGTATGACAGCATTTAAAACATTGTGAAATGATCTGCTAACGGTTTCCCCAGACCTATTAAAGTGATGCTTGACAACTCGATTTTTAAGGTGATGAGAAATAATATGTAAAAACATTGCCACTTGCTCATCAACAAGCATATTCCTTGTCGACTTTAATTCTCCTAAAGTTTGTAACATCTCACATAGTTTAAAAAAAGTAGTTCTATTCATCCTAACTTGTTCAATACAAGTCTCATCACTAGCATATACAAGTCTTTTCACATAATCTCGTTTTGCATAAAAATCTAAAATATATGATCTAATCCTTGGTCTATAAGTATATAGGCTATAGACGGTAGCCAATGAAACTAAGAACCAACTTGCAACTGTGCACATTTGCAGCCATACTGTCACAGCGAGACCAATTCTTCTACGCCTTTCACTTTGTACTATTAAAGGTAAACGAGCCATTACTGCAAGATATTAAAGTGTTATAAATCTTCAAATAATATACTTAATTATGTAAATTAATTTGAAATTTCAAAATAATTTTATTTTGATATTAAAATTAAGGATTTTCATGGGTTAAGATTATAACATAGGTACTTATTTAACTACAAAAACAATTTAAGAACTTATTTAAATAAAATTCATATAATTTCAACATAATTTCACATAATCTCAGACTAAAACTTCAAATAATCATGTTCCGTAAGCTTCAAATGTTCGGAAATATCTTTTCTTCTACTGTTAGGATTCGGACCAACCTACCCATCATTCTTCCATTCATTGCTATTTAAATGCTTTTCTTCAAGCACATCTTTTATATATATAGCACCTTGCTTTAATTAGTTTCCTTCTACTTTGATACATGTGTGTCTGGAATTACCTAGTACAACATGTTTTCTTTTTAGTAGTTGTTGGATTAGAATGTTTATTTCTACTTTGGATGATACTATGTTATGTCTCTATTTTTCTTTTCATGTTACATGCATGCTACTATGGATATGGATATGGATATATATATATATATATAGCTAATATGATTTGGTTGTGTTTTTTTACTTGTTTTCCATATGCTTATATGCTTTATATTATTATTTTACTTAATATTTTTCTCTCATCTTCTATTTAATTTTTAATGAACAAAAAGAATAAGCCCTATAATCACTTAATATAAATAAACATTTTAATTAAAATAAAAATTTACTTGAATACAGATAAAAAAAGATTTATTTAAGGGTAAAAAGTATAACTTACTGATAAATTTTATGAACATTTTAACATGAAATATTATTTCATACACCATGTAAAAATTTTCAAGAGTTTTTTAAAATTTTATAAACAAATTGAAAATATAACGTGTTTTATATAATATATTAAAAACTAAAAATTATATATACATAAACGAATGAACGGTTGTGATGCCCTGCTGATGTGTATAAGGTAATTTTCCTTTTATATCTGATATAATTCCAAGTCTACTTCTGGTTTCATGAAAGTAGAGTAAATAGCATCATAAATAATAGCATATTAAGACGAAGGGTTTGCTTCACATGCAGTTCATGTTCATGGATTTATGGACCATTGTAACATGAATTTGGTGGACAAGTTTCTGCAATTTTTTAGTCCAAGCAAAGAGCTACCACTCTCAAATTATAGAAAACAAAAAAAAATAGAAGCTGAAACATATCATATGAAGTTACTTGGTTCTATAATACCATTTTTTCACTATAGTATAGTAACAAGCCTAAATGCATTATCCAGTACTTGACCCATAGCATTGTCCTTCATTTTCTAATGCAAAGATAATGAAGACATGAACCTTTATATCACAAATGCATTTGTACCTATAAAATGGAAACAAGGCTTTCACCAAGCCTATAAAATCTCCACACACTAATACAAGAAAACTGCAGAAAATTAAATCATCATTAGAACAGAGCAATTCCACATGAAATGATCGAATCATTGACATACACGGCAATTAGGTTAGAGAAGGCAGATAAATGCTTTGGCAACCAAATTATCCCACTATTTGTCGGATACAAATGCTTCTAACAAAATGAAGAATCTGAGCAACATAGAATCTAACAAAACCATCTTCATTCTACTTGAAAATCATCAGGCATCAGTCCTAAGAGTTAGCTGTTTCTTACTTCCCTTCTAAATAGCCTTAACTTAGCAACACAAACTAGAAACAAACATCTTTATATTTAATCTATGCATGAAACTAAGGAAGTCAAAAACAGATCAATCTAACATCCAAATTTAGGGAAGAACTATCAATGTACACCATTCCTAATTCATAGGAAAATGCACTATATTTACAACCGAGACAAAACTTTCCTAATGCCACATTTGACATAGATCAAAATAAAGAATCATGATGATTTTGACTTAATTATTAATAGAAAATCACTGCCGATCTGTTTACCGAGTAAGAAAACGATAAGATCCATCTGTTTTCATTTTTCTAGTTCCAGCATTAGTGCTGATATTGGCAATTAAGATCAAAACATAACAAATTTAATAACAAAATACACTTACACTGCGAAAGCTAACATTCATAAGGAACAGCACATCCAAAATGTAAATCCAACCATTGCAGCATAACAATCCAAAATATCCCTATCATTCATAAGTTTAGCCAATCCAAAAGCTAACAGCTAACATTCATAAGTTTAGCCAACCTTTTTTCCAGCAGAGTTGCACTTCGGGAGGCTAAAAGCTAACATATAAGTTTAGCCAATCCAAAATCAGCAACAGCTAAACAATGGTTTTTTCTACACCAAGATATCGCTATCAAGCATGTTCCTTCTCGTATGGTTACTCCATACAAAAATGCATATAGAAAAGAGCAGAAAACTTTGCAAACACATAAACAATACATGAAAACAGAAGATTCTGTGACTGAAAAAAAGAAAGAAAAGAAAGTAAAATTCGATACCAGAATCACCAACAACACAAGAACAAAGTAATCGGAAAAAATCAAAACCTAAAATTTAAGGCATGGGAAGAAAAGGGCTATGACAGTAATCGAAGGAAGAAAAGGGCAGGGAGATTAGGGGAGAGTGAAATGAAAAGAACGGAGGGTATTGTGGTTACCTGAAGGATGCTGCGACGCCGGTGAAGACTGCTATGGCCGGAGTTGAAGGAAGAAACGCTATAATCGGTGCAAGAGGGTATTGTGGGGAGGTGCTGTAATGGGGCTGTATTCGGTGGTTTGTGATGGGAATAGAATTTGGGGATGGTTGCTAAATATGATAGGAATGGAATAAGCCTGTAATCAGGCATTCCATTCAACCAAACAGGTGCTTGGGGTGGGCATGCTGAATAGAGGTGTAACAGAATGGCTATTACAGCCAACCAAACAAGGCCTTAGGGTTTTAAAACAAACAAAAACCCTGGGTCAGGTTTTCAATTTGAATCGATTAATCTTATTTATTTACTGGAAAATGATTTCGTTTCCATTTTTTATTTCTTAAGGTAAAGTAAGTGTTGGTTTGGATTGACCGTATGATTAGTTTTCCTTTATGTATAAGCTTATATTATAATTATAGTATTTAATCTTTATTATCATGCCGTCTATTCAAGTACAGCTTAATATTTAATTAGATATTCTATTTTAGTAATTGAATTATACAATAATTTCATTTTCACCACAAACATTATCAGTTCAATCAGAACGGGAATGCTGATTACACTTTTAATTTTCAATACTTAACCATTCTATCAATTTAATATTAATCTTAAATAATCCAATAATAAACATTCTATCAATTTAATCCTAATCCTAAATATCCAATAATAGACATTCTATCAGTTTAATCTTAATTCTAAATAATCCAACAAACTCAATCCTCTATATTTTTAAAGAAAATAGTTGAAAATCATAAAAATATATAAAGTAAACTATACAAATAGTCACCCAACTATACATTCAATTTTATGGCATAAAAAACTCTCAGCGTTTGGGGGCTATTGATTTTTTGCCTTAACCGTTTTATTTATTTATTTAGGCCTTCAATGTAATGATTTTTTCAGACATCAATCCATTTTTAATGGTCAGTTGACTATTAGTCAAGCGTTGGTCAACATAGATGTCTATGTGATGTGCCAAGTTGAAGGATGATGTGGCAAAAATAAATTAAATAAGATGATGTGGCAAAAAAATTAAATACAATAAACCCAAATAAAGACTTAATCGAGAGAAACCCTAAATCATCGTAAAATCTCAAAATTAAAAATTCTAATTTCTCAAAACCCCAATTTCTGAAATCCCAATTCGTGAAATCCCTACAATCTTTAGCAATCTCCTATTTGAATAATTTGATTGAGGAATTTTTCTACATCCTTAATCCCTTATTCCCAAATTGTGAAATCCCTAATCCCTTATTCCCAAATTGTTAAATCCCATAATTTTCGAAAATTGTTATTTTTCTTCCTTGTCGTCTGAAATCATGGATTCAGGAAATTTTCTCAAATCTGAATCACATAGTTCGAATAATCAATCTAGAGGTTGGGTATCGCATGGTTCAAAGAAAAAAACAAGGTATGCAAATATTGTTACTTCATCGTGGAGGGAGTATGTGTACGATGGGGAAGTAGTAAAATGTCACTGCTATTGGAAATTGGCCATCCATGCAACGCAAACACTAAATGCAAATATGCGAGCTCACCAAAACTACAAGCTCACCAAATGTGCGAGCTCACCAAGATTGTGAGCTCACCAAAAGATGCGAGCTCACCAAAAATTAAATACAATAAACCTAATTTAAGACTTAATCGGGAAAAAACCCTCAAATCATTGTGAAATCTCAAATATAAAAATCTCAATTTCTCAAAACCCCAAATTTTAAAATCCCTAACTTGTGAAATCCCTTAAATCTTCAAATTCCCAAATTATCGTTGAATCCTTAAAACTGTTACGAACCAAAAAGCTTCAACAATCTAGGGTTTTCAAGAAACCTGCGATAGCTAAAGAGTTTTCTTTGCAAAAGAAATCTCAGGGCAGACTCCGTAACCCAAACTTGAAAGTAGGTGATTTCTGATTGGGTTTTTTTGGGATAATTTTATCCATTTTTTGTTTTATTTGTATTTTGGTATAGTTTAGATACCAATATTGAAGGTTTTAGTGCATATGACAGTCTAGGGTCGGTTATTTGTGATTTATGATTGTAGTTTCAATTGCCATAAAAATGGGTATTTTAATAGTAGTAGTAGTTGAATTTTGTTAGTGTTGTCGATTTCTGATGCGATAGTGAGGTAAAAGATATAGGGATCGAACTAAAAAGAAAAGAAATAATTCCAAGCAAAAAGCTGTTGTTTAAAGTGTAAACATGTCTGTTTGTTATTGTATTCAAAGAAGTGGTCCCATGTAGCTAATGAGTTTTTTTTTTGCATGTTTTACTTAGTAAATTGTTTGTTTATGCTTTGCAGATGTCGTGAGATGAGGAATATTATCTTATTTTGCACGTAGGTGGCCACTTTTTAAAGGACTCATATATTAGATATGTAGGTGGGGAAGTGATTAGGTTTAAAGAGGACCTAGACATAATTTCTTATTCTGAATTATGTAAAATAGTGAAAATTAGGTTAGGGTTTCACACTGTAATGTTAATATATTTTCATGAGCCTGGTGCAATAGGGTTACTAAATAATCTAAGGGTGATTTATGATGACACTTCCACAATAGTTATGTTAGACTTTTAGGTCAAGTTTAAGGAAATTCACCTATATGTTGAACATGAGGTGGGTAACCCTATAATTGAAGACAATATGTTACTGTTGACTTGTAACATCCTAAAGTTTTTGTAGTCTTGAACATTGATAAATAAATAATAAACCAATAAGAATGTGAGAAAGTTAAAAATTGGAAATTTACAGAGATATGAGACAGAAAAGACAAGTGCATAAAGTATTTGGAAAAGTATAAATATTAAGATAAATTAATTTGGGGTATTGATTAAATTATAAGAGAATGAAAAATATTAGGACAAAGTGAGAAAATTTGGGTATTGAAATGGTTAAACTAAATTGATGAAAAAAGAATAGTGACTAGAGGTGAAATTATATCAAAAGGAAATAGAACACATGGGTGCTATTATAGGAAAAGAAGATGGGAAAAATGGTAATTATATTAAAAAGATAATTATGGAGAGTGTCATGATTATAGCTAAGTGTGTTGATTTATGATTGGATGGTCAAAAGTGTAATAATTAAAATAATGGATATTTGGTTAGATTTTTTTATGAAGAAAAATGTAAAAGAAGGTAGAAAAAAAGATGGAAAAATCCATCCATCTTTTTAAAAGCCATTCACATCACTTTCACCCCATCATCTCAACTTTTTATTTTCTCACAAATAAGTCCTTTCCACCATTAACAAGTCAATTAAGCTTAAACTCTCCAATTTCTTTGATGATTAGCGGTGAAATCAATAGAGAAGTGTAGAGACTACCTAAAATTTAGGAGAAGGTCAACCATAATTGTTTTGGAAGAGAGAGAAAATAAGAGTTAGTGTTTAATAAAAGTGTTTGAGGTAAGAACTATCAACTTCTCTTAAAATACATGATAATTTTGATTAGAAAGCATGAATTATGATATGTGAACATGATTTTAATATGAAAATATTGTGTATTTTGATATGGAAAAATGAAGAAAAAGTGAAGGAAGTTGAAAAACAAATAGAGAAATAAAGCAAGAAAGTAGACAAAGGGAGAAGGAGAAGAAGAAAGTTGATTCAAGCCTAAAGTTGTAAGTACAACTAGAACTCTATATATTTTAATTGTGTGGTGAATTGTTAAATGTAATTAGGAAATATGAAGAATTATTATGATAATGAATTTTAAGTATATGAGTTTTGAATAAAGAATAAGACATGGAAATGACTAAGTGGTAATTAAGAAAAATATAGTATGAAATACTTTAGTATGTAAAGTAAGAAATTGTAATAAAAGTATAATAGTTGGGTAACGTGATAGTAACAAATATACAAAGTATTCAATAAGTAAAATTGTGGAAAAAATATAAAATTTTATGGAAACAAAGACTAAATTAAAAGACTTGAGAAATACATGAGGTGGAAATAATACAAGTGAAATATATAGAAATTTGATGTGACAAAAAAAAAGATAGTGGAATTAATTATGTGAATTAAGCGATATGAGAAACAAAATTTATTTAATAGTGAATAGAGAACTTTTATGATAAAAGGTGATTAAATTGAAAATTTATACAAGTTTACAAGAAAATATTGATAAATAAAGCATATAGTGAAAAATACAAAAATATATGAATTTTGTAGTCCAAACTACAATTATTTCCTAATATTGTGGAAATTAAGGGCTAAATCATTGTTAAACTAAGCTTCATTTGGTAAAATATTTTGATATAAAAAATTAAAATGTTTTTTTGAATATAAGTTAAACTTAAAAAAATTATTTATCAATTTTAAAATCTAAGAGATAAAATTTAAACTCATATATTAAACTCTTAAAAAAGTTTGAAACAATTTTAAAATCGAGTTAAAATGATTTTAAACATGTTAAAATAATTTGAATTAAGTCGAAATTATTTTAACACTTCAAAATGTTTTTCAAATAAGTCAAAATAGCTCCAGGCCAAAAAGTATCGATACCGTTTTGGCCAAGTATCGATAATTCTTTAAATATCGATACCCCTTATAAAATTGAGACCAAACTTGCATTCTGTTTTGAAAAGCCCTGAAAAATATCGATACCATATCTAGGGTATAGATAATTTTTGAAAAGCATCGATACCCTTGCTTAAAAACGATACCAAAAGAGTATTCTATTTTTCACAAACCCTAGGAGGTATCGATACCTTTTGGAGAAGGTACTGATAATTTATTTTTTGTATCGATTTTTAAAGGTACCAACGGTCATTGACTTTACATTTATTACAAAAAATATCGATACCCTTTTGTACGGTATCAATACTCGAAGTTGTAGGTGACTTAAATGCTCTAGTTTTTCATCCCAATGGTTACAATTATGACACCAACAACCACAACGGTTAGAAATCAATTTGGGGGCATAAATACCATCTTTCAAGGACCTACAACACCCAAAAAAGCAATTACAAGTAAATATCTTCAATCAAACATCCCAAGAGCTTAAATTTTCATATCTTTCTTTCATACACTTGTGAGCATTATTTTCATTTCTTTGGTCAAGTGTATTTCATTGTATTGTGAGCTTCATTTGCAAACAATTTAATCTTGTTAGGATTGTTTCTTATTTGCTAATTTGTATCTCTTTTGAGTGAATTTGAGACTTAAGATTTGGGTAGAAATCTTAAGTAATTGTAAGGTTAAACCTTGTCCTCAAAGGTTCCACAAATCTAGTGGATTTGAGACAATTCTTAGTGGTGGGAAGCTATGGTAGTGAAGTAGGCATTTAGGGTTAAACCACTCTAAATTATTTCTGTCAAATTTTTTTGATTTTCTCTATTCTCTTCCTACAATTTTTAAAAGGCCAGTTCACCCCCTCTTGGCAATTTGGGTTCAACCCATCAAGTTAACAATTGACATCAGAGCTAGATCTCTAAAGATAGTCTTACAAAAAAGAAAAAAGATCCCAAAAGTTATCTAATATGGATATTACAAATCAAGAGATGTGCTTTATGACATCGGAGCAAAATTCCATCATGGTAGGAGAAGGGCATTCCACCGTGAGGCCTCGTTCTATTCAATGACAGAAACTACCCTTATTGGAGAATAAGAATGAAGTTATTCGTCCAAGCCAACGATTATGAAGTTTGGAGTATAATCACAAATGGGCCATCCACTCCAATGAACAGGGTCGAAGGTGTCGTTGTCCCAAAAGAAGAGAATGAATGGGATGATCACGATATCAAGATGGTGTAATTGAATGCAAAGGCTATGCACACTCTATTTTGTGCTCTTAGTTCAAATGAGTACAATAGAGTCTCCTTGTGCAATAATGCCAAAGAAATATGAGACAAGCTTGAGGTCACTCATGAAGGAACAAGTAGAGTCAAGGAATCCAAGATAAGTCTTCTTACCTTTAATTATGAGTTATTTAATGCAAAACCAGAAGAAGAAGTCAAGGAGATGCCCGATCACTTCACCAACATCATCAATGGTCTCAAAGCCCTTGGGAAGATCTATCCCAACAAGGAGATGGTGAAGAAGATGTTGAATAGTCTTCCAACATCTTGGGAACCAAAAGTGACGATAATAGAAGAGTCAAATGATCTTAACTTACTCTCCCTTGATGAGCTCATTGGTTCCTTGATGACATAAGGAATGAAGATCAACCACCATTGAAAGGTAACCAAGGAAGTGCTAAAGAAAGTGAGAGTTGCCTTTAAATTGACAACTAGTGAGAAGGATGAAGATTCCAATGATGATGATGAAGAAGAGATGGTTATGTTGTCAAGGAAATTTAAAAGATTCATGAAATTCAACAAAGCCAAAAGATTTCCAAGAAAAGACATCATCAAGGGTGAACCAAGCAAAAAGGAAAAGGACCCAATCATTTGCTATGAGTGCAAAAAGTCGGGTCACATCAAATTCAACTGCCCATAATTGAAGAAGAAAGGGGCATCAAAATAAAAGAAGAAATCTATGATGGCAGCTTGAGGCGATAGTGATTCATTCGATGGTGATAAGGACAATGAAGTTGCCTAACTATGTTTTATGGCTATTGAAGAACAAAAGATAACTCTAAACTCTAGTCAATTAAATGAATATACATTTGAAGAGTTACAAGATGCATTCGATGAATTAACTATAGATTTTGAGACTATGAACTCCAAACATAAGAAAATGATTTCAAAATTAAAGGAGGAAAATAAGTCTCTAATCATAGTTAAGGAGGAAATGGAAAAGAAATTTAATGATATGCAAGTTCAAATCAATGATATGATTTTAAAGAATGAAAACTTGCATAATTCTTTTTTTATGTTTCAAATGAGGCAACAAAAGTTAAATGATATGCTTGAATCTCAAAGAGCCTTCTTTGGCAAGAGTGGCTTAGTTTTTGTAAATTTACAAAAGAAAGCAAATTTAAAAATTTGTTTGAGAAACCAAGCTACATTTATGATACCTCACTCATATGCACTCATTGTCATAAAAAAAGGGCATGATAGGTAAGTTTGTTCTTTAAGGAAGCTCACATCTAGAAGCAAACTCACTAAGAGTGTGTGGATTCCAAAAGGATTAAACCCACCTCAAAATGAGGAAGATTTAAAGAAGTGGATTCCTAAGGGAACAAAAATTGTTAGGACTAATGCTAATGAACCCAAGATAGTTTGGGTACCAAAATCCAAGATTTAACTTTGTGTTTGTAGGAGGAAGAGCATTACTTCAAGGCAAGCAATTCTAAGAACTTATGGTACCTTGATAGTGGATGCTCTATACACGTGACCGGTGACAAAAGAACTAAAGCCAAAGTATGAAGGAGAAGTTTCATTTGGTGATAACTTCAAAGGGCTTATTAAAGGTATTGGTTCTATAGGTATAAATTTTTCCACTCTTATTAAAAATGTGCTTTATGTCAATGGTCTCAAGCATAACCTCCTTAGCATTAGTCAACTTTATGACAAGGGATTTAAAGTAATATTTGAGTCTAATGGGTGCAAAGTTGTAGATATTGTAAATAATAGAATTCTTTTTGTAGGAGATAGGGTAGGTAATATTTTTATGGTAAATTTTGATGATATATCTTTTAATATTTGTTTTATGGCTAATAATGAAAATATGTGTTGGCTATGCCATAGAAGATTAGGACATGCAAGCATGAGTGTTATTTCAAAGCTTATTAAAAATGAACTTTTTGTTGGCATGCCTAAATTTTCTATTGACTCTGATAAAATATGTGATGCATGTGCTAAAGGTAAACATAGGAGAGAATCTTTTAAATATAAAGATATAGTTTCTACATCTAAGCAGTCCAACTAATTCATATTGACCTATTTGGACCCACTAGAACTATGAGTTTAGGAGGTAAACAATATGGATTTGTGATTGTTGACGACTATTCTAGATATACACGAGTTTTCTTTTTGTTTTCAAAAGGTAAAGCTTTAGAAAAATTTATTACTTTTTGTAAAATGATTCAAAATCAAGTGGTATATACAATTTCTAGTGCAAGAAATGACCATGGAAAAGAATTTGAAAACCTTGGTTTTAATAATTTTTGTAATGAACATGGTATTAGTCATAACTTTTCGGCACCTAGAACCCCCCAACAAAATGGAGTTGTTGAGAGGAAAAATAGGACTTTAGAGGAAATGACTAGAACCATGTTATGTGAAAATAATTTACCAAGATATTTTTTGGCGAAAGCTATAAACACTTCTTGTTATATTATAAATTGAGTCATGGTTAGGCCTATTTTGAAGAAAACTTATGGAAAGCCTAACATAAGCCATTTTCATTCTTTTGGTTGCAAATGTTTAAATAATGGAAAAGAAAATTTAGGAAAATTTGATGCCAAAAGTGATGAAGGTATTTTTCTTGGATATTCTACTAATTCTAAAGCTTATAGAATCTTTAACAAAAGGACCCTTGTTATGGAAGAATCTATACATGTCATTTTTTATGAATCTAACTCTCTTTTTAGAAAGGAATCTATTAATTTTGATGATGTAAAAATATACCAATTTGAGCAAAATCAAGCGTCACATGAAGACCAAGGCATAAGTGAATTGGTCCAAAAACTTAAAATTTATGAACTTCAAGAACCAACTTATGTTGAAAGAGAATCTAGCCACCCAAGAGAGCTTTCATATGTCAAGGATGGGCAAATCATTGGTGATCCATCAAAAGGGGTAATTACTAGATCTTATCTTAGAAATACTTGTAATTATGTTGCATTTAGCTCATGCATTAAGCCTAAAAATTTCAAAGAAGTAGTAAATGATGAATATTGGATGTTGGCCATGTAAGAAGAGTTAAATTAATTTGAGAGAAGTAAAGTATGAACCCTTATTGATAGACCTAGTGATAAATCTACTATAGGAACAAAATGAGTATTTAGAAATAAGCTAGATGAGAGTGGTAACATAGTGAGAAACAAGGCTAGACTTCTTGCACAAGGTTACACTCAAGAAGAAGGAATTGATTATGATGAAACTTATGCTCCCGAAGCTAGGATGGAAGCCATTAGAATGCTTTTAGCTTTTAAATGCTTTCATAATTTAAAATTATTTCAAATGGATGTAAAAATTACTTTTTTAAATGGTTTTATAAATGAAGAAGTGTATGTTGAATAACCAATCGGTTTTGAAGATCCAAAATTTCCAAACCATGTTTTTAAACTTTCAAAAGCTTTATATGGTTTGAAACAAGCTCCTAAAGCTTGGTAGGAAATATTACCAAAATTTCTTATTAAAAAAGGTTTTTGTAAAGGGAAGGTTAACACAACACTTTTTATTAAAAGAAAAGACCATGATTTATTAGTAGTTCAAATCTATGTGAATGATATAATTTTTGGTTCTACTAATGATCTTTGCCAATAATTTTCTAAGCTAATGCAAGGTGAATTTAAGATGAGCATGATGGGAGAACTAAATTTCTTTTGGGGACTCCAAATCAAGCAAAGGAAAGATGACATCTTCATCAATCAAACTAAGTACACAAAGGAAATGCTCAAGAAGTTTAGAATGAATAATCTCAAACCACAAGCTACTCCAATGAGCCCTTCCACAAAGCTTGATAAAGATGAGGAAGGTAAATGTGTTGATTTGAAATTATATAGGTCAATGATTGGTTCTTTGTTTTATCTTACCGCAAGTAGACCCGACATTATGCTTAGTGTATGCTTGTGTGCTAGATATCTATCTTGTCCTAAGGAATCACATTTACAAGCCCTTAAGAGTCTTTAGATACCTTAGAGACACTTCAAACTTTTTGGTATTCTAGAGATTCATACTTTAGCTTGCATGTTTACTCGGATGCTGATTTTGGAGGTTGCAAATTAGATAGGAAAAGCACCTCTGGTACTTGTTGTAACAACCCGATTTTCAGTGGTGTCGAAAATAATGATTTCGGGATCACAAATCTGACAAGTCGAGTCAAAAATTTATTTTCTTAAATAATTATGGCTTCGTTACCATCGTATTAAAATTTGGTTATGAAATTCTAATGTTTAACTAGTTAATTAAGTAAAAAGGACTGAATCGTAAAAGTTGCAAAATGTAGGAATCATTGACCAAACATGCTAAATTGTATAGGAATGACTGAGGAAGGGTCCTTAATGAGTAAATATACCTTCACAAGGTATAGTGGATGGTTATGGACCATTATTTGGAGAAAATCATGTTAATTCATTAAGGGTATTTTGGTAAAATGCAAATAAATAAGTAAAGATTAAATAAAAGATAATTTGGATGATTTTAATAATCTTCTTCAACCTTGAAACAAAGGAAAACCCTAAAATAGAGAAGAGTATTCAGCTAGCTTGGAGCCTTGATTTGGTGAGTGAAATCTCGCCCGTTTTTAGTAATTTTTATGTTTTCGAGTCCGTGTTAGCTTAATCTATCTTATGTAAGGACTAATTTGTGAATCTGTCAAATATTGTGGATCTTACCATTGTTGAATATGTTTGTTCTTAAAGGATTTTGATAGTTTTAAATACTTGATGATTGGGTTGGATCTTTTTGTAAAGTGATTTTGGATGAAATTAAGGTTTAAGGACTTAATTGTTAAAAGGGTGATATTGATGTACTTGTTGTGAAATAAATGGATTTGTATGAGGACTATGAATGTTTGGTTGGTATGGGTTGAGGAGAAAATGGGTATTTTGCATGTTTTATGTTAAAAGGACTAAATTGAATAAAAAAATGTTAGGGGTAAAATCATAATTTTATCAAAAAGGGGTTTGATTGTGTTAAATGAATTGATTGTGTGATTTAATATGAGAAATTAAATGATTTGTGAATATAGACTACGATCGTGCCACCGATCGTGGAAAGGAAAAATTAGCAGAATAGTCCCTAGGATCCGTTGACAACTGCAATCCAGTTCGGCAAGTTCGTATGGTTAAATTCTAGTTTAAATTTCATATTCTTGTATTGTAAACCATTGTAGTGAATTGAAATGATGATCGAAAGATGGAAGACGAGAATAAAGAAAAAGAAAGGCAATGGGCTTTGAGCCGTAAATGAAAAAGGGTCCGATGACTAAGTGTCATCGTGAGTAAATAATCCTTTACAGATTATGAGGTTCAATGACTAAGTGTCATCGTGAGTTTATGAAATCCTTTATGGATTTAAAGGTTCGATGACTAAGTGTCATTGTGAGTATATGAATCCTTTATGGATTTAAAGGTCCGATTACTAAGTGCCATCGTGAGTATATGATCCTTTACGGATTAAGAGGTCCGATGACTCTGTGTGATCGTGAGTATACAAATCCCACGTGGATTATAAGGTTTGGTGGCTATGTGTCATCGTGAGTATATGAATGAAGTGAAATCCATTGCGGATTAAAGGTCCGATGACTTTGTGTCATCGTAAGTATCAAATGCGAATTGAAACTTACCTTAATGTATACGGTTTAATCAATTTAGTTGACTTGATTTACAAACTCTTGAAGTTGGTGAATCTATTTAACTTTATGAACTTACTAAGCTAAGAAGTTCTTGTGAAATTGTTACTGTTTTTAGATTCAATTTTGATGTTCGGAGATCGGATCATCTTGGAGCATCATACTATCCTGGAGTTGTTCGATAGACTTTTACATCACTTGGTTAATATGACATGTACTAGGATGATGTTACCCTTTACTTTTATACAATGACTTTGTGAAAAACTTTGTTATGTTTTGATGAAATGTTGAAAGTAGACTTTAAGTACCTTGTATTGACATAAATCATGTGTTTGTGTTGACTTAAATGCATAATTAAACTTTGTGTATGTATGAAATTAATGAACTTGTGTTTGGTATAATTCTTGAGATCTTACATACTTGTTTCGGTAGAACCCATGTATGTTTCGGTAGAAGTACAGGGTAGGAGAGAGATTGTACACTGACTTGAGTTGTATCGGTAGTTGAGTTGTGAGTATCGGTAGTTGTATGTATAGATGTATCGGTAGTTTGCATACTTGTATCGGTAGAAGTTGCAGGGTGGGAATTATAGCTCTCTGGAGTTTTTAGTATTGGTAGATGCATGTCATGTATCGGTAGAACTAGTACAGGTACCAGTAGAAACCTGCACCCTTTTGGAATTGTTTTATGATAGGGCTATTACCGATACTTGACCATCAGGTACCGGTAGAAGTCTCCCAAAATATTGGAATTGACATTTTTACCCTTGCTGATTTGTGTTTATGTTTAAATGATGATGTGTAGCATGTGAAATGAAATATTTTAATAAATAAAATTGTATAATATTATGATAAGATGATCAGTGATAAATGAACAGTAAAACATCGAAAATCCTAACCGGTGACAGTGTTCGGATTTTGGGTGTTACATTTGTCAATTCTTAGGCAACATGCTAATTTCATGGTCTTCAAAGAAGCAAAATAGTGTTGCATTGTCCACTACCGAAGCGGAATATATGTCTGTCGGTAGTTGTTGTGCTCAAATTTTATGGATGAAACAACAACTTAAGGACTATGGAATTGATGTAGCTACCATTCCTATCATGTGTGATAATACTAGTAATATTTGTCTCTCTAAAAATCCCATCCACCATTCTAAGACTAAACATATTGAGATTAGACATCATTTCATTAAAGGTCATGTCCAAAAAGGATATATAGTTCTAGAATATATTGACACCTTACATCAATTAGTTGATATTTTCACAAAACCATTAGACAAAAAAAAAAAGATTTTGGACACTTAGGAGAGAACTATGTTTGACCACCTTACCTTGACTATGTGTTAAAACAATTTTTACATTATTGTGCAAAAGCTTGGTAAGCATGATTTTCTTAGCTTTCATATGCAAAAAGATAGAGGGAGCTTTGTATGATTGTTATCTATTTCATCTAGTATGCCTTCTATTTTTGTTGCTCTCATATATATATATATATATATAAACAATTAGCCACCTTTAATTTTACTTAATTTATTTATTTATTTATTTTCATGCATTTCATACATTTTCATGCATCTTAGTCCTATCAATACTTTCCAAGTCACTAGGAATAATTTTGGAGCCATTTTAGGATCCTTAGAAAATAATAGGGCTTAAAAATCTCGTTTTTGTAATTTCATTGCACTTGGAAAACAAAACTGCTATTTGGTATTGATACCGATTTAAAATTATTGATACTTTTATAAATATATCAATACTCATGAAAAAATATCGATACCACGGGCCTTATAAGGGCATCTGCTGCTAGGTTTTCAGAAACAATTTCAAAAAATAATAACCCCTCTCTTTTTCTCTGAAAATCGAACTTCCTCTTCCAAAATCTCTAAAAAAATATTCTTTTTCTCAGCAAATCTTTTCTTCTAAACACCTTCAAACCTCTTTTCAACAAGATTTGCTAACTATTGCTTGGAATTTTAGGCTATTTCAACACATTTGAGGTAAAAACCCTAAATTTTCAATTTGTTTATTTTGCACAATGTCGGTTAAAATAGTGCATTTTAATGGTTTATTGGGTTGATTTGAACTATATATATGTTGTTTTATTGTAGGAGATTATCCATTTTTAAGGTTTTTCTTAAAATTTTTACCCAAAACTCTTGCCCACCAAGTGTTTGATAAAATTCCTCAAAGAGTTTTTTTAGTCTTATTGTCTCCTAAGATATTAGATAGTACCATGGCTCCTAAAAAACGTTCTAGGATAGCACCTTCACCTCTAGTGAAGTCAAATACTCATTTAACGAATGTTTTCAAAATACCAATTCACTTCAATGTTTTAACATCCACTTTGCCCCTAAATGTGTATGAGAGGCTAGGAAAATTGATATAGCAATGTTAGATTCTATCCCTATCTTACAAAATTGGGGATGGATGAAATTTTTTCAATATTTCTTCGCCAATTTTCTAAACCTTGTTTGAGCCTTCTTTCCCAATGCCACGCTCGAACATGATGAATCCAAAGAAACCGTCATTGCCATCTCCTTTTTTTTAATGGGTACTCTAATTCACATAACTCTCGAAGAGTTTGGTGAATATCTTCATTTACCTTCTGGAGGTCTCTCCGATGAAAATGGGTGTTATGATACCTCACTTTTTATACCTTCCGGCTTGGTATCCGAACTTAACCTCCAGGACTGTGTCCTACACCTTATCTTTACATGGAACCTTAGGCCTATCAAGAAACATGCTAAGATTCGAAACATCGATTATTAGTGGATCGATTGCTTTAGAAACAAAAGGCATCCCGACCTTGCACTTACCATTTTTAACGACATTACAAAAGCTATTGGAAAGGGACTTAATACAAATGTTACCCTTCCCCATGGCACATATTTATCATACATATTTAGGAGATTAGGTGTTAGTACTTGTGGCGACACACCCGTTTCCTCAACTTAACCTATTAGCTATGGGGCTCTTCACCATGCGGGCTACCACCTCGATGCCACAACCGGTACTTGGGTTAAGGGTGATGCTCTGGCGGATCACAATGCGATAACTTTGACGCTGAATTTGATGACGTTCTGCCCCTGAGCGCGCTCCTGCTCCGACCTCATCTTCTCATGCTCAACCTACATCAGACGTAAACACCGCTTTGCTCGATTCCATTCACTCATTGAGCAACGATATTCAGGTCAACAATGCTAAAATTCAGAGTCTTAGAGAAGACGTCAATACGAGGCTTCCGACATTATAAGCTCAAATGGAAACTCTACTTGCCCGTTTTCCTTCCATGCCTACCATGCCTCCATATTCATCTCCTCATAATGACGAGTAGCTTTTAGGCTATGCACTTTCATGACATTTGCATTCTCATTTTTTTTTGTTTTTGTCTTTGTTTTTATGTTATTGAACTTAGTTGCTTTCTTGACATTTTTGAATTCAATGACACTTAATGTTTTATTGGTATTTTTTAGATACAAAGTATATTTTTCCTTGGTTCATTCCTCATTTTGTTTTTTCATATATATTGTGATGAACTAACTTTCTCTTCTCCTTGAGCTTTATTTGACTTTTTTTTGATATAACAAAAAGGGGAGAAGAAAAGGTAAAATGCTTGATTATTTGCTTGATTTTCTTTAAAATGCTAAATGCAAGATTTTGTGACCAATTTGTCTTAAAACAAAAATGAATGCAAACTTAATTGACAAATTTTATCTTGGTCTCATATTCAAAATGTCTTTTATGAAGGGGAAGCAATTATTCAAAAACAAATTTTAAAAAGTTTTGTTATATATAAAAAAGGGGAGATTGTTAAACTAAGCTTTATTTGATAAAATATTTTGATAAAACAAATTAAAATATTAAAATGTTTTTGAATATAATTTAAAATTGAAAAAATTATTTATCAATTTTAAAATCTAAGAGATAAAATTTAAACTCTTATCTTAAACTCTTAGAAAAGTTTGAAACAATTTTAAAATCAAGTTAAAATGATTTTAAACATGTCAAAATAATTTGAATCAAGTTAAAATCACTTTAACACATCAAAATGTTTTTCAAACAAGTCAAAATAGCTCCAGGCTAAACAGTATCAATACCGTTTTGGCCAAGTATCGATAATTCTTGAAATATCAATACCCCTAGTAAAATCGAGACAAAACTTGCATTCTATTTTGAAAATCCCTGAAAAATATCGATACCATTTCTAGGGTATCGATAAATTCTTAAAAGAATCGATACCCTTGCTCAACAAAGATACCAAAAGAGCATTCTGTTTTTCACAAACCCTAGGAGGTATCGATCCGGTATTGATACCTGTTGGAGAAGGTATCGATAATTTGTTTTTGGTATCAGTTTTTAAAGGTACTAACAGTCACTGACTTTGCATTTATTATAAAAATATCGATACCCTTTTGTACGGTATCGATACAATCCATTATAAAAGATCTCAATCCAAGTCTCTTGCTGAATTCCATGCATAGGGCAACATCTAAGCAAAGTCTTATAACACTCCCATGTTGTGTGTAAGTTTTCATCATCCTGCTGATGATATGCTGTAATATCATTTCGCAACCTTGCATTCATTGTCGGCTGATTGAATCGCAAAACAAACTGCGTTATTAGTGCATTCCATGATGTAATGTATCCAGTCGGCAAACCCAAAACCATGTTCTCACTCTTCCCTACAATGAATAAGGGAATACATGCATTTTCAAGGCATCATCAGGAACACCATGTTGACTAAAAGAAGCGCAAATAAGCAGAAATGATTTTAGATGCTCTCTTACATCTTTATGAGGTAAGCCCGCGTATTGCCCATTTAAGTTGAGCATTTGAAACATAACCAATTTTAATTCAAAATTTCTAGCTTGTATAGTTGGCCTTACAACCCCTAGTTGTAAATCATCAAGGATAGGAACAAAAAAATCTATGATTGTCATGTTTTGCACTTGTTCTTCTTGTGGAGGCGATGGTATAATATTAATGAGTTGTGGCTGTACTGGAGGAACAACATTTTGTGGCAACAATGGTGGTAGGTTGTTGTTGTTGCCAGCCATTTGCTTTTGCTCTTGTTTTCTCCTCCTAAGTGTTCTCTCGAGTTCTGGATCAAAGCTCACAATATCCTTAGGATTTCTCCTTGTGGACATCCAACCCCTAAAGAATTTTGAAAGAAATCAACAAAAGAAAATTAAACAAGTTAGTGAAAATTAGAGGGTAAGTAAGAAAGAATAATTGCAACTACAAAAATAAACATCAATAAATGCCAGTCCCCGGCAACGGCGCCAAAACTTGATCGGCCTGTAACGTCATAGCGATCGTGCAAGCAGACACACGTCGATGCAAGTATAGTTGATAGATTGATTCTATCGGATATCGATCCCATGAGGAATGAGTTCTTGATGTTTAAATGTCGAAGCAATTAAAGCTAAGATTAGGGAAAATGCTAGTAAGGATGGTAGTGAATTAAATCATATCTGCACACTAAGACAGTTAAAATTGTCAATGTAATTATAAGAGTTAATTGTCAGAGCAACTGAAAGTAAATCAAATTGTTGTTGAAGTGTTGAGAATTTAAGTGCATGAAAGTAAAGTATGATCAAGTGTGAAGAATTGGAGTGGATCACTGATTTTACTAAGTGGCAACGCTAAATACGTCGACAAGGTATTGGATAGACAAATTGTCGCAGCAATAAGACTCCAATGAAATCTTACCAATTACAACTCTCTATTTAATCGAGACTTAATGCCCAAAATTACCACACCTCCCAGTGCTGGCAATGTTGTGCACTTAAGAACAAGTGACCAGAATCCCTTCTAGTCCTAAGCAACTCCCGCTGTCTTGCTTGTTAACCTAACTTATCACTGCATCTCCCGATATCGGTAGACTGCAATTCCACTCCCGTGTTTAATGCAATTAAGTCCAAGAATAAACAGATGAGAAGAATCAAAGTAATCTAACACTGAAAGATATTCCCATATTCATTCAATTGTCAATAATAATTCATCAACATAAAGAGAGGGGTCAACAAATATATCGAAGCTTGCTATCCTTAGACTACTAGGACTATTTCTTAACCACTCCTCTTGCGTTGCATCGAGCACTTCTCGTTAGAAGTAGTTGCTCTTTCGCTCAATCAGCTCACCGTTCTCCAACATAAATCTCCAAAAACACAAAGTAATTGCAGAATTACTTCCTTCACCTCTTGATATCTTTCTCTATCTTTTCTCATCTATTTATAAGCTTCAAGAATTGTAGATCTCATCTCCTCTCAGATCCAACTTCTTGTGCAGCTGTCAAAGTTTGTTGAAATCCAGCTGTGCAATCACGTAGATCTGGTGTGATTTTCATTAATCTACAAATTGTCGCTGCATTTCTGGTCGCAATCTACAATCTTTAATTGCTGTGACATCGTTTGAAATTCCTGCGTTGGTGCTTCCAGATGTGCTTGCAGCGTGAATTCACCCATACAAAGTAGAGGTTTCTATGCAGTGACATCTCTGGCCGCAATTCCAAGCTAACTTGTGGGTGCATTCTTTAAATTCGTTCTAGCATCGATCTTCTAAGATGGATCCCTGAGCTGCCAATTTCTACACACAATACATAGGCTACATGTGGCGACATTAGTGCACCAAAGAGATAAAACAACAAGAATTTACTCTAAACAACAACGAGTTAGAAAATGTAAATACTAAGTATGAAATGCCTATTATGCATGCTAAATATAATACAAAAGAGACAATTAATACACAAATTTAGGGAGAAAATAGGTGTCATTTCTAATGCTATCAGAGGGTGATGTTTAAGGGGTAAAAGTTGATTGTGAATGTGTTGTTGAAGGGGTAGAAGCTATTGGGGAGGGTGATTTTGAAGGGTAGAAGCTGTTAGAGGGGGTAGAATCTTATGGGAAGGGTGATGTAAGAGGGGTACAAGTTGATAGGGAGGGTGTGTCTGCTATTGGTCTTGAGGCAGATGAGTATGGTGGTGTGGAAAGTGTTGGGCAAATTAGTTTAGGGTCTATTGTTGAAGAGGATAATGGTAGTGGTTATGGATCATTTGTTGGTGATTAAAATGCTGCTGATTTTGTAACATCAGATGGAGTGGATAATGTTGTTGCTGTAATTAGTGGAGAAGAGGAGGATGGGAATGAGATTGAGGTATGAGACTCAAATGAACATGGAAGCTTGGTTGGGTTCGATGAAGATGAAGAACGTGAAGATGGTGAGATAAGGAGAAATAAGTTTCCCTTATACAATGATCAATTAAAATTTAGTTTGGGAATGTTGTTTAAAGATGACAAAAAATTTAAGAGTGAAATTCGAAACTACTCCAAAAAATGTAGAAGACAATTGAATATTAAGAATGAATCGAAAAGAGTTGCTGTGAGATGTATTGCTTCCCCTAACTGTCCATGAAGAATTTGGGCTAGCTACAGTCTTTTTGTTAAATACTTCCAAATAAAGACTTCTCAAGATGAACACCATTGTTCAATTAGTTTTAAGAACAAAATGGTGACTGCTACTATGATTGCCCAACTTTTTGAAGCAAATATCAAGGATCACCCTAAGATGAAGTTGAGGGAAATTCAAAGAAGATGTGCTTCAGAGATGCATATAAATGTGACCATTGATTGTTGTTATAGAGCGAAGAAGATAGTGAAGAACAAAATGGCTGGGAATCATAAGGAGGAATTTGGTCAGTTATGGGACTATACTCATAAGTTAATGTCAAAAGATGCTAAGAAGCACAATAAAAATGGATGTTCAAAGGGTGGCAGCTAACTCCCTTCCTCATTTTACGAGGTTTTATGTGTGCTTTAATCCACTAAAGAGAGGCTGGAAAGCGGGGTGTAGGCCACTTATTGGGCTAGATGGTTGCTTCTTAAAAGGCCCATTTAAGAGTGAATCTCTCACAAATGTTGAAAGGGACGCAAAAAACCAGATGTTCCCTATTGCATAGGCTGTGGTTGAAGTGGAGTGCACTGATTCATGAGCCTGGTTTCTTAGTCTCCTATTAGCTGATTTGGGCTTGGAAGATGGGTATGAGTACACAATTATCAGTAACTAACAAAAGGTTAGTGAATATAGTAATTTGGGCTTGGTCTTGTCTTTTTTATAGTATTAATTATACTTATCTATATTTTTCTAATAATCTATCTGGTTCATTATTTTGAATTAGGGCCTTGAGATTACAATTTTTGACATACTGCCAAGGGTGGTGCACAGAAATTGTGCAAGACATGTGTTTGCAAATCGGTCAGGGAGGAAGTCAGGAAATCTTATGAGTTTGATTTCTAGCATATTGTGAAGTGCATGACTGAGAGGGAGTGGGAGGAACTATGGTCAGCACTGGAGAAGAAAGATAAGGATAACTATGTTCAGCATTGGAGAAGAAAGATAAGGATGCTTATGATAATTTGAAGAAAAAGTCTCCAAAGATGTGGACTAGGGCATTTTTTGGGATAACTTGTAAATCAGATATAGTTGACAATAATTTGTGTGAAGCATTCAAATCAAGCATTGTTGAAGCTAGGTTCAAAAGCATTGTCAGAATGCTTGAGGATATTAGGACCAAGATGATGACTAGGATAGTACAAAAAATGAAGATATGTAACCGATGGAAGTAAAATTATGGTCCATTGGTGAAAGCTAAGTTTGATGCCAACAAAAAAGACCGTGTAGAGTAGCAACTGGTATGGAATGGTGAAAATGGATGTGATTTGAGGAAAGGAAGTTATCAATATATAATGGACCTAAGTTAAAGGATATGTAGTTGTAGAAGTTGGCAGATTAGTGGGATTCCATGTGCCCATGCATGTGCTGCCATGTATCACTTAGGGCTTCAACCAAGAAAATATTCGTACGTGATTCCTAAGTTCTTGCATGACTGAATTTGATTCTTGATTGATTGAAAGGTTGTAAATGAATGTGTAAGATTAAATGGAGTTAGTATTCTGAGTTGCAAGTTTGTAATTGTATAAACTATGGTAGATTTGTATGTACTAAAAAAAGACTCGAAAAGTTCTGTAAGCCCTGAGACCCTAGACCGGAGATGGTTAAGATTTTTGGGTGTTACAAACTCACCCCCTATTGGTATTTTTGGGCCTAACAATTGGTTCAGAGCTAGTTCTCCATCAAAGGTTTCATCATCGGGAGAGACGATCCAAGGAAAAAAATTGAGTTTGAAGATGATGCAAGATTTTGGCTCAAATAGTTTGGGAGAGGGCCAATTCATTGTGAGACTTCCTTACTTCAATTGAGAGAACTACTCATATTGGAGGACAATAATGAAGCGTTTCATTCAAGCCAATGACTTTCATGTATGGAAGATAATCTCAAATGGAGATGTAAGGGTGTCTGATGGTAAATATGAGTGGGAAGAAGGTGAGAAGAAGAAGGTTCAACTCAATGCTAATGCCATACATACACTATTTTCTGCATTAGGACCTAACAGGTACAATAAAGTGTCCCACTGCCAAAGTACCAAGGAAATTTGGGACAAGCTTACTAGCTTTCATAAAGGAACAAGCCAAGTCAAGGAATCCAAAATTGGTATACTTACACTTAACTATGACCTTTTCAAGATGGAGTTTAGAGAGAGCTTCAAATATATGTCTGATAGATTCGCCAACATCATCAATGGGTTGAAGGCACGTGGGAAGCCCGTTGGAGAAATTCAGTTAAGAAGACAGTTTACAGTTATAACGAAAGTTTAAAATTTTCAAAATCAACCCAATTTGTGATATTTATAATAATAATAATTTTTTTACCTTAAAGTACTATGTTTTTGTGTGAGACCGATTTAAGTGGATTTTGGCTTTCAACTGAACGACCTCATCTGTTAGCCTCATACCTCGAATTGCACCAAGTGTCGGCTCAAGCAACACGAACCAAATGATAACTCTAAAATATAGAGTTATCTACGTTACTTTTTAACTAGTAATTAATGCAAATTTTGAATAATTGACAACAAGTTTTGTAGTTTTTATTACAAATTTGTCAAGTTGAATAAAGTTAAGGAAAATTTTTATATTTTTACTTAATTACATTCTGATTTTACATGATTTTGCAAATTTGAATCAGTTTTGTACACTAAAAGGAAATTAAAGTTGGAAGCTTACTTATTGGGGCTCAATGTTGCAACATTTCCACAACAAAGGAACTTATGTGTTGGGTTGATAAATTACCAGCCTGGGATGCCCCAAATAAAGATTATTGGACTCCTAATTTCATCTTAACCTAGTTTTTTATTGGCTCACTAAAGCTGGACAGCCTGCTGCAAAATAACTAGGCCTAAATAATCCACTAAGGGAGATGAAGACCCAAATTGTCCATAAGACCCTTTCTTCAACCATGTTCCTTGAATCAAGGAACCACCAAGAGAGAATCTAGGGGACGACATCATTTCTTCCTCCAAAAATAGTAAATTGTCCATTCCTCTTCGACAAAGTAAGGGTCGACCAAAAAAGAGACAAAAACAAGGGATTTTTATTCTATTTTTAGCATGGGACATTGGGGGGCTAAAATAGTATAAATAGAGGTCTGTTCTCTCCATTTCAAGATCCCTTATCCCTCAATGATTCAAGCATCTTTCTTATCTCATTTCATCCTCTCATCTCTCATTTTCATTTCTTCATTCTCTCTACCTTTGAGAGAAAGTTGAGTGATAAAATGTAGAATGTTAAAGCTCTTAAGGTCGTCCACCTGAAGAGTAATTTTGCATCTGAGAAAAGGAGAAGAAAGAAGGAAACAACCATGAGCAATGTTACGAAGAACCACCGGATTGCAATTTATTCTATTGCTTTTTTTTCTAAGTTGAAAAACATGATTGCAATTTATTTTTATTGACTTTTGTTTAATAATGATGACTTAATTTTGCTTATGTTTTGAGTGGATCATCATCTTCCTATTTGGTAGACTCAGGGTTAAAAACACTTTCTCCTTATTGGCTGAACTTAGGCTTACGAGAGACCCTCCCATTGTGACAAGGCTCTTTATGTTGCTGATCATTTGTAGGTCTACTATTAGGAGTTGGTTCTGGAATGGTTTCTTTAGGGTTTTGTATATTTCCTAAAAGCTCCTCAAGGACATTTTTATTTCGAGTTTTGAAGTCATTCATGTAACTTTCTTCAAGGAAAGTAGCATGAGTTGACATATAACAATTTGCTCTTTTAGGTTATAAAACAAACCACCCTTTGTTCCCTTTGGATATCCTACGAACATGCACAATTTTGTCCATGAGTCCAACTTCCTCTCATCTTTTATCCAACACGTGAGTCCAACTTCCTCGCATCTTTTACCTTAGAAAGAGATTGACAACTTTGAATAACTTAACATCGAACGTACCATGTTTAACAATGTTCGATTCCTTCTCTCTACCACGCCATTCTGTTGTGAAGTACCTGGCACAGTTAACTAGGATATAATCTCATTTTCTATGAGGTACCCTAAGAACTAATCAAATAAATATTCCCTACCTCGATCAAACCGAAGTGCTTTTATTGGTAAACCTAGTTGTTTCTCCACTTTCGCACAAAACTCTTTGAAGTTATCAAAAGTTTCACTTTTGCGGTACATCAGGTACACATACCCATATCTAGAATAGTCATCAATAAAGGTTAAATAATACTCATAACCACCTCTTGCACTAACGCTCATGGGGCTACATATCTTACGTGTGCAAAAGTTCTATGTATTTTCTGGCCCTCATTCCTTTTGCATTAAAATCACTTAGTCATCTTACCTTCCAAGCAAGATTCACATTGTGCAAGATCAACTTTTTTAAGTGAACTTAAGATATCGTTTTTCACAAGTCTAGTGATTCTTTCTCTGTTAATATGACCAAGTCTCAAATGCCAAAGGTACGCCTCATTAGAGTGAGAAGTTTTAGGTCTTTTATTTGATATTTCAATCTTAAGTAGCGTGTTCATCTTTGGTTTGATAAAATAAAGATTATTTTACATCCATCTATTATAGATGAGATTGTGATTTCTAATTATTGAAATTTCATTATTAAAAGTCATAGCCAGGTTGTCTTTATATAAACATGCAACAGAAATTATTTTTTTTTTGAAACTTGGTACATAGAAAATGTATTTTAAAATAATCTTCCTAAAATTATCAAAATAAAAATGTAAATCTCTTACTACTTCAGTTGCCACATTTGTCCTATTCCTGGTCCACAATGATAAGCTTTTATCTCTAATATCTTTCATCTCCTCAAATCCCTATAGAGAAACATAAACATGATTAGTGGCTCCTGAATCAATGACCTAATGGTCTATTGAATCTTTCATTAAAGAAGCTTCTATCAACAAGAATTCCATACATTTACAGTTTTCCTTTAAGTGCCCTTTCTTGCTGTAGAAGAAGCATTTAAACTTAGATAAGTCTTTTGGCTTTCTTGTTCTCTTCCTTTTTACTACTGGTGGCCTAGAAACCTTAGCATTGCCTTTTTTAACGTGCTTTCCCTTCCCTTTTGAGTAAGAAGCGACGGGTATATTTGCTTCTGCTCTTCGAACCGACTGATCGTCGTACAACATCAACTCATAGGATTGTAACTCCTTCATGAGTTGTGTAAGCACTAGGTTTTTGTTGCCAAGGTTATATGCGGCCCAAAAATAACAAAGTCCTTTAGCATACTTTTGAAGACTATATCAATTTGAGTATTCTAGTCTAGATTTGCCTCATTGTTTGCGACATCGGAAAAGTAGCCCATAAAAGTGATCATATGGTCTTTGATCGGAGTGTCGAGATTTTGTTGGGCATTCATCAAGCTAGTTATGGCAGATTGTCGAGCCAAGGCAGTTTGGCCTCCGAACATGTCTTCTAGCTTATCTAGAATTACTTCAACAGACTTACAGCTCACTAGTTGCTTATATAGAATACTGGTCATGCTTGCTAGCATATAGCAACGAAATATATCATCAGACTCTTCCTAGATTTTTCTACCCTCAGCTTGAGTGGTCCGAGGGCACTTAGTATTAAGAACTATTTAAAGTTTCTCACAACTCAAGATAATTATCAGATTCCTTTTTCCGTTCCTTATAGTTGTTTCCATTTAATTTGTTTTCAGTGAGTATGTCGAATAAAGGAGTTGGTGTCACTTTGAAACTGAAAATAAAACATTCATATATTAATATATTTGTATTAAGCAAATATTTGAAAGCATTTTGCAACATTATGATATGCATTAAGATGATGCATGTGTCTTACATTAAACCTTGAAAAAAATTTGTAAGTCGTTGCAACGATAACTACACCCATTGAATCAAACCACCTTGGGGTGATCATGAACAACTAATAAGAACATGGATTTCCATTCCTTAGGCATTCACTCGTACTGATAATCGTGTAACGTTTAGCCATCATTCTAATTTAAGCATAGTTCTTTAGGGAGTTACTTAACTAGATGATCTTGAGTGTATAACAATCAACTCAACACCTATTGTATCATGCACCACAAATGAGTCATCTTAGGACAATCTCACCGAGTAGCTTGCTGTGACTAAGTCTTCTTTGAGGACAGAGCTTCTTAATGTATCGCATGATAGTACTTACCACAGGGGCCGGTTCAACTATCATATGATCATAAGAAAATTCTGCTTACTTTCAGGAGGTCTTCTCAATGAAATCCACATGACAATGTCTACCTTGAAGCAGGTCCATTTCATGTCATCGCAAGAGACCACTAATAAAGGCCATAGGTCTTGTTTAAGGACCTTCTCTCACTCAATATTTTAAAAACATGCAAGGTTTTTAATTTTCGGTTTCAATCATGTATGATTAATATTTGCATGAAAAATACATGTGGCATTCTTTCCTAAACTATATGGCATCCTTATATCATGTATGCATGACATGCTATATCAATTTTATAATATTCACATTCAATTATTCATAAGAGTCAATCAAATAGTTTTGATTTTCCATAGTTTTTCTTTTAAGGGAAAAATCGAAAAAGTGAATGTAAACCATGCACCAAGTAGGTTCCCAAGGAAGGGAGGTGAGTCGTATTTGATCACAAAAAAACCAAGTCTTTCCTTACCAGATCCAATCCTAGACATGCACCTTTTCATTACAACACTAATCTTTCATGAATTACACTAGTATTTTAATCCTTTTTACACATAACTTTAGCTTGTTTAATAGTAAAATCAAAGCATCTTAGTATATATTTAGGTTTTCATAATTAAAGTAGTAATTTATGCTTTTTAGTAGTTTTTATTACATTTTATATATCTAAATAAGGTTACATGAGCTTGTAGGTCAAGTCGGGAGGTAAAGATGCTTATTCGGGCTAAAATTCATGCCTATGTAACAACATCAAGACATTGATGTCTCAACATCGAAGACAGAAGCCAAAATCAAGTTTTGGAGCGAAATTGCCCTTGATGTTGCGACACGACCCTCCTATGTCGTGACATACCCCCTATGGTTGGTTGCAACATCGCAGGCCTGTGTTGCAACCAAGCCCCCACGCAGCCCAAAAACTCTTGCACGTTTTAATTACATTTTTTTAGATCTTTCCTAGTCGAACTCTAAGGACTTCAATAATATTTTAGGCACTTTAATATTCTGAGTTTAGCCTATATAAAGGCCATTGTAATTAGTTTAAACACATAATTTTAGGGAGACAGAAATTATACTTAAGGTTTTTTATTTCGTTCTTAGTTTTTACCTAGGTTATTTTATGTTCTTCTAATCGAAGGATCCTATTTCGAAGTGAGACTTTCGCTAGTGGAGATTGTTTCGAAGCCACGCTTTCCATGAACATCTTTTTCCTTATTTTATTTTTTATATCTCTTTCTTAACATTATTAATTGAATGTTTGTGTAAAGATTAGAATCAATTTATACATTATCTATATTTCGCATGTTTCAATTGTATTAATCTTATTAATTAATTGAAAGGTAGAGGTTTCTTATCGGATCAACTGTTCGAGAAAGGAAGAACTTAAACCCTAGGCTTGACAATCGTAGGAAGTCATTTAGGTGTGAATTAACCCAAAATTGGTATGGTCTATCCGTGAACACCTTAACCCTGAACTGATATGGACTATGAGGTCGAGAGATAAGTAGTTCTTGCCGACTCGTTATTCTAGTGGACGTATCGAAAGATCTTACTAAGGTATTGGCTAGTTTATTGATTAGAGTCCTACATCAATAATTAATTAGGTAAAACAATTGGATCTAGGCTAAAGGAACTCGTGTAGTCGAAACAAGGGATAAGAGAAGTCGATACATGAACTTAGGAGTAAATTTAGGTTAAATTCAATTTACTTAGTTTATTAATATTATCATCATATTGCTTCCATATTAACACTACTAATTCGTGACTCAAGTATATTAGTAACTATTTTTGGTAATTGGGTTGATAATAGTTTTCCCTAAACTACAATCCCTTGGGTACGATCTTCGGAGTACTTACCTACTTTGTTGTAACTATATTACAACTTGACCCTTATACTTGCGGATACCGCCTTATTTATATATCTTTTGTTGCAGTATTCACACTTTGGACATTAGTATGTTCGGAGGCAACCACACACTTCTCACAATGATCGAATAACATAAAGAAGTGAATGAAATAATACAACACATGTATTTTCTCATTATCACACTTCTTATCTTTAATAGATCAACTATGGATAATCTCATACATATATATCACAATTATATGATATAAAATTATTAAACAGATATAGAATGAGATGAATAATAAAATAAAATTGACAGCCAAGGTTTCCATGGTTCTATTTCTAGAAAATAAATGAAAAAAAAATTACATAGTTTTTCATCACAAGGCATTTCTCGTGTCTTCGACTGTCATCACTCTATCTTCTCCTCGTCATGGACTCCTTTTTGGAAAAATTACATTTATATCCTATGTTTGTTTTCAGGTAACAAGAATTCTATAAATAAAAAATAATCCTACGTAAAGATGATAATCCATGGTCTATTTCCTAAAAGCCACAACCTTGGCAAAAAAATAATACTTATATAACAAATATATATAATAATTATCCATAACGAATTTAGGATTTATTCTAGTTAGGTCATGTTCGATGTATTGTCAGTCCAATCAGTCACAAATATGTCTCTCTCTTTTGGGAGTCATTTGTTCCGATGGTTAAGACTAAACATCTCCTCAATTGGACTTGATAGACTACATATTAATCTTTCAATCGATTTGCTTATTTCTGATTAAACTAAGGACATAAGGTTCATTTACTAATACAAGCTGTCTTTACGTATTACGATATGACTACGTAATATTGCTTAGTATTATTAGTTAAACGTTAGATAACCAATGAGCTAATATGTGCTTCCATTTTTCTTTATGTGCAAAATCCATTGAGGACAATACACAAAGGGTATTAATGTAATTAATGGATAATTTTATTAAATTAATTTGTTCAAAAAAATACAAGTATAAAAATGAATATACTACACTTAGGACACCAGAGTCAGTAAATATACCTTACATTTCTATCAAATATCAATACCAAGAAGTCAACTAGGTGTGTTTAGACCAAATTGATATTTGAAGGCAAAAACAAATAGTGCTAAGACTAGTTTCCAATTGCTCTAGGCATACGAAATGTAAAGTGTAGAAAAGTAAATAAGGCTAAGTTACAGTTTAGACTTCTTAACGTACCTAAGATCTAAACATCTCCCTTTTTAGTTTTTCCCTTCAAAACTTAGGACTCTTAATTAAGTCACACACTTGATTATTACAAAAGTAATGCACGAAAAACACATTCCTCACTGAACATAATAAATACACTTAACTGAGTACAAAACCTATACAAGTTCTCACCATATATAAGTGAAGAAACTTGCTAACATGCTAAATAGATTATAATCAATTATCCCTTGAAATAAGTAAGATAAATATTACATAATCTCTTCAAAATACTCTAGGATAAGTCTTCAATCAGCTAAAAATATCTTCCCTTCAAAGGCTTGATTTGATTTGCTTAATAATTTAAAGGAAAATAATTGCTTCGATCCAATCCCAATAAATATTCAAGTTATCTTGTTAAAAGTAGGGATATCAAGGATGGGCTAGCATGTATCTTAATAATTGAAGGAAATCACAGCCAAAACATATTTGTTGCCAAAATTTGCTAATCCATACATGGTAGTTTTTTTTTAGTAACCAGTGCCATAGGTAGTTGGCACTGGTTTAGACACTAGTCTAGGCACCAGTTGAAAAAATGCCTCAACTTATACTTTGAAGATAAAAGACGATGGGAAAAGCCCTATTAAACAATGTCGAATAGAGTTATGGGTATAATTAGCATGCCATAGGGTTAGATATATTTGAGTTTATTAGCATAGAGCACATTTTGATTTAATCTCACATTCCAGAGGGTAGAAGAGTTCTCTAATTCCCTAAGGGTTGAGAACAGTACTCTAATGTCTTGAGACAACTACTTCGAAGCTAGAGGTTGAAAACAAGGGAAACATATCCTAAGACAAGACTTCACTATCTCGAGACACATTGTTGAGTTTTGATAAATTGAGTTTGTATTCAAACCTTGACTCCATGCTTGACCTCTTATTACCTTGGGTCACTAAATATAGGCCCAATTGATCATGATTAAACACGTAACATTAACATAGTAAAAGAAAAATATGTAATTATGCCACGTTTTTCATTTTTAGTTGATAAAGTGAGTCGAGAGAGTTTGCATTGCTCTTGACAACATAATGTGACATCTCGCAGACGGATTCAACAACCGGGGTGGGCGTTACAAGTTATCAATTAAACCTCAATTATTAAATCAAAAGAGTAGAGGGATCAAATTCCTTTGAATAAAAAATAATAAAGACTAAATTTTAAATATACAAAAAGTATAGGGACTGAAATATGAATTGGACCATTTTATGAAAACACTTTTTTTTTTCAAAAAGTGAATTACAGAAAAAGTTTTACAAATGAATAACAATTTTATAATGTTGGAATTTTGGAATAAAAACGAAACAAACAGTCCCTATTCCCTAAGCAAAAAAAAAAAAAAAAAAGTGTTTTAATTCAATTGTAATTGTAGCCACGGCCACCTTCCACAGCTAAATGCCCAATGTTGATGTCGTTAAAACCGAAGTGTGCCAAATCGCAGCATAAAAGCACTTTCTTTTCGTGCTTCAAGTCAAACACTTAAGAAACTACTCGCAATTTCTTTTGCTGCTATAGGCTCACAAACACAGACCAACATGAAGCAATCCCCCAACTCTACATCCACCTCCGCCGCCCAAACCCTGACCTCCCAGGAGTCTCGCCTCCTCGTCCGCGAAACGCTGCGTATCAGCGCCAGCCTGGCCTCAAATGCCGGTTTAAGTAGCAGCACCGGCATACACGAAGGAGCCGCGATACCATTGATGGATGAAAACCGGAGAATGGGACTGATGGGGGACGAATTTCGAGATTCAAGTTTGAAATTGATTTGTTGTGAGGAAATTGACGGAAGGAGATGGAAGTACATGGCCGAGAAAGATTCCTTCGGAAATTTCAAGAACAATTCCATTCGCACTGTCAGTTTGCACACCCCGCAGGCACCTCTTGATGTCAGTTTTCTACTTCGTTTCGAATTTTTCATACTAGTATAGAGATAATTTCTAGCAAACAAAATGGAAGATAAAGAATAAATAGTTGCGCTATTTTCCATTTCTAATAATGACTATTATCGCTGTAAAAGTTTACTTAATATTCCAAGTGAAGCCGCGAGATCTTGTACTTACTGTTGAATTTGCTTCTATTTAGATTTTAGAACATTTTTATTTTACTTGTGGGTGACTTGGACTGTTTTTCGTTTGATTATGCAGGAATTGATGTCATTCGTACGATCATATGTGGTGCCGGAGGGCTTCCCTGACAGTGTTACTCCTTCATACGTGCCATACATGACTTGGAGAGCGTTGAAGGTGGTTTTCTAATTATACTGGAAAATGGAGGGCATTATAGGAGACAAGTTTCGCCCTTGCCTCTCGATTTAGAATTTTAGAATCGCTAAATACCATACTGAATGCCATCTTGTTCAATGCAGCATTTCTTTGGTGGAGCAATGGGTGTTTTCACAACGCAAACCCTTTTGAACTCAGTTGGAATCTCTAGAAATAGTGCTACACCTGGTGCTGTTGCAATTAATTGGATTCTCAAGGTAGGAAGACATAAGATGTTTGGAGTCAACAACATACGTCCTTTAAGTTTAGCGGCTGAAAAATATCAGCTTATATTTGCTTCGCAATTGTTACTTTACAACTGTCTTAGCTCTTCTTGTTGTCTAGTTTGCAAGTTTTGTGAATATTCTGATAGTAACAGTTATTTTAGGATATATAGAGCCACTGAGTCTACTTTGCAATCATGAAAGCTGTTTGTCTTAGCACATCTTGAATATTCTCGGACTGGTGTTTTCTTTTGCTGAAATTTTGTTTCTCATATTGGTATTTCCTTTGGTTGAGGTTTAAAATGTATAAAGAACTGCCATTTTTGATCTCACAGTGAAGTTTTCAAGAGTGTTAATTGTTATTCAAAACTTGTGCTCAGTAAGTTATGAGTGGTTCTGCGCATGAAAATGTTCCTCCATATCTATACCAGGCTCCATATAAACATTGGGGTTTCTCCTTTATTTGTTATCTAGACATTATTATTATTTGATTGATTGACTTGGTGAAGTTCTAGATATCCTTATTATATGTAGCACCGAAATTTAGTGGTCCATTTCTGATTTCCAACCTGTCAATATTTGGATGTTCACCTTACATCATCTTTGCTGTTTTCATGCTTGTACTTTGCTGCACAATACACTTTGAAATATTAGGTTGCAAATGCATAATGTAATTTTCAATGGCTGTCTTCATTTGTTCAATTGCTTGTCATATTAAATTATTAGGAGAAACCTGCTCTTCAAAAGTAAATATGTTAGCAATGCTAACAAGGTATTCTTAAAATTTTTTCCTAAAGCTACTGTGTTGTTTGACCTGATGATTTTCTCTTTGTGAAAACTGGCTAGTAAGTGCTTATGACATTGTGTTCATGTTGGAAGCTTGTCTTGGAGTTTAGCCTCTCTTTACATGTTCGATACTAGATGCAAAGCTGGTGACTTCTTTTTCACCAGGCTAGAGGTTAAAGTTATAAATTCAGACTATGTTGTACTCAAAAACAAAAAAAGCCTTTGTTATGCACCTAACTTATTGCAAAAGTTGCTTCTATTATTTTTCTTAGCATACTGCTTGCAGAAAGAAAATGTGAGTGTAAGATTTGCATGGCTTTTTGTCATAATTACAGTTTAGTATTTTTCTTGATTAAGAAAATGTGAGTGTAAGATTTATATGACTTTTTGTCATAATTACAGTTTAGTACTTTTTCTTGATTGAGTTTCCAATTACCGTTTCAAAAATTAAAACATCTAGCTATATCCATCTAAAAGGAAATGTCTTATTGCTCAATTTTACTCCTTATTTGCATCTGTAAAGCATTCAAGAAGTAATTTTATAGAATTCATTAAATAGTAAAACTGCTATCGTTTCACCAACTTTTGGTTTATAACTTATTAGTCTTTATCCTTTTATATTATCGCCTATCGGGTTTGTCTTTTTATATCGACTGTTGTATTATAGAGAAAAAGGAAGCTTGTTGAAACTGACTGTCCATCAAGCTAAAGTTTTACTATGCTTGCAGGATGGTGCCGGTCGGGTTGGTAAAATGCTTTTTTCCCGACAAGGAAATAAATTTGATTATGATCTAAAACAGGTATTTTTTTTTTATTTTTATTATATATGTATTTTATGATGGAGGTTGTAGAAGTGTTACTTTATCTTCACAAGATATTGTTACATCCAATGTGTTTAGCTGCGGTTTGCTGGTGACCTCCTTATGGAGCTGGGTGCTGGGGTAGAGTTGGCAACTGCATCTGTGCCTCATCTCTTTCTTCCTTTGGCTTGTGCGGCAAATGTGTTGAAGGTGATTTTTTTTTTACCTGTACAACTTGTGTCTTTGTGGTCTTTTAAGTATTGCAGTCTTATTCTTTGCAACTTACTTATAGAATGTTGCTGCTGTAACATCAACATCTACTCGCACACCAATTTACAAAGCCTTTGCTAAAGGAGAAAACATTGGAGATGTCACTGCAAAAGGAGAATGTGTTGGAAATATTGCAGATCTGGTATGCCTTAAAAATATCTTGATAGCCTGAAACATTGTTTGTTATTTGCACAGACAAATTTCTAAATTACCAGTGATATGAGTGGAAATAGGAAGAAAGAGTAAGAATTGATTTACCCATTGGCAAGAGAAAGATGTGCCAATTGAAAACATGATACAGCAAAGTGTATCAGAGATGAGTGTTGTAGATGCATTAACAAACTATATGTATTAATTTGCTGTTTGCTGCTTCTGCATGATGGTTTGATAACTTCAGATGTTGTTTACAACAATGGCCACAAGAACCATCTTGTCTTGCCCATAATAAAAGGCAAAAATGGGTTAAAAATAGAATTGTTTGGATGCATGACGGTAAATTTATTAATTATCATTTCTAGCATAATCTAATTGACTCAAAATGCTACTTAATTCTTTGTTTTAATCCAACATAAAATACATTGAAATTAGGTAGAGACTCAAATTGAGTATAAGAGTACAAGAGCTGAGATGAACACTACTCAATACGATTTTTCACATCATTAATTACTAGAATAGCAACTTAATCATTGAAAACAATTAAGGTTAGTGATAGAGAAAAATTATAGAAGAAATTTAGAAAGGCGTTAGGGAATACTTTTCACAAGATTATATTACAAAAGAGAGTTAATAGAATGAATTCTCAAAGTTAATTTACAAAGCCTGGTGAGTGGAAGTTTCTTCTTGCCTAGGAGGTAGGGCTTCTACAAATAAAAACACAAAGCATCCTGAATTCGTAGATTGCCCTTTTCTTAAGGGTTACCTTCCTCTAGTTTTGTTTGAAGTTATATTTAGACAAAAACATCACAATGATTAGGAAGTTAATTCTTGAGTCCAATCCATTGGAGTAGGTCCTTTTCTTTAGATTTTGTGCCATGATCTTCCACGTATGTGCCAAGTTAAAGTTTCTAGTAAGGGTTTCTTGGTAGTGGGTCTACTTAAAAAGTGTTTGACATTAAAAGATTTGCATAGATTGTGCCCTTTGGCGTTAATAATTTGAGTATTTGCTTTCATAATAATATTTTGGTTTGATGTTGGTGATCAATATATTCTAGGAGTACTATTCCCATGTTTGGCCATCATTAAGAGGACCATTGTTCAAGAAATGACGATTGTTTAGTTTGCAAAGCTGCTTTTGAAGTGATATGTATTCATAAAAGTGGTCAACTACACTATAGTTATAAAATTGTTTCACGAAGGTCTTGTTGTGTCGTGATCTACATGTGTCAAGTTTAATTTGCTAATAAGGGTTTCTTGGTAGTGGGTCTTCTCAAAAGGTAGATTCGCCTAGGTTGTGCTCTTTGGGGCTAATAACTTGAGCATTTGCTTTCATAATAATATTTTATCTTGACGTTTGTGATCAATATATTTTACTACTCCCATGTTTGGTCTTCATAAAGAGGGACCATTTTTTAGGAAATGGGGGTTTTTTAGTTTTCAAAGCAACTTTTGAAGTGATTTGTATTGATAAAAGTGGTTAAACACTCTATAATTGTCAAATCGCTTCGTGAAGCAATTGCAGAGATGGAAGATTTTGGTCAATGATCTAAGTTCCAAACATCTTTTCATCAATCTTTCTCAAATCCCATTCCTTCTATGATGGCCAATGTAGAGGGTTCTTTGGCAAGGAGAGTAAGTGTTGCAAACAAGTGAAACAAGATGTGCCTTGAGATGGCAGAAAGGAAGATTAGAATAGCCTTAGAAGTATTAAGCGTAGTGGCATTTGGTGGTTAGAGTGGCGAAGCAAGCGGTAGTAAGGTGGAAACTAATTCTAAGAAGAGAATTAAGATAAAGGATTATAGATAGAGTTTGAGAGAAAGTTTTGCCCCAATGTCAAAAGTTCCAAAAGTCCCCAAATGAGTTGTGAGTAGAGAAGGAGAGTTGTAAAATTAGGCATATAGGAGTAATGAGGGATTTTTAGCTATTGATAATGGTTTATTTAAAAGAGTTCAAGTTTTCGATGGTGATGATTTTTGAAAGAAAGGGGAAATGCTCAATATTATATGGAAAGGTTAAGAGAAAACCGCATAACTACCGCTATATATGATCCATCAAGCTAAGCTCTCTAGAACATATCAGGAGTGAAGCTAACCCAATAATCCTACCATATTCTGGGATTATCTTCATTTATTTTGTTTTGATGAAGTAATATCATATGAAACATATTCTATGGAATACATCTTGGAGAATGTGTCTTTAAGGATAATCTTGTTCTACAAATGAGTTGTTCTATAAAAGTGTTTTGTGATGGTGTTCTTCTTGGCAGAAGCTTGTCAACTAAAGGTGTTTTGAACAACCATTGGTCTGAACATAGCTATTCTTGGTAGAGGTTATTCTGAACAACTATTCTTGAACAAGATTTGTCCTGAATAAGAGCTATTCTGAATGGTATTTGTTCTCAAGATTGTTGTTCTTGAACAATATACGTTTCTAACAAGAGTTGTTCTTGAATGGAAACTATTCTGAATTGTAGCTATTCTCAAACAAAGTTTGTCTTAAACAACTATTCTAAACAAAAGTCGTTCTTGTGTAGGAGATATTAGATATAGCGGTGTTAGTAATTGTTTCAAGTCAATTTTCTTAACATAGGAAGCGCAGTGCAGTTTCCTGTAAAGTGAGCTTATTTATCTTTGAGAATAAATAAAATTGTAATATCTAAAGCCAATGAGGTGTTGGTAGTGTTGGCAAGCTTGAGGCCTTGGGACCTTGTGTGCTCAGGTTCAAGTCCCACCATGTGACAAGTTATGTGTGGGTTAGTTAGTTAGAGTTGAGTTAGTTATTGAGTTAAAATTATTTAGTTCAGTGCTTTTAGTGATTGATTCTGATTAGAATTGTTGATGTAGTTAGTTTTAACTTCAATATATATATTAGTAGCCAAAACTATCTATAACCAAATAACTCTATGGATTTTTATAGTATCTCTGCCCTACTCATATAATAGCCATAATTCCAAGCTTACCATTTAAAGGTGGTTGTCCAAACATTACAAGAAAGCCTTCTCTATTACTTATACTCAAATCCTGATGTCTTGAAAAGTTCCCTACTTGATTCGAATCAATCACCTCCTAGAGAAAATTACCAAGGCTTTGCCATTGTTCCAATCACATAGGCCCATGCTTGACTAGACTGTGATGCTCATGTGGTCTACTTGTTCTGCTGGCCCTCTACTTCTGTTAGTAACTTCATCGCTTTCTTTCCACAATGCATAAGCTACATTCTCTATATTATATATTATATAACTACCTTGACCAATGCAATGCACACCAAGAACTGCTTTATAAGCTAAAACAAACCCCATTTATTGAAAAGTTTCCTTTTAAGATGACAGCCAAACAATCAAAAAGTGCCTTATGAGATATATTGATCGGCTCCATCTAGACAAAAGATTATTGTGAAAGAAAATACTCAACCTAGTGGCCCCTAGCAACACTTAACAAAATGAATCTTTTCAATATCAGCTATGAGTAGACCCACTAAAGAATCTAATACTGGCACACCATGCCTATCTTATTTTAAAATCTCTGCACAACTTTCATGGAAAGCATACAAGTTTGTGTTTAGAATATTGTCCACATATATGATAGTCATGTCTTTGTCTGGACAAAGCTTTATGAAAACTCCAGGACAATATTCCTTTGGGAAAAAAGGCCAATCTAAGAAATATTGACATCTTTTTTCTAATTTCCTCTGTAATAAAGAAGTTATACCTCCCAAGATCCGAACAAGAGTTTCCTTCCTCCTGCTTCTTGCAATATTACTTTGTAGGAGATTTTCTTCTCCAACCTCTCTTCTAATATCTTCTTTCTAAATTTCTTTTTAATCTTATCTTTGTTTCTAATCTTAGCATTCTTAAAATATTTAAGTTGCTATTTTAGGTTATTAATGACATGTGTAGTTAGGTTCTCCAGTTACAACAGCGGATTCTTTGCATTAGAAGGCACAGTGGATGTCAGCTTCAGGCCAGTGGTCCACTGTAGAACTGTTGTTAAAAAATTACTAACGAATTGTTAAAAAGTCACCTTTGATCTTTTTACTTGTATCTTATGGATGTCAGAAATCTTTTGTCATGCAGAAGTTATATGTATGGATTTTTTGTTTTTGCAATTAATACATGTCTCGCATCAATCCTATCTTCTTGTATTCAATATACTTGTTAATTATTCATAGTATAAATTGTCATGCATGTTATGTTTTGTCTGTCTGTCTGTCTGTCTGTCTGTTTTATTTTGTTTAGAAATTTGAGGTTTATCAACTGAACTGCTTAATTTTGTTTTCAGTTAGGAACTGGACTGAGCATTCTGATCTCAAAGAAAAACCCATCCTTGGTTACCACATTTTCTCTCCTGTCATGTGGATATGTTTTCAGTTCTTACAGAGAGGTTACACTAGCACTTCTGTTATTTTTTGTTAACCTGTCTGCCTAATTTCGTATTCGTAACATATTCTGCTAATAATAGCTTATAATAATTTCCTTTCCAGGTTAGATCTGTTGTGCTGCACACATTAAATAGAGCAAGATTCAGTGTTGCTGTAGAGTCCTTCTTAAAGACTGGTTAGTCAAACTGTAACAGAACTTCACTGTATTTAGACCCTTTATTCTTTCTGTTATTGTCAATGACATTCTTAATGAATCAAAACTATTTGAAGAATTCTTCAGACAGAATGACTTCATTGTGTTTCTTCCCGATGCAGGACAAGTTCCCTCATTGCAGGAGGGAAATATGCAGGAAAAAATATTTAGTTTTCCATGGTTGAAGGACAGACCTGTTGTTCTTGGTGTGTATTAAACTGACAGTTTTTCCCTTGGCCAGAAAAAAAAAAAAGGCTCTAGGTGCTATATTTGTTTGAGTTCAATCTGAAAGCTCTCCCATTGTTTGCAGGCTCAAGATTTAGAGATGCTTTCCAAGATCCTGGTGCCTTTCTTGCGATAGAACCTTTCTTTGAGGTGTGCTTCCTTGGAAACAAAATTGATTAAATTTCTTCCCCATAAAGCATGTACCCGCATAAAACATGCATAAACTTACATGGATTGTTGAATTATATGGCAGAAAGAAAGATATATGGTGACATACAATCCTTCGAAGGGAAAAGTATATGCACTGCTCAAGGATCAAGCGAAGTCAGATGACATTCTAAAAGCAGCGTTCCATGTGAGATAATCCTCTTGGCCTTATATACTAGTTATATTGGCTAACCAAGCTTTGCTTTCATTTTGTGTTTAGCAGTAATTCTACCTTGTATTACAGGCACATGTGCTCTTGCATTTCATTCATTCAGCCGATAATAGTCATTCATCTAGAAGCCAAGAAGAACATCTCATGTCAGCAGCTACTGATTTTGAGCTTCATATTGCTGAGTCATGTAAGATGGTTTCAACATCATATACACATTTCAAGAACAAAGCTGCAGAACAGGTTAGCTGTTCTTGTCAGAAATATGCCATTCTTTTCATACCCTATGCTATGTAATTTCTCCTTTTGTGTTATCAGCTTTCTCTTCAGCTTGTCATATGTGCAAATATAAAGACGGTTGACTATTCTTTTTCAGATTTCCCATTTTTTATGTAATGTTTTGGGTGGGGGCAAGAACTCATATGCTTAGAAATGATCCATAATGCTAACACACCTTATGGTGTAATATCCCACTTTTACTTTTTAAAATATTAGAAATTTGGACTCTTTTATTGATCTTAATCTCTTAGGTTGAATGGCCTACATAAAATATGTTATATCACTAGTGACTAGCATAAAAAGGGGCAAAATACCATTTGATTAAAACAAATGTGGAGATGGTTCTATATATATCTAACTGTTCATTATGATGAGTTTAATCACTTGAAACAATAAGCAAAACAATTGGAGTTCCTGCGGTTTTGTTTATTAGCCTCGTGTTAATGCAAAATAATGGATTGCTAGTATGTACTGCATGTTCAGTGACCAATGAATTGGGTTCATTTGCTTAATTTTAAAAGTACGGTGCTGCTAAAATTAGAAGCGTTGTTGCATGTTTGCAATTTACCTAATGTTTTTCATTTTGACTATCAATTGCATAATCTCGGAAGATGAAAATACCTATTAAATATAGAACTTATTTAGTAGAGTTGTTCGCTGCAACTTTTTGATTGGTTAATAATGCTTCAGAGATGAAGCAGCAGCAGTATACATTGCAGGAAGAATTTAGTGGGGTTATTATTTCTGGGCTTATTATCGGCTGTAAATTACTTGCACCTGCGAATGCTAGTAGTGGACAATTTTATGTGAGATTATGTGGAGGTGGTAAAATGAACCCAATCCAAAAAGCCGAAATCCTATATCTTCCGGTATGACCCAGGCTGAAAAGGAGCTAAATCCTAAATGGTCTGAGCCTGATACTTGTCTGACACCTCTAGAAGTATGATTATGTTTGCGACCCTGTATTGTTGTTGATCCTTGCTGATGATCGTATGTATAGATTTCTCTTCCTCATTGCATGTTTATAATTTGCATTTCTGCAGTTCTTTATGCTCCTTTTGACATGTCTGGCAGGGGTGGAGAATGTCAGACTCGCTTCTTAATCCGGGTCGGGCTCGACTGCATTAATGGGCTAAATGCGATGAAATCTACTGTTTATCCAAAATTGGTCGTTGAGATCCAATTTCTGACCATGCATTGCACTTATATACAGCAGCGGAACGCGCATATACATGACACAAGGTGTTTGGGGGGGGGGGGGGGGGGGGGACTATACCAATGGAAGGATGCGTCTTTTTGCAAGCCCTCGATCTTCTACACTCGAGCCTTTATTTCTGGAAAATGCATTTACAAAAAAATTATATATGGTGTAATTCCATAGTGTTTAATATTGTCAGATTTAAAATAAATTAGTTTCTAATGCATTTTACACGTTTATTTTTTAAACAGTTTAAATAATGTATTTTTTAATTATTGTAATTTGTGTAAAACAATATTAATTTTTTTAAAATCCAAGTTAAAGGTAAGATATAGTTTTATTTCATTGGTTAAAGCAAATCAATATTATTCAAAATAATAAGTAACAAGCATAAATTTTTATATAACTCAAGTATGGTGATAATAAAATTTATTGGGTAAAATACATCAATTTTTTAAACTTTGTTTAAAATTATATTTTGATCACTCAACTTTTAAAAATTATTATAATAGTTATTGAGGTTATTAAATTGTTATATTTTTACTACTCAGTTAATTTTCATTAAAAAAGTGAAATCGCACCTTAATTCAAAGAGTTAATAGTTAATTTAGTCCTAAGTTATGGTTAAAAAATTATTTTGTAAAAAATAAAAAAAAATCTTGAAATAAAAATTATTAGGGAATCTATAAAGTTAATTAAAATTCATAATTTTTAAAAATATAATTTTTTTTAAATATGTATAAATCTAAAAAATTCTTAAATTATATTAAAAAAATTCTTAAAATTAAAATTAACTTTTTTATAAAGCAACCATTTATTACAAAAATAATTTATATAAAAAATCATAAATCTTTTAAACTAAATTCTTTTTGTTTTCCACAGTTGATGAACACCTTCAATCACATCAACAACTTCATGTTGTTTTATTTAGAAATTACTTCGCAAATTTTATTTTGTTTTATTTTTTAAATCCTTAAAAGGCCTATCAAAATATATCTCAATGCAATATTTATATTTCACTATTAGATTGATTGTTGTTGTGGGATTTTCGTGACAAATATGAAAAAAAAAAAGAATGGGGCAAGAGCGAAGAGCAAAATGTTCTGTTACATTGTTTGGGTTCTTTGGTAAGTTTCAATTTTTTTTTAAATTTGAGTTTTTTTTCCTTTTAATTTATAATACAAAGTACCCCACCTCTTTTCTAAACTCATCATTTCTTTTCCGTAACTCCAATTATTAGATTGATTGAATTTTTTAATAACGTTCAGTTTTGGAGTTTTAGATTTTTTAATCCTACCATTTATTCTCTCAAATTTCAAGTCAAAATTTTACTTTCAACTATAAATAAAACATAAATATTATTTTTAATGATGTGGGAAGAGCAGATTCGACGCCGATCTATATGTGAAAAGAGAAAAAAAAAAGGTAAAGAAAAGTGAAAATAAAGAAAGTGTAAAACAACAAAGCAAATGAAAAAAAAACGAGTAGGATCAAAATGAATGGGTATTTAATATTTCTTTTTGTGAGATTGGATGTGGAAAGATTACCTGCAAATTTCTTGGCTTTTCTTGCTGCAATTGATTATAAAATTTATTTATTTATTTTTAAGACTTTTTAAAAGAATTACACTTGTTAAGAAAAGTTTTAAAAACATCAAAACAATTTTTTAACTATAGCTCAAAGATCAAATTAGCTATTAACCCTTTGAATTAAAGTGCAACGTTATTTTTTAACGGAAGTTAACAATCAAATGACAAAAATGTTACAATTTGGTAACGGTAGTGACTACTATGTAACTTTTAAAAGTTTAATGATTGAAATATAATTTTAAATAAAGTTTAGAGATAGTTGATGTAGCCTATGCAAAATTTTTTAATAATTATTTAAGTGCTTGAATAAATTATTAAAAAAATTGATAAATTGTAAATTAATTCCTTCATTGTTAAATTTTATATTGTTTTCTTTACTTGCTAGTTAATAAATTGATCATGATAGATTATAGATATATTATATTTATTACATAAATGTATTATTTATAAAATTTTATAAATTAAATGTTACAATTTTACTAATTTAATTTTTTTTTTCCATTTTTGTTAACGGGAACATAATAATATAAATATAAACATAAAATTCAACTTCTCATTTATTTTCATATAAATTCACTTCACAAAAGTTCATAATTCATATTTATAAGTATGATAAATGATAATAAAATTTATTTAATAAAATATTTTAATAAAATTAATTTTTTTTTATAAATATGATAAATCTTATAATAATAAAAATATTTGTAAATGCTAAATTTAGTAATACAATAAACAACAAAGGTTATATTGATTTTTTTTTCAAAAAAAAAATATTGGTTAGTTCAAAATATTTTTTTAACCCGTGCTTTTTTATATATAAAAATTTAATTTAATTATTTATAAACATAAATAATAAAAATTAATTTTTCAGTGTCACATGCGTTTAACAATTCATCTATCAAAATACTGTAATTAGCGTAAAGTAATATTCATTTATCAAATTATTGAACATAATTAAAAAAATTACTTATTTAACAATTCAAATATTATAATAATAATAATAAAATTTCAAATCATAATTAAAGAATTTTTATAGTTTTACTTTATATAATTATTACAAAGCAACATTATTCAAAATATTAATTAATTATGTATATAAATTATTTTTATCATTCAAATATTATGCTAATAAAAAATTCCTCGTCATTATTAAATTATTTGTACAAATTATAAAAAAATTATATATTTCACCATTCAATTTTTTTCTTAATAGACAATATATTGACTATAATAATTCATAGATAATATATAATTAATATAATTATAAGATAGTAGATTAGATTGGATAAATATATTATTTATTCAGATGATTTTAATGATGGTTGTTTTGAGTGGAAGAAGATGGAGGTTCGAAAACGAAACCTATCCCGCTAAAAGAGGACTTCAGATTGCTCGATTGGAAAATAAAGGCCAATTAAAGTGTTGAGCACCTCCTTATATATTCAGTCGGTCGTGTTATATAGTGGCGGAGTCAGAAAATTATTTTTTGAGTAGGAATTAAATTGTATATTTTTACAATAGTAAAAATACAATTTTATTATTTTAATAGTTTATATTTTTATAATTTTTAAAAAATTAAATTAAAATTTTATCATTTTTGAGATCAAAGTGTAATTTTACTATTACTAATTTAAAATTTTATAAATTATAAAATACTTAAATAAAAAAAATTTCATTTTTGAGAGGGTAGGGCCTTGCCAACCCCTCCACTCTTCCAATGGCCTTATATACATCTGAACTTTTTTTGAATTATAAACTTTGGGATTTGTAAATTAGTTATTTTGATTTTTTTGGATTTATTATTATTTTGGTTTTAAATTGCATGGACAAAGTTTGAATTAGATGTTATTTGAGAATGATTGAAAATTGTGGGTGAATGAGCAGTGATAAGGCCCATGTCACGACATCTGGTAGTTAATGTCGTGACATCACAACTTTAATGTCATGACATCGCGTGTTTGAGGGCCAATTTGCTTAGTTAAAAATTGTTGTCAATGTCGCGACATTGTATACTCCATGTAGCGATATCAAAAACTCAGGTTGTCTAGAATCGCAACATGCATTACTCGATGTCGTGACACGATCCCAAATTCTACAAGTGACACTTTTTCAATTCGTAACGCAGCTCGAATTGTAACATTAAAATACATTCGTTACACCTTTAAGCCTGTAGCACCTTATACCCGGCCCGGTTGACGAGCCCGAATACTAGGATGCTGCACCACCGTCTCACATCAGGCTTACCTCATTTTAACGTTTGCAAAATTTTCTTTTAAGTGAAAAAACTCGAAGAAGTAAATGTGAATCGTGCACCAGGTAAGGTCCTAAGAAAGGGAAGTGAGTCAAATTTGACCACTTAAAAACCAAGCCTTTTCTAGCCAGAGCCAATCCTAGACATGCATCTTCTTATTACCACACTTCTCACAATTATCAAAAAATTAATTTAATGTTAAATAATTCCATCTTTCATCGATTTATCAACTATCAAACATTTATCATATAAAACAAACCTCAAAATGTCTTAAATATCATATTTTCAAGTTTATAATGGCATTCAAATAGCTAAAAGAACATATCAAAAATCAATATAAATCCACCATATTGCCTAACACATTGCCTTAAGTTCCCAAAATATAAATAACTCATAAACCTACTAATAAAAGTAAAAAGGTTGACTTGGCTTGGATCACCCTCGAGATCACACCACTCACACCGATACTAAGTATTTGCAATGGTTAAAAAGGAAGTAGGTGAACTTTACAAGCTCAATAAGTGTCTAGAATAACTACTACATAAACGATAATCATGCATCAACCTAACAATCAAACATGTTCATAGCATATTTCTTATATTTATTTTCACATAGTTTTCAGCATACTATATACAATCATATCCAGTCATATACACATATAATCACAGTCAAACACAGTTTATGATAATTTGGCTATTGAGATTATGAAACATTTATTTTATTACATATTTTTATCATATATTCACTACATATTCACTTTATTATCACAATATAATTAGTCACATGGCATGAAGAACATACCCACATATTTTTTGTCACATGGCATGAAAAACATACCCATATATTTTCTGTCACATGACATGAAGAACATACCCACATATTTACTTTCACAATAGTCATCATAAGCTTATAGCATATGACATAACATCTCATGTTTGTTCACAATATCACATCTTAATTCTTTAAGCACAAATCGCATTAATATTTAATCATAAATCATATTAATATTTAAGCACAAATCATATTAATATTTAAGCATAAATCACATTAATATTTAAGCATAAATCACATTAATATTTGAGCACAAATCACACTTTAATATTTGAGCACAAATCATATTAATATTTAAACACAAATCACTTTAATATTTAAGTACAAATTACATTAATATTTAAGTATAAATCACATTAATATTTAAGTATAAATCACATTAATATTTAAGCACAAATCATATTAATATTTAAGCACAAATCACTTTAATATTTGAGTACAAATCATATTAATATTTAAGTACAAATCACATTAATTTTTGAGCACAAATCATATTAATATTTAAGCATAAATCCCATTAATACTTAAGCACAAATCACATTAATATTTAATCATAAATCATATAAATATTTAAGCATAAATCACATTAATATTTAAGCATAGATGAACACTTACACTCGAAATTTAGAATACGAGTTTAGGCTATCTCTAAATTCCCAGATACACAACGCATCGTCTATAAGTAGCGATTCCAAAACACTCACCAAATACACGCTTTCTTAAAAAAGCCGAAAGCTCAGACAAGCTTTCCTTTGCCTTTATCTTTGCTTGTTGAAGGTCTTATCGATTCCGACGCTTCAACCACACATATCACACAAATACACAAGGAAAAATCAATCATCCACACATCTCACACAGTCATAAACAATAGCTTAAATTATGTTCTCTTAAACTTTAAATTCTAATATCTCAGTTTACTCTTAATCTTTTTGCATGAAATGAATTTCGTTCATCTACATTTTTACCCACGACTGATTCCCAACCTTTAAACCACACAAAACCATACATTTTAAAATACAAAATGTTTTCGATACACAATGGCTATAATAATGAAAATTCATTAAAACTCGAGAAATGTTTATCGGAACTTCAAACCTTCTAATCACGTTAAAACAAGTTGAAACTCACTTCAAAACCAAGTTTTCATACACAAACCCGAATTTCACCATTAAAGACTCCATTTTCGGCTTTTATTCAAAACTTACGTTTTAATGGCTAAAAAATTAGTTTAAAGGACTAGATATCATTTAAAACTCATAGGAAAACAATTGGTTACCTTTTCTTGAAGAAAAACGGGCTTTGACATGAATTCGAAAAAACCCATGTTTGGATAAGATGAAGAAGAAGATGAAGGTGATGAAAATTTTTGTGTGTTTCTCTTGATTTTTATAGACATCTAAAGTTTTAGGGTTATTAAAATTTAAAAGAAATTAGGAGTTAGTGTTTAAAAGAGACTGAGAGAGATTGAGAGAGCAAAGGATGACACAAAATATGGGGAGAAGGTGTTTGACGTGAAATACAATTAAAAAAGGGACCTTTGCGCAGCGAAAATGGAATGTCCAAAATCAACTTAAAACCCCCATTTTTCAATTGTATATCACGTCAAACACCTTCTCCCCATATTTTGCGCCATCCTTTGCTCTCTGAATCTCTCCTAATCTCTTTTAAACACTAACTCCTAATTTCCTTTAAATTCTAATAATCCTAAAACCTTAGATGCCTATAAACAATAAGAGAAACACCAAAAAACCTTAATCACTTTCATCTTCTTCATCATCTTTTCCAAACGTGGGTTTTTTCAGATTCGTGTCAAAGCTCGTTTTTCTTGAAGCTAAGGTAACTAATCGTTTTCCTATGAGTTTTAAATCACTACAGGAAAACATGTTTTTAGCGGCCTTATTTTGGCCCTAAAAGTGCCGTTAAAACTCGCGGCATTTATGAGTAAAAACGCTGCTAAAACTTGCAGCGTTTATGAGTAAAACGCCGCTATAGAACATGATCTTTAGCGGTGCTTTCCAACAAACTCCGCTATAGAACATGGTCTTTAGCGGCGCTTTTCCCACAAACGCCGCTAACATTAACAGATTTTACCAGCTCATTTTAATTCATATAGAGCCCGAATTTTCAATATTTTTTCTTGTAAATTCGAATCCAACCAATAACTTCAAATCTAAATGATACTATCACGAAAAAAATATGTATGTGATTTAAATTAATAAATAAATTAAAAATATATTCAAAAGTAGTATTGTGTATATTATTCTCACAATAAGAAAAAACAAAAGTCTAAGATGGCGGATTCTGCGATTGATTCTGCTGAAACATTTTCATCATATTTTGAAGCTATAGCTGCATTTCGTCATACTTTCTTTAAGACTTTGCTTCCCTCGCTACTACCTTGGCTTCAAGTTGTAGCTGAAGTTCATCATATTTTCTTTGAGCCTCTACTTCTCTCGCTACTGCCTCCGCTTTAAGTTGAGCAATTTGCCCAATTGTGCTTGCTTGCATCTGAGCCATTTGATCTCTTAACCTCTGAACTTCAGCTTGATCCTGACTCCCTGAAGGCATGTATCTCTGCGAGCTGGATCCAAAATATTAGGTTGCACTAACAAAATATCCTTGAAATCGAACCCGACCATACCTTTTAGGACCCAAAAATTCAATAATAACTCGGTTATCAATGTCCTCTAGATTAACCAAAGTATCACTTGAAGCCATCGCTTCATACTCCACCTTCTTATCCTTTAATTTATCCTAATAAATCAATCAAGGAGTTAGAAATGAAATATATAAAATAAATGCAACATAACTTGACATTATTTGCATTACAAACGACGAATTAAACCATTATAATTAAACATGATAAATATTTTAAATAATTCAAAATTTATTAAGTAAATATACCATAATTTCTGCACTTCAGTAGTCATAAGAGATCCATCCTTCTTTCTATGATGCCATGACTTGTAGTTGATTGGCAACAGATTGACATTTCGTGCTATAATACCCAAGTATCCTCCAAAAGTCGAGCTTTTGATCCAACAGGCTGACCATGACTATTTGCAGATACTTTGACATTCTCCTCAGGATTTAGACTGTATAAATCCTTTAATAGCGTACGTCCTCGAGTTCTGCACCTCTTAGAATTTTCAGCTAAAAAAATTGTATATGATAATATTAAAATTTGAAACAAAAATAAAAAATAAAAGTGAACATGCATGTAAATTAAAGTTAACATTACCTTAATTTTCTACAATTTCGGCAATTGTATTCGAAACATTCAAAGATCCAATAGTAGTCTGTTGATCACTATTTGTTTCTTTCGAATTTGGAGGATTTTGAATAATACTTAGATCTCAGAATTTTCTACTAGGCATATTATCTGCAATACACATAAAATAGTTGAAATATTAGTAACTAATTACAACAATAATAGTAATGGACATATTTAACAACATCAAGATTTAAATTATAATATTACATATAATTAAAAAAAGGTAAAATCTTACTACATCATGATTCATAAATATCTTCATCCATATCATGGCGAACCCATTAAAATTGTGTACTAGTACTAGGGATAGTTTCATTTAAGTTTTGTTCTGGAAAAATGCAAAGTTTCTGATCTTTTGTCTATGTCATCTCTACTTCCATTGCCCATGTCAAACAAGTCTATAGGGGTGTTGCAGAGTACAACGTACCAACCCTTACCAGTTGGATCTCTCGAGTAAAAAACTTGTTTGACTTGAGAAGAAAGAACATACGACTCATCTATCAATTGTTACCCAGTGTGAATTAATCGAGAGAGGTTCACCATTGTAAAACCAAATTGATCTTTTTTAATTCCGCGACCAGTATTAACATCAGCCCAATCACATCGAAATAAAACAACCTTTTATTTGCCATAGTAATCCAACTCAATAATTTTCGTAAGAAGTCCGTAATACTCCACATTTCCCTCAACAGGATTACTGTCCCTAACACTAACATAACTTGTAATTGAAGAATTAACAACTATTCCTCAATTTTGAGTCCTCCTCAATATTTCACGAGATTTTGTATGAAACCTGAATCCATTAATCAAGAAGGCATTTTATTTTTTTACTACTCTATTCGGACCTTGGGAAAGCCATTTAACTTCTTCACTGACGTCCTTTCCACTCCAAACCTATCGAATTGAAAGTAAATTTATAAATTATAATGTTATACGAAAACATTATTATTTGTCATTGAAAGCTTCAGTTGCATACCGTCTGCCCTAACCATTCATGAAAAGATTTTGTGAATAACTTATAAATCTCTCGATGTTGTAATCTTCGGGAGTGTGAACGAGATCTCAAGAGTTGTTTATACTCACTATGTTAAAAAGTGAATAAATTGGTTAGAAAATAAACAAATGAAAAGGATGATTATTTATCAAATTCTAAAACTTACTTGTGTAATGGTTCAATTGAATCGTGGTGAAAAAGAACATATCGATGTACTTGTACCCAAGATATATCATCTAAGTGTACAATTTTAACTTTCCCAATTGGTTGCCCATAACTTCGAAGTATATAAGTTTCAGCTATGCTATGATCATTATTGAGCCTGGCATTTCTACTTGGTCTATTCAGTCTTGTTTCAACATCTTCTAAATATATAGAGCAGAAAGTCATACACTCCTTTGCTAAGTAACCTTCAGCAATTGATCCTTCTGATAACAGTTATTACGACAATAAGACTTAAATTTGTATAGGAACCTAAACACGATATACAACATTATCAAAAGTTCTAACTAAAGGTATATTAATGAATGAATGAAAACTTTGCAAATTAATTAGCACCTCTCTATAGGATACATCCACCAATTGAAAACCGGTGCACCAAGTTTTGCTTCATGAGGGAGATGGATTAACAAGTGCATCATAATAGTGAAGAACGAAGGTGGAAAGATCTTCTCCAAGTTGCATAAAGTCAATGCGGCTCGATCTTGTACTTTCTCAAGTTCTTCAACAATCAAAACTTTGCCACAAATAACTTTCCTTATATTAGATAGTTCCATTATACAAGACGTCACCTTTTTTGACATACAACATCGCAAAGCAACTGGAAGTAAATCTTGCATCAAGATGTGATAATCATGTGATTTTAGGGAATATAGCCTTCGATCTTTAAGACTCACACATAGAGATATATTTGATGCATACATATTTGGGACCTTTATATCCTTCAACACCGTGCAGAACAATTCTTTTTCTTTCTTCAACATTGTAAAAACAGAAGGCGACAATTGACATTTTCCATTCAGAAGTAATTGAGGATGAAGATCACACCGAATTCCCATGTCAACTAGATCAAGTCGACTTTTAAGATTGTCTTTCGATTTTCTATCGACATTGAGAATTGTCCCGATTATGTTTTCGCAAACATTCTTTTCAATATGCATGACATCAAGATTGTGTCATAAAATATGATGCTCCCAATAAGGCAAACAAAAAAATACTTCTTTTTCTTCTCAAGTCCGTCTCATTAGGATCATCCTCTTCATTAGATTCATCATCACTCTGCCGGTCAAAATCACCAACATACGCCTCCCTCGATCTTCTGTTTCTTTGCGTGTTGGGTGATTGATTCATCTTTCCATAACTGAAATCTATATCTTTCAACATGAACAAGATTTCAGATCCAATGGTCTGCTCAGGAGCTTCTCTGAACTCTTCAATACCATCAAATTGAGTCCTCTGAAATCTAAACCTATGATTTCCATCTAACCATCGGTGATGCCCCATATAAGAGAACTTCTCCCATTATATAACCACTTCGAACATGTTTGTGCTGCACAACAAGGACAAGCATAACGTCCTTTGGTACTCCAACCAAATAAATTGGCATAAGCTAGAAATCATTAATAGTCCACAACAAAGCTGCATGTAAATAAAAGTTCTCCTTTCTGAAGACATCATATGTTTCAACACCCGCCCATAACTGTTTCAACTCTTCAATAAGTGACTGCATATAAATGTCAATATCATTCCCGAGACCTTTCTCTCCAGGGATAATCATAGATAAGATAAAAGAAGATTGCTTCATGCAAATCCACGGAGGCAAATTGTAAGGAACAAGCACTACAGGCCAAGTACTGTATGAAGTACTCATGAGTTTAAATGGATTAAATCCATCAGATGGTAGCCCAAGCCTCACATTCCGAGGATCGCTTACAAAGCTTGAAAATTTACTGTTAAATGATTTCCAAGCTAAAGAATCTGCAGTATGCCTTAATAATCCATCATTGGTTTGTTCATCATGATGCCACCTCATAGACTTGGCTATTTTCAACGACATGAAAGCTTTTGAAGCCTTGGTATTAGTGGAAAATATCATAAAATCTTTACTGGGTTCTTTCTTGACTGTGCCTCACCTTCATCCTCATTCACATTTTCTGCATTCCTATTCATCCAACGATATGTATCGTAAACATGACAAGACTGCTGGTTTCTTCGATCACCCCAATACAACATGCAGTCATTTAGGCAATTATGAATTTTTTTGTACCCAAGGCCTAAATCCTTTATCAGTTTCTTCATATCTTTGCATGAAAGAGGGATTTTTGCAAACGGAAACATATCTCTCAAAAACTCTAATAGCAATGTAAAAGAGTTTCCGATCCACCCTCCCAAACATTTTAAGTGAAAAAAACGAATGTAGAAGGACAGTTTTGAAAATTTCGATCCCTCATAAAGTTCTTCATTCATTTCATTAAGTAACTTGTAGAACTTCGCCGCTTCTCCATTTGGCTCTTCATCAGGTGCACTTGTTCCCGTTTCGGTAAAAGCATTTCCACCAATATCACAATCATCGAATATAATAAATTCAGGTGGAAATGATTGCAAACCATGACTGTGCATATTAAATGCATCCCGCAACATACCTTTTATGTCATCTTCTCTAACATATTTATGATGAGCATTATGAGGATAACCCGGATTAATCATTGAAGAGGTTCTATGAGGTGTACACTCTCCATGGAAAATCCATTTTTTATACCCTCGAATAAAGCCATCAATAATTAGATGTTCGTAGACAACTTCACGAATATGCCAATTGATGTTGCCACACTTATTACACGGGCAAAGAATCATATTCTCTTGGCTTGCATTTTGAAATGCAAAATTTAGAAAAGTTTGTACTCCATTTCGATAGTCGTTGCTTACCCTTGACAATTTCATCCATCTCTTATCCATTTCGTAGTTCTTGAAATCTAAAGTTGACAATAAATTACGGTTACTTAAGTGTTGTAAATAGATTTAAATCATGTCGTTGTACTAAAATAGATAATATATATCAAGTATCAAGTATCTAATTATTTTAAAAATATATATTAGTGACAATATTTTACTTAAATCTTATTAGGAAAAATTTTAGCCTGTAGTGCCATATGGCACCTTTAGCCTATAGTGTTGGAAAAATTTTATGAAAATACTTTCTTTGCTTTTTCCCTTTAGCCTATAATGTTGGAAAAATTTTATGGAAGTATTTTATTTGCATCAAACTTTAGAGAATCATCAAAGTTTATTTCTTTAGTTAAATCTCACTTATATGCACATAGTTGTTATATGTTTAGATTTAGATTTATATTTTATCATCCTAGTAAATATTGGTTACTATTTTATAATTTTTAGATTTTTTATTTTACTTTTATTATTTAAATTATATTTTAAAATTTAAAACGCAATAAAATTAATTTTGAATTTATTAATATTTAAACTATTGTTTTTAATTAAATTTGTTTGGATTATATTTATTTTCTAATGGTTCTTTCCTTGTTTCAGTTTAAATTTGTTAATTTTAATTTGAATCGAATATTTGAGTTGTTTTTAATAATTAAATATTTTGAATTAAATAATTGAGTTGAATTAAATAATTAAATATTTTGAATTAAATATTTGGGTTGTTTTTAATAATTAAATAATTAAATAATTCGATAATTCAATAATTCAATAATTGAGTTGTTTTAAATAATTAAATAATTAAATATTTGGGTTGTTTTTAATAATTAAATAATGAAATAATGAAATAATTCAATAATTGGGTTGTTTTAAATCATTAGATAATTAAATAATTAAATATTTGGATTATTTTTAATAATTAAATATTTAATTATTAATATTTTAAATTAAATAATTAAATAGTTAGTGAACTAGTGAACATGTACAGGATTACTAGAGATGATTGGGATACAATGGAGAGATGTTTTATCCCACTTTGATATTACCATGTGGGTCAAGCATTCCATATGATTGAGAGTTTACATTTCCAGATCAAATTTTGACTTTTTTTTCTTTTACATGTTATTGCACTTTGCTTTTTTTCTTTTTTTTTTATCTTTTATGTGACTTGATATATTTGTTTTTCTATTTCAGAGACCTTTCTACTGCTAAAATTATAGGTGCCAAGGGCTTGCTGGGGAGGTCATGACCTGACTTGGATATGTTACCATTGGGATGGCTCGCTAATCCAGGTTATACGCCCTGACAAATAGCTACTCCTTCCATGCCCTTGTTGTCCCTACCAGTTGTCTATGTAATGATGACTTTTTAGTTGTAAAATATTTGTTTTGAGTTGGGCATTTATATGGGAGGGTTAAAGCTAGAATCAGTGAATAACCAAATAAAGGAAAATTATCAGGTCAATATAATGTAAACCGTAACATTAGATCACATGAATATTTTGATTTAAGATCTAGAAAATAACAATAGATCTACAAATAGTAGAAACAAAAAAAGCAATAGAAGAATTTACCTGAATTGATGAAGTGCAATAAACAGCAGCAAACAACTTGACTGGTAAAAAAAGAGAGCAACAATTGGAATCCAAAAGAGAGAACAATCTACAAAAGAAAAGCAACAAAAACATGAATGTAGAATTGTTTGTTTTGTTCTTCGTTTTAAAGGCTCTTTTCCACCAAATTATTAATTATGTCTACAACTCAAAATATGTTTAAGATAGACAGACTTAGTCATCTATAATAAAAAAATGATGCACCAAAGCAAAATTACGACACAATCTAATGTAGGGGCTTACGTATTTAAAACAAGATAACGTAAACCATACCATTTACTAAACAAAACATGCAAATATGACTCTCCAAAGACATTCCACATACATGAGCACGATACTCACACTTGAAAATTTGAGAAGAAAATAAAATTTTATAAGAACATCCACAAAAAGCTTTTCTTAAAATAGACTTGCAGTGACAAGAGAACTTGATAACTTAAGAAGTCGAGTACCCTTTGATCTTGTATGCGAACTCTATAGAAACACCGACTCCAAACTCAAGCCAATGCCGAGTTGTAATAAAATAAATTCTCCTTCTAGCTTCGTCTTCGCTGTTAACAAGACATGGAAAATAAACTTAATTACAAAAGTATCTAACAAATTTCAATGGAAATATGGAAAATTGAAAGAAAAAATAATTTTCTTTCAATTTATTGCTTGGTAGAGTTGAAAAATGAAAGAAAATATAGTCTAAAAATTGCTTAATCTAGTAAATACACACACTTAACTTACATCTCTCTCATATTCTCTCATCTTATCATTCCAATTTGGAATGATTTGTTTTTATGCATTATAATAGAAAATAGTATCTTTATTCTTTTGTTCCACTCAAAATTTTATTTTCTTTCCATTTTTCCACCTTTTTCATCCTTTCACTTTTCTACTCAACCACAAGCACACTTAATGTTTGGCTTTGCGCAAAACTTCTTCAATGCGCCATACAATATGATACGGCCAAGGAGGATTCAAGATTATTAATAGTTCAATTATTGCTAAAACAACTCACTTCAAATTAATCACATGCTTGAACATGTACAAGTAGGGGGTAACATTGAAAGATCAAATACAGTGAGAACAAAGAAAGAACCTAAAAACTATAGTAGTATAAAATAGTAGATATCAACCCTCCACTTAAACCCCCCCAAGAAAAAAAAAGAAAGAAAGAAGATAACGTTGTTCTATAAGTAAGGACTGTTAACCCCTTCTTATCAGCTAGCATGTAGTTGATAAAATCATTACCCGTTTTAAATATGGAAAAAGATACTCATGTAGAAATGAGTACATAAAAAAATCTTTATCCCCTATGTCAGATTATTTGAATTAAAAAACACAGAGGAGAAACTAGAAGCAGCTTTGATTTCTTCTTCTTAAAAAAAGGGGGGAGAGAGAATAAGTCATGAGAATGATAAGAGCAAAAAAGAATGTACGGATGTACAATGCTCAAGGCTGTGTAGCTGTTAGAATATGTAGCAGTTTAACAGCTAGACAGTTGTTCTCACAAGACAGAAGTTCCTTTGAATTCCAAGAAGATAGTTTCCCCTAAAATTGGAGTACAAATGCCAAAAATTAAGGATTAAGGCCCTCCTAAGGCATCAAAATCCATTAGTAGATTATAACATATTCTCTCGGCTCAAAGTAAAAAATAAAGCTTTGACAAAGTGATCTTCAAGAGAAAAAACAGAGATTAAGCACTAAGCAACGTTTACATGCAAATATGATAAGCATCTCCATTAATGCATTTAAAGAGAGTTAAGAATCCAAGCGTAGAAAAAATTGGGAATACCTCTGGACTTAAGTTTTCGGTATCAGCTTCTGTGTTCTCAGATTGTGACAAACCTGGCAAATATAAGATAAACAATAAAAAAAGAAACCCATCATAAACCAATTTGACGAGCGGGAAAGAGAGGGAACGAGCGGGACGATGCAATGGTGATGGGTGTCGGCGACAGAGGAAGTGGGAGATGGAGTGGCCGTCGGAGTGGAGACGGCTATTGACGGGCAGCACTTAGGGATTCTGATTTTAGGAACTTCGATCGATTTGGGAATAAGGGGAGGGGAGTTGATCAATTAGGGATTTTCTGTTTTTAGGAATAAGGGATTCTCTGTTTTAGCTGAGGACTTCATGAAATGGTGCCGTTTCACTAAAACAAATTCGCGGTGTTTATGGGAAAACGCCGCTATTGCTTAACCTTTAGCGGTGTTTTTCCCATAAACGCCTCTAATTCTCTTTACCTTTTGCGGCGTTTTTCCATAAGCGCCGCTAGTACTTAACCTTTAGCGGTATTTTTTCCATAAACGCCACTATTGCTCTTTATCTTTTGCGACGTTTATAGAAAAATGCCGCTATTGCTTTATTTCATTATTTAGTGATTTTAGCCATATATAATTTATCATTGAATAACAATTTGAACTTATTTAATATTTTTTTTATAATCATGAAAGTTTAGGTGAGGAGAAGCAATTTTTTAAAGAAATTAAAGACAAATATGATCCTAAACAATACATTTTTGAATTGCTACAACAAATTAAAATTAATTATTTACAAAGATAATCTAAATATAATTAAAATTGATATTTTTTATATAAAATACTACCCGTCACAAGATTTAAGTTAAAATAAATTTGGAAGGTCCATGCAAGGTGAGATCTTAAATCTAAACCTTAGTTATTTGGGTTACTCAATATGATTGGATTGCACTATGAGGAATCTTTTGTGTTTTCTAATATACTTTAACGTGAAGGTTTTGATTAAGACTTTTTCTTTTGTCTATTTGCTTCATCCTCTAAATACATAACAATGGTGGAAATTGGAGTTTTTAGATAATGCATGCTGCCACCCTTATCCCTTTGGTTTGTCATAATACGAATATTTGTTGGGATTCGAATTTTAAATTTATTAAATTTTAGAATAAATCTCAATAGAAAACTTTTTAATATTTGGTGACTGATCAACTAAGGTTTTTAATTCTCGAGGGAAACAATTTGCATACCTAGACATGCATGCAAAATAATGGTGGGTATGTATGAAAGGTCCTAAAGAAATAGGATTTTAGTTTGATTATTTGTAATTATTTATTAATTATTTTTTTGAGGATTTCGGAAAATAATTAGAGTTGATGCAAATTTCAGAGTATCATTGGATTCTTTAATTTAGTATAGGATCTACTATATTCAAATTTGTGACGAGGATGACTTAAATGGATAGAACAGAAATTATTTCAAAAATTAAAATATGTTATAGGTCTTTGTTTTATTTATAAATTTGAAATTTAGTCTGTGTACTTTAATTTCTAGGAATTTAGTTTCTCTATTTTCAAATTTCAAGATTTAAATTCAATGTTTAAAATAAAAAAAAATGAAAGTTGAGTAACCATTTATATAAATGAATAGAACACAAATTATTTCAAAATTAAAATATGTTGTAGGTCTTTGTGTTATTTTCAATTTTAGGCACGACAGTAGAAAATTTCAAAGTACAGGTATCGTATTGGACATGTTATGAAAATACATGTACCAAATAATATTATACAAATTGAAAGTTAAAGTGCCACATTGGACATTTTCAAAGTGCATGTACCATAATGAACATTTTATAAAAGTACAAGTACCAAATTTAACATTATCCCTAGTATTTATACTAAATTTAATTTAATTATAATTGTTATTGATTATTTGTACTTGGTCAAGGACCAATCAATGATAACAATGAGTATATGTCTAATGTTAGAGAGAGAATGACCAACAAATATGAAATTCTAAAGTAACTAGATAAAATTGCATGAGATGTTTATTTTTCTTGTTAATTCTATTAGTAATTATGGTGTCAAATACTTTCTTGGACTAACATATTATATACGATAATTTGATTTTAGGCTTTACCTTTAGTGGCGTTTATGGAAAAAACACTGCTAATGCTCTTTACATTTTGCGACATTTTATCCATAAACGCCGCTATTGCTTTACATTTTGCGAAGTTTATGGTAAAACCCCGCTATAACTTTACCTTTTGCGGCTTTTTTCCATAAACGCCGCTATTGCTCTTTACCTTTTCCAGCTTTTATGATAAAACACCGCTATTGCTTTACATTTTGTGGTGGTTTTTCATAAATGTTGCTATTGCTCTTTACCTTTTGTGGCAATAGTGGCGTTTATGATAAAACGCCGCTATTGCTTTACCTTTTGCGGTGTTTTTCCATAAACGCCGCTATTGTTGTTTACCTTTGGCGGTGTTTTTCCCATAAACGTCGCTATTACTTTACCTTTTGCGACGTTTATAGGAAAACGCCACTATTACTTTACCTTTTGCGGCGTTTATTGAAAAACACCGCTATTGCTTTACTTTTTGTGGCGTTTTCTGTCCAAAAGGCCACTAAAAACGCCGTAAAAACCTTTTTTGATGTAGTGAATGATATTTAGTCCTTTAAACTAAATTTTTAGTGATTAAAACACAAGTTTTGAATAAAAGCCAAAAATGGGGTCTTTAATGGTGAAATTCGGGTTTGTGTATGAAAACTTGGTTTTAAAGTGGTTTTCAACTTGTTTTAATATGATTAGAAGGTTTCTAAAGTTATTTTGAAGTTTCGATAAGTATTTCTCGAGTCTTAATGAACTTTTGTTATTATAGCCATCGTGTGTCGAAAATATTATCGATTACCAAACTTATAAAATTTCGAACATATTTGGGCTAAAATTCCTATTTTACCCTTGAAACTTCTAGGCCCAATTTTGGGGTGTGACAAAGCCCTCGATTTCAACCTATTAAACTCTTTTAGATCCTCTACTTTATTCTTACAATTTAGGGCTTAAAAAAAAGAACTCTTATTTTCTCTTCAAAATTTCAACTTTTTCTTTGAGTTTTCTTCAAAAATGCAAAAAAATTCTTGAAGATTGGAGGAGAACTACAACATTTGAGCAAGAAAGCATCCATCCTCTTCAACTATTTGAAGGTAAGGGTTAGGGATTTCAAGCTTTAAACCTTCAATTAGTAAGTGATTTCAAGCCCGTTTCTTATATTTTTTTATGTTTTTGAAATCTCAAGAGCTTGATTTAACTAGCTCGAGAATTATTTTGCAAAAGTATTAAAGTTTTAAAATGTTGCCATTGATGATTTTTGAAGCCCTTGGTGTTAAATGGTTGCATGTTAAGCTTCGATGACAAATAGGAGTAAATTATAAAGTGAAATTTGTTAATTTTGAACATATGGATTAAAATGAAATTATGTCAATATTGATAGGAAAATTCTTTAAGTATTGTTTCTAGAGGGGTATGGAGGGATGTATTTGAAAACAGATTGAAAAATGAAGCCTAAATGAGAAAGTTAAAATCGTTTCGATTTTAGGGACTAAATTGCGTAAATTGCTAAATCTGTGTGATTTTATAAAAAATCGTGTTTTGAACTTGAAATTAATATAATACATTGTCATATTATTATTTATAGCTACAAATGATGTGGGAGCTTCGAAAATAAAAGGTAAGGCAAGAACCGACGACGAATAATTCAGGTTTTCATTAATTGTTCTATGATTTAACACTTATTTAACTTTTATATTTTCATGATATCATACATTGTATATCGTGTCACGTGCAAGTGTACACGGTCATACAAGTGATAAGTAATAAGTAAAGAGTTATCATCTCTATAGGGACTATTGTGTAAATTATTTGCGAAGTTAACTATAATACAACTTGGAAGAAAACAAGTAAAAGAAAAAATGAGAGCCGAAATTAAAGTTATAAATGTAATCAAATTTGAAATATCCACAAAATAAAACAACAATCACAACAGAAAGAATAAACACAAGATTTAATAAAACATTGTTAAATTAGCTTTATTTGATACATTATTTTGATATAACAAACAAAAATGTTTTTAATATAAATTTGTTTTTTGAACAAAGAATTCAAAGCATAAATTATTTCAAGACTTCCAAATATTTTAGAAAATACTTTGAACACTTAGAATATTTTTGACAAAGTTCAAAAACATTTTTAAACTCTTGAACTTTGAACGAACTCAATCTTAAAACATTTTAAAAACTACTCCCTACAAAAGAATTGATAGTTTCAAAAAAGTATCGATACCTATAGAATTTTGAATGATGCCTTATTTTTTTATCGATATGAATAAAAAATTGAGCACAAAGAATCAGTATCAATACCTCTAAAATTTTATCAATACCAAAATTTTATATTCGATAACAATTTTGCATTCTGTTTTTCACGATCTTTCAAAAATGACAAAGAGTATCGATACTTTTTGTTGTAGGTGAATTTAATGATGTGATATTTTCATCCCCAATAACTCTATGTATTTTCTCAACAACCACAATAGTTGGAAATGAATTAGAAGGTATAAATACCAACTTCTAAAGGTCCTATAAAAATAAGAAAGAACATTCAACCAAAATAATCAATCAAACAACCTTTGTGCCAAATATTTTCATACTTTTCTTTCATACACTTGTGAGATTTCATTCTATTCTATTTGCTCGTGTGTTCTTCATTGTAATTGAGCTTAATTTGCAAACACTTAGATTTTGTAAGGATTATTAATTTGTTTGCTTCTTGTATCTCTTTGAGAGGGTTAATGTCTTAAGATTTGGGTAAAAATCTTAAGGGAGTTGTAAGGTTAAACATTGTCCTCAAATATTGATCAAATTAGTGAATTTGAGAAAAATCCTTAGTTGTGAAAAGCTAAGGTAGTGTAGTAGGCAATTGGGGTCGAACCACTCTAAATTCTTATGTTCACTTTTCTAACCTTTCTCTTTAGCTTCCACAAAGTTTTTAAAAACCAATTCACCCTCTCTTGGCAATTTCGGTTTGATCTTTTGAGCTAACAATTGGTATCACAGCTAGTCTCTAAAAGACGATCTAACAACAAGAGAAGATCCTTAAGGTAGCTCAACATTCGTCAATTCAAACCATACAAGATGACGTCTACTTTCGGCTCCATTTTTCTTGGTGAGTCTCAATCCATTTCTAAACCTTCTTACTTAAATGGTTCTAATTCTTCCTATTAGAAGACAAGGATGATGTTTTTCATACAAGCTATGATCTAGCATATGGGACATCATCATGGATGGTGCATCCATACCTTTCAAGCAAGAAGGAGAGCTCATAGTTCCAAAGAGCAAGAAAGAATGGAACGAAAAAGATAGGAGAAGCCTACAACTGAACGTTAAGGCCATGTACACTCTCCTTTATGTATTAGGTCTAGAAGAATATAGTAGGGTCTCCATGTTCTAATGCAAAGAAAATTTGGGATAAGTTAGAAGTCACTCATGAGGGTACTACTCAAGTCAAAAAGTCTAAAGTGAGAATTCTCACACTTAACTACTAAACATTCAAGATGAAGCACGAAGAAGACATCAAGACCATGTCTGATCGGTTTACAATTATCATCAATAGGCTCAAATCTTATGAGAAAACTTATCCTAATGAAGAAGTTGTGAGAAAAATGCTTCGAAGCTTGCCAAAGTCATGGGAAGCTAAAGTTATTGCTATAAAATAAGCAAAGAACTTGGAAACACTCTCATTAGACTAGCTTATTGGTTCTTTGCTCACTCATGAGATGAGAATTAATGAAGGGATAGAAGAAGAAAAAGTTGAAAAGAAGAAGGTTGGTATTGCCCTCAAATCCACAACAATAGAACAAAGTGATTCTAGTGACGATGTGGATGTGGATAAAAAGGTGACGATGTGGATGTGGATAAAATGATGACAATGTTTGCTAGACGATTCAAGAGGTTTATGAGATCCAATAGAGATAAAAAGTTTCAAAAGAAAGGACTCAAACTTGAATCTTCCAAGGAGAAGGAATTAATAATATGCTATGAATGCAAGAAACCGTGACATATCAAATGTCCCTAATGGAAGGAAAAGGGGTCAAACAAACAAAATCTCAAGGATCATGCTTGCTACTTGGAGTGATGAGGAGACATCTGATAATAATGATCAATGAAGTAGCCAATCTTTGCCTTATGGTCATCGACAAAAAAAAGGTAAATTCTAAATCATTTATTTCAATTTCCTATTCATTTGATGAGTTACAAGATGCCTATGATGAACTAGGCTTGGAGTTTGAAACTATGGTTTCAAAATATAAAAAAAACCATTTCAAAATTAAAAGTGAAAATAGTTCACTCTCCAAGGCCAATCGTGAACTTGAAAGTAAAATTCATGATATGCAAGAAATCATAAATGATTTTGAGAAAAAGAACCAAGACTTGCATAATTTGCTTTGAAAGGTTCATGATGATCATCAAAAGTAATTTCAGTTGTGTTAAATTAAGCTTTATTTGATAAAATATTTCGATATAGCAAATTAAAATGTTTTTTAATACAAGTTAAAGTTGACAAAATAATTTCCCAATTTAAAGTCTAATAGATAAAATCTTTAATTCTTATATTCAACTCTTACAAAATTTTGAAACAATTTTAAAATCAAGTTAAAATGATTTGAAACAAAACAAAATGATTTCAACCAAGTCAAAATAATTTTAGAATTTCAAAATGTTTTTCAAACAAGTCAAAATAGCTCTAGGTCAAAAAGTATCAATACCTTTTTGGCCAAGTATCGATAATTCTTGAAATATTGATACCCTTAAAAAATCAAGACCAAACTTGCATTTTTTTCGACAACCCCTGAAAAATATCGATACCATTTTATAGGTATCGATAATTTCTAAAAAACATCTATACCTTTGTTAAAAAATGATACCAAATGAGCATTTTGTTTTTTACAAACCTTAGGACGTATCGATCTGGTATCGATACCTTTTGAAAAAGTGCTAATATTTTATTTTTGGTATCAAGTACCAATGGTCACTGATTTAGCATTTATGACAGAAAATATCAATACCCTTTTGTATGGTAACGATACACGAAGTTGTAGATGACATAAATGTTCTGGTTTTTCATCCCCAATGACTATATTCATTACATCAATAACCACAATGGTTAGAAATCAATTTGGAGGTATAAATATCATCTTCCAAGGACCTACAACTATCAAGAAAGTACTTTCAAGCAAAAGTCATCAACCAAACAATCTTTGAGCTTAATTGTTTCATATTTCTCTTATACAAACTTGTGAGCTTTACTTCTTTTCTTTTGTTCAAGTGTGTTTTATTGTATTTGAGCTTAATTTGCAAACAATTTAATTTTGTGATGATTGTTTCTTCATTTGCTTATTAGTGTCTCTTTGAGAGGGTTTGTAACTTAAGATTTGGGGTAGAAATCTTAAGGAGTTGAAAGGTTAAACCTTATCCTCAAAGGTTGAACAAATTAGTGGATTTGGGAAAATCCTTAGTGGTGGAAAACTAAGGTAGTGGAGTAGGCAATTGGGACTGAACCACTCTAAATCCTTGTGTCGATCGTTTAATTTTCTCTCTTTACTTCCACCATTTTTAAAAATGCCAATTCACCCCTTCTTGGCTATTTTAGTTTGTTCTATCGAGCTAACAATTGGTATAAAAGCTAGTCTCTAAAAGACGATTTAACAACCAAGAGAAGATCCTTGAGGTAGCTCAAGTTCATCCTTTTCAAACTGCATAACATGTCATCAACTTCAGGCTCGTTAATGATTAGTGAGTCTCAATTCGCTAATAAACCTCATTATTTCAGTGGTGCTAACTATTCTTATTGGAAGACTAGAATGACATTGTTCATTCAAGCAAATGATTATGCCGTGTGGGACGTTATCATGGATCGTCCAACCATTCCTCCAAAGCAAGAGGGTGAAAAGCTATTTTCGAATAGCAAGAAGGAATGGAATGAGGAAGATAAGAAAAGCGTGCAACTCAACGTCAAGTCCATGCACACTCTCTTTTTTGCACTTGGTCCACATGAATATAGTAGGGTATCATCATGTTCCAATGACAAGGAAATTTGGAACAAATTAGGGGCCATTCATGAGAGTATCGATCAAGTCAAGAAATCAAAATAGGGAATTCTCACTCTCAATTATGAGACCTTCACAACGAAGCCTGAGGAGGACATCAAAGCTATGTTCGATAGGTTCACCATCATTATCAATGAACTTAAATCCTATGGGAAGACCTATCCCATTGAAGAAGTAGTTCGAAAGATGCTTAGAAGCTTGCCTTTATCTTGAGATTCCAAAGCTACCGCCATAGAGGAAGCTAAGAATTTTGAGACTCTTTCATTAGATGAGCTTATTGGTTCCTTGCTCACTCATGAAATGAGACTCAAGAACAAAGGAGAAGCAAAAGAAAAAAAGAAGGTTGGTGTTGCTCTCAAGTCCACAATAGAAGAAGAAAATTCAAATGAAGATGTATATGAGGATGAAATGATGGCCATGTTTTCAATAAGATTAAAGAGATAAATGAGGTCAAATAAAGGAAGAAATCATTAAAAGAAAGAATGACTCAAGCTCGGATCCACCAAGGAGAAGGATCCTATTATATGCTATGAATGCAAAAAGCCAGGACACATCAAATTTGATTATCCTAAATGGAAGTAGAAAGGGTTAAGTAAACAAAAGCTCAAGGCACATTTTGTTACTTGGAGTGATGAGGATTCATCGGACAATGAAGAGCAAGAAGTAACCAATCTTTTCCTTATAGCCATCGATGACATTAAGGTAACTTCTAACTCATCTAATTCAAATTCTTATTCTTTTGACGAGTTACAAGATGCCTATGATGAGTTGGGTTTGGAGTTTGAATTAATGCATTCAAAATATAGAGAAACTATTTCAAAACTTAAAGATGAAAATAATTCACTCTCCAAAGTCAAGCATGAACTTGAAGGCAAAATAAATGACATGCAAGCTAGTATAAATGAGTTTGAGAAAAAGAATTGACTTGTATAATTTGCTTTCTAAAGTTCATGATGATCATCAAGCGTAACTTGAGTTGCTTAAGAGTGAAAAAACTCAGTCTAACAAAGTTTTAGAAAAAGGAGAAAATTCAAAACAAAACTTTGTTAGAAATAGCTTTAATTTCTATAGACATAGAGGTCCCAAAAAATTTTACAATAGAAAAATCATTAAAAGTATATGGGTTCTTAAAGGACTCATAACCTCTCAAGTTAAGAACTTGATTTTAAAATGGATACCTAAAGGGACTAAAATTATAGGAACTAATGCTTATGGACCCAAAAGAATTTAGGTACCAAAAATCAAAGTTTAACTCTATGTTTGTACGAAACACCGCTCTGAGGTGAATTTTTCAAGGAAACACGTATGGTACCTTGATAGTGAATGCTCAAGTCACATGACTAGTGAAAAGAGTCAATTTATCAATTTGTAGCCATTAAGTGGAAGAGATGTTAAATTCAATGACAATTCCACAAAAAGAATTGAAGGAATAGGCTCTATTGGTAAAAACTCTTCAATTGTTATTGAATATGTCATTTATGTCAACAGTCTCATGCACAATCTTTTAAGTATTAGTCAATTATGTGATAAAAGTTTCTATGTTACATTTGAGTCTAAAGATTGTAAAGTTATTGACTTGTATACATGGTGCATTTAGATACACTTATTTGGTCCTATTAGGACAACTAGCTTGGGTGGAAAACATTATACTTTTCTGCTTGTTGATGACTATTCTAGATTTACTTGGGTTCTTTTCTTATGTACTAAAGATGGAGCTTTAGAAAATTCATCACATTTTCAAAAATAAACCAGAATGAAAAAGGTTACTCTATCACTAGTGTTAGAAGTGACCATGGAACCAAAATTCAAAATCTTGGTTTTTAATATTTTTGCAACTCAAATGGAATTAGCCATAATTTTTCTGCACCTAAAACCCCTCAACAAACTGGAGTGGTTGAGAGGAAAAATAGAACTTTAGAAGAAATCGCTATAACCATGCTTTATGAAAATAATTTACCAAAATAATTTTGGGTGAAAGCCACTAACATCGCTTGTTACATTGTTAATAGAATGAAGATTAGGCCTATTTTAAAGAAAACTTCATATGAACTTTTCAAAAATAAAAAGCCTAACATTAGCTATTTTTATCCTTTTGGATGCAAATGTTTTGTTTTAAACAATGGCAAAGATAATATTGGTAAATTCGATGCAAAAAGTGATGAAGGAAGTTCTTGGTTATCGTTTAAATTCTAAAGCTTATCGATTCTTTAACAAAAGAACTTTAGTAATAGAAGAGTCTACACATGTTATTTTTTATGACTCTAATCTTCCTTTTAGAAAGGATTCTTGTGTTCATGATGATAATGCAAAATTTTTTAATAATAATGATGAAGAGGATGAATCATCAAATGACAAAATTCAAGAACAAACACAAAATGCTCTAAAAGAACTTTCAATTGAGGAAAGGGAAGTCACTCATCCAAGAGAGTTCAATTATGTGAAGGATGGTATGATTTTAGGAGATCCATTCCAAGGGGTAATTACTAGATCTTCTCTTAAAAATACTTGTAAGTATATTGTATTTATCTCATGCGTTGAGCCTAAAAATATCAAAGAAGAATTAAATGATGAATATTGGCTATTTTCTATACAAGAAGAGTTGAATCAATTTGAGAGAAGTAAAGTATGGACCCTAGTTGAGAGACCTAGTGACAAATCTACTACAGGCACTAAATGGGTTTTTAGGAGCAAGCTAGATGAGAGTGGTAACATAGTGAGGAACAAGGCTAGACTTGTTGTTCAAGGTTACACTCAAGAAGAATGAATATATTATGATGAAACTTATGCTCCCGTAGCTAGGATGGAAGCCATTAGAATGCTTTTAGCTTTTGCGTGTTTTAATGATTTCAAATTGTATCAAAAGGATGTAAAAACTGCTTTTCTAAATGGTTTTATAAATGAATAAATGTATATTGAACAACCACCCAATTTTGAAGTCCAAAATTTTCGAACCACGTTTTTAAACTTTCAAAAGCTTTATATGGCTTGAAACAAGCTCCTAGAGCTTGGTATAAAAGATTATCAAATTTTCTTATTGAATTTTTTTTTGTAAAGGGAAGGTTGACATAACACTATTTATTAAAAGAAAAGATAAAGATTTATTAGTAGTTCAAATTTATTTTGATATTATATTTTTGGTTCTACTAATGAACTTCTTTGTCAAGATTTTTCTAAGCTAATGCAAGGTGAGTTTGAGATAAGCATGATGGGAGAACTAAATTTCTTTTTGGGACTCCAAATCAAGCAAAGAAAGGATGCCATCTTCATAAATCAAGCTAAATATACAAAGGAAATGCTCAAGAATTTTGGGATGGACACTCTCAAACCACAAGTTACTCCTATGAGCTCTTCTACAAAGCTTGATAAAGATGAAGAAGCTAAATGTATTGATGTAAAATTATATAGGTTAATGATTGGTTCTTTGCTTTATCTTATCGCAAGCAGACCCAACATTATGTTTAGTGTATGCTTGTGTGCTAGATATCAATCTTGTCCTAAGGAATCACATTTAAAAGCTGTTAAGATAATCTTTAGATACCTTAGAGATACTTTAAATTTTGGTCTTTCGTATTCTAGAGACTCATCCTTTAGCTTGCATGCCTTCTTGGATGTGGATTATTAAGGTTGTAAATTAGATAGGAAAAGCACCTTTGGTACTTGTCAATTCCTAGGCAACATGCTTATATCATGGTTTTCAAAGAAACAAAATAGTGTTGCATTATCCACAACCGAAGCGAAATATATTTTTGCCAGTAGTTGTTGTGCTCAAGTTTTATGGATGAAACAAAAACTTAAGGACTATATAATTAATGTAGATACCATTCCTATCAAGTGCGACAATACTAGTGCCATTTGTCTCACTAAAAAGCCCATAACATTCTAGGACTAAACACATTGAAATTAGACATCATTTCATTAGAGATCATGCCCAAAAAGGTGAAATAGTTCTAAAGTATAAGGTGAAATAGTTCTAAATTATATAGATACCTTGAATCAATTAGTTGATATTTTTACAAAACCTTTAGACAAGGAAAGATTTTGGACACTTAGGAGAGAACTAGGTTTGACCACCTTGCCTTGACTTTGTGTTTAAATTTTTCTATGTACTTTATTTTATTTTATTTTTCGCAAAAAGCTTGATAAGTATTATATTCATGGATCTTATATGCAAAAGGTAAGGGGAGTTTTATGTACAAAATTGATCTATTTTTTACTTCATTGATCTAGCATGACCTATTTTTGATACTCTTGAACATGTTAGAATAGACTAAATTTTATCAAACTTAGTCATTTTTGCTTTGAAAAACTATTTTGTTTCATACATCCCATGCATCTTACTCACACTATACATTATTATATCAAACCTTTAGGAATAGCTTTGGAGTCAATTTAGGACCCTTAGAAAATAATAGGACTTAAAAATCTCGTTTTTGCAATTTCACTGCACTTAGAAAACAGAACTGCAATTTGGTATCGATACTGTTTTAAAATTATCGATACTTTTATAAAAATATCAATACACATGAAAAAATATCGATACTAGCTTTATAAGGGCATCTGCTGCTAGGTTTTCTTAAAACAGTTTCAAAATCACTTAAACCTCTCATCTTTTTTTCGAAAACCACAACCTCTTCTTCAAATATTTCTTAATTTTTTTATTTTTCACTAAATCTTAACCTCTAAACACCTCCAAACATCATCTCAACAAGATTTGCTCATCATTGCTTGGGATTTTTATCCATTTCAACACCTTTGAGGTAAAAATCTTAAATTTTTAACTTGTTGATTTTGTATAATGTAGGTTGAAATAGTGAATTTTAATGGTTTATTGGGTTGTTTTGAACCATATATATGTTGATTTATTGCAAGAGGTTATCGATTTTTAAGGATTTTCTTGAACTTTTTACCCAAAACCCTAGCCCATCAAGTGTTTGTTAAAATTACTCAAAGAGATTTTTTCTAGTTTTATTTCTTTCTAAGCTCTTAGTTAGTATCCATGGCTCCTAAGAAACGTTCTAAGACTAGCACCTTACATCTAGTGATATTGAACCCTCATTTAACGAATGTTTTCAAAATGCTCATTCACTCCATCGTTTTAAACGAACTTTGCCTCAAAACGGGTTTGGGAGGCTAGAAAGGTTGATATAGCCATGTTGGAGGCTATTAGCTTTTCCTATCTCCCTATTTTACAAAATTGGGGATGGATGGAATTTTTAAAAATTTCTTTGCTAATCTTTTTAAATCTTGTTCGAGCTTCCTTTTCAAACGCAACGCTCGAACATGATGAAACCAAAGAAATCGTAATCTCCATCTCTTCATATTTAAAGGGCACCCCAATTCTCCTAACTCTTGAAGAGTTTGACGAATATCTTCATTTACCTCCTGGAGGTCTCTCCGATGAAAAGGGGAGCTATGATCCCAAGCTTTTTATTCCTTCTGGCTCAGTATCCGAACTAAACCTTCATGACTGTGTCCTATTAAAACACACACTAAGATTTGAAACACCGATTATTGGTGGATCGATTGCTTTAGAAACAATAGGTGTCCTAACCTTGTGCTTACCTTATTTAATGACATTACGAAAGCTATCAGGAGGGGACTCGGTTAAAATGTCACCCTTCCCCATGGCATGTACTTGTCATACATCTTTAGGAGGTTAGGTGTTAGTACACGTGGAGGCACTCCTGTTTCCTTAACTCAACCTATTAGTTATGGGGCTCTCCATCATGCTGGTTACCATCTCAATGCCACCACCGGTTATGGCTTAAGAGTGATGCTCTGGCGGATCATGAGGATGATAACTTTGACACTGCCTTTGATGATGTTTCGGCACCCGAGCGCACTCCTCCACCGGCTTTCTCTTCTCATGCTCAACCTTCTTTGGAGGTCAACATCACCTTGCTTGATGCCATTCAATCCTTGAGCAATGATGTCCGAACTAACAATGTTGAAATCCGAGGTCTTAGAGATGAAGTTCGGTCTAATAAGGAAGAGATTCGAGGTCCTAACACGAGGATCACTTCCTTAGAAGCTCAAATGGAGACTTAACTTGCACATTATCCTTCCACACCTCTATTTTCCTCCCCTCATAACGTCGAGTAGAGTAGCTTTAGTCCATGTGTTCTCATCACATTTGCACTTTCATTATTATGTTTATGCCTATGTCTTTGTTTTAATTGAACTTCATTGCTTTATTGGTATTTAAAGTTACAATTGAACTTAATGTCTTATTGGTATTTTTAGATACAAGTAAATTTTTATATTCTTAGTTCATTTATCATTCAATTTTATCTATATCTTGTGATGAACTAACCTTCTTTTCTTCTTAAGCTTTATTTGATTTTTTGATATAACGAAAATGGGGAGAAAAAAAGGTAAAATGTTTGATTATTGCTTGATTACTATTTATTGCTAAATGCAAAATCTTGTGACCAATTTTTCTTAAACAAAATGAATGCAAACTTGAATGTCAAAATTTATTTTGGTCTTAAATTCAAAATGTTTTTTTAAGGAGGAGCAATTATTCAAAACCAAATTTTCAAAATGTTTTGATATATCAAAAAGGGAGATATTGTTAAACTGAGCTTTATTTGATAAAGTATTTTGATATAACAAATTAAAATATTTTTGAATATAAGTTAAAGTTGAAAAAATAATTTCTCAATTTAAATTCTAAGAGATAAAATCTTGTATTATTATATTCAACTCTCAGAAATTTTTGAAACAATTTTAAAATCAAGTTAAAATGATTTCAAACAAAGGAAAATGATTTCAACCAAGTCAAAATCATTTTAACACTTCAAAATGTTTTTCAAACAAGTCAAAATAGCTCCATGCCAAAAAGTATTGATACCTTTTTGGCCAAGTATCAATAATTCTTGAAATATCGATACCCTTAGAAAAATCAAGACCAAACTTGCATTATGTTTTGAAAACCCCTGAAAAATATCGTTACCATTTTTTAGGTATCGATAATTTCTGAAAAACATCGATATCTTTGTTAAAAAACGATACTAAATGAGCATTTTGTTTTTCACAAACCCTAGGAAGAATCAATCCAATATTGATACCTTTTGAAAAAGTACCGAAATTTTATTTTTGGTATTAATTTTAAAGGTACCAACGTTCACTAATTTAGCATTTATGATAGAAAATATTGATACCCTTTTGTACGATATCGATACTTGAAGTTACAGATGACATAAATTCTCTGGTTTTTCATCCTCAACGGCTATATTTATTACATCAACAACCAAAACAGTTAGAAATCAATTTGGGGGTATAAATACCATCTTTCAAGGACCTACAACTATCAAGGAAGCACTTTCAAACAAAAATCATCAACCAGACAATCTTTGAGCTTAATTCTTTCATATTTCTCTTATACACACTTGTGAGATTTACTTCTTTTCTTTTGTTCAAGTGTGTTTTATTGTATTTGAGCCTAATTTGCAAAGAATTTAATCTTGTGAGGATTATTTCTTTGTTTGCTTATTTGTATCTCTTTGAGAGGGTTTGTAACTTAAGATTTGGGGTAGAAATATTAAGAAGCTGTAAGGTTAAACCTTGTCGTCAAAGGTTGAACAAATTAGTGAATTTCGAAAAATCCTTAGTGGTGGAAAACAAAGATAATGGAGTAGGCAATTAGGGCTGAACCACTCTAAATTCTTGTGTCAATAGTTTAATTTTTCTCTTTACTTCTGCCATTTTTAAAAAGGCTAATTCACCCCTTCTTGGCTATTTTGGTTTGATCTATCAAGCTAACAAGTTGCTTAAGAGTGAAAAAGCTCACTCTAATAAAGTTTTACCAAAAAGGTTTTTAAGAGGAGAAAGCTGAAAGAAACTGTGTCAAAACTAGCTTTAATTTCTATAAACATAGAGGTCCCACCAAGTTTTTATAAAGGAGAAATAGTTAAAAGTGTATTGGTCCCTAAAGGATTCATAAATACTTAAGATAATGACACATTTCAAAATGGATACCTAAAGAGTTTAAAATTATAGGAACTAATGCTTATGGACCCAAAAGAATTTGAGTACCAAAAATCAAAGTTTAATTATAAGTTTGTAGGAAGAGGAACATTGCTTCAAGGTAGGGGATTCATTCAAAAAGTCATGGTACTTTGATAGTGGATTCTCAAAGCACATGACCGGTGACTAGAGCCATTTTATCAATTTGAACCCAAAAAATGGAGTAGTTACATTTGGTGACAACTCTAAAGTACAAATAAAAAGAATTAACTCTATTGATAAAAACTCTTCAATTTTTATTGAAAATGTTTTCTTTGTTAACAATCTTAAGCTTAATCTACTTAGTATTAGCCAATTGTGTGATAATGGTCTCAATATCTTTTTTTAGTCTAATGGTTGTAAAGTAGTTGACATTGTGTCTAATAAGATTATGCTTGTAGGACATATGATAAGAAATATATATATGATGCATTTAGATGATTTGCATGATTCACTCATACGCCTTGTTGCTAAAAATGAAAATAATTCTTTATTATGACATAGAAAACTAGGACATGCCAGCATGAGCATATTGCATAAACTAGCCAAAAATGACTTATTAAGAGGATTGCCTACAATTGATTTTGATTTAGATAAAATTTGTGATGCACGTGTTAAAGGTAAACATAAGAGAGTTTCCTTTGAACCTATTAATGATATATCAACTAGTAGAGTTCTTCAACTAATTCACATAGACTTATTTGGTCCTATTAGGACAACTAGCTTAAGTGGAAAACAGTATGCTTTTGTGCTTGTTAATAACAATTCTAGATTTACTTGGGTTCCTTTCTTAAGTACTAAAGATGAGACTTTAAAAAAATTCATCACATTTTCAAAAATAAATCAAAATGAAAAAGGTTACTCTATAACTAGTGTTAGACGTGATCATGGGACCGAATTTCAAAATCTTGGTTTTGAAAATTGTTGCAACTCAAATGGAATTAGCCATAATTATTTTGCACCTAGAACCCCTCAACAAAAAGGAGTTGTTGAGAGGAAAAATAAAACTTTAAAATAAACATATAGAATCATGTTTTGTGAAAATAATTTACCAAAATATTTTTGGGTGAAAGCCACAAACTTCGCTTGCTATGTTGTTAATAGAGTGATGATTAGACCTATTTTAAAGAAAACTCAATATGAACTTTTTAAAAATAAAAAAGCTTAACATTAGCTATTTCCATCCTTTTGGATGCAAGTGTTTTGTTTTAAATAAAGGAAAAGCCAATCTTGGTAAATTTGATGCAAAAAGTTATGAAGGAATTTTTCCTGGTTATTGCTCGCGTTTATAACGTCACAATAATGTGCAAGCGGACACAAGTCAATGCAAGTATAATTGATAGAACAATTCTATCGGACATTGATCCCATGAGAAATGGATTCTTGATGTTCAGATGTCGAAGCAACTAATAGTAGAATTAGATAAAATGTGAGTAAGGATGTCAGTGCAATTATGTAAGATCTGCATACTAAAATGATTAATACTGTCAATGCAATCAGAGTTAAAATGTTAAAAGTCAAATGTCAGAACAACTGGAAGTAAATCAAAGTGTGTTGAATGTTGAGTGTTGAATATTTCAATGCAAAAAATGTAAACGTGATCATGTTCGAAGATCTGGAGTGGATCACTGATTTTGCTAAGTCACAACGCAGGATGCGTCGAAAAGGTATTGAATAGATAAATTGTCACAACAATGAAAATCCAATGAAATCTTATCAACAACAATTCTCACAATTACTCCACCTCTTGATGTGAATAATGTTGTGTACCCAAGAACAAGTGATCAGAATCTCTTTTAATCCCAAGCAGCTCTCGCCTAACTTACTTGTTAACTCAACTTGTCACCGTATCTCTTGATGTCGATAGACTGCACTTTCACTCTCGTGTTTAATGCAATTGAATTCACGAATAAATAGATGAAAAGCATTAAATAAGAATCAAAGTAATCAAATATTGAAAGTTACTCTAGTATTCATTCAGATATAAATAATAGTTCATCATCAATAAGAAAGGAGTTAACGAATACATCGGAATATACTATCTCTAGGCTACTCGGATTACCCCCTGACTGCTTCTCTTGCTTAGCATTAAGCACTCCTCGTTAGGAGTTGCTGCTCGTCGGCTCAGTCAGCTCACCGGTCTCCACCAATAAACTCCAAAAACACAAAGTAATTTGTAAATTTAATTCTTCAGCTCTTTATGATTTCTTCCATCTTCATTCCTCTATTTATAGCCTTCAAAAGTTGTAGACTCCTCCTATTCTCAAATCCAGATCTAATTTTTGTAGTTGTCAAAGTTAGTTACAGTACAGCTGTGCACTCACGCAAAAGTGGTGTTTTCTTTAGAGATCTACAGGTTGTCGCTGATTGCAAGATGTAATCTGAGATCGTTAATTGCGGTAACAACTTGTGATTTTCCTGCGTTGGTGCTTTCAGGTATGAATTTAGCTTAAGTTTACTCATTCGAGGTTCAGGTTCTGTGCGGCGACATCTCTAGTCGCAATTCCAAGCTGATCTTGTGGCTGCATTCTTCTTCCAACATTGATCTTCTAGGCTGAGTTCCTACGCTAACAATTATAAAGCGCAATACATCGACTACTTGTCGCGACATTAGTACAAAAAAATGAAAATAGCAAGAATTTAAACTAACTAGCAATGAGTTAGAAAATATAAAAACTAAGTATGAAATACTTAAAATGTATGCTAAATAAGATACAAAAGAGACACTTAAAACATCAATTTAGGGAGAAAATATATGTCGTTTGTAATGCTATCAGTTATTCTTTAAATTCTAAAGCTTTTCGATTGTTTAACAAAAAAAGTTTAGTAGTAGAGGAGTCTATACATGTTATTTTTTATGACTCTAACCTTCCTCCTATAAAGGGTTCTTGTATTGATGATGATGATGCAAAATTTTTTAATAATAATGATAAAGTGAATCAATCATCAAGTGAGAAGATATAAGAACAGATACAAGATGCTCTGAAGGAGCTTACAATAGAGGAAAGGGAAGTTACTCATCCAAGAGAGTTTAACTATGTGAAGGATGGTAAGATTTTGGAATATCCATCCAAAGGGGTAACTACTAGATCTTCTCTTAGAAATACTTGTAATTATGTTGCATTTATCTCATGCAATGAGCCTAAAAATATCAAAGAACCATTAAATGATGAATATTGGATATGAGCTATGGAAGAAGAGTTAAATTAATTTGAGAGAAGTAAAGTTTAGACACTAGTTGAAAGACCTTGTGATAAATCCACTATACGTACTAAATGGGTTTTTAGGAACAAGCTAGATGAGAGTAGTAACATAGTGAGGAACAAGGCTAGACTTGTTGCTCAAGGTTACACTCAAGAGGAAGGAATAAATTATGATGAAATGTATGCTCCCGTAGCTAGAATGGAAGCCATTAGAGTGCTTTTAGATTTTGCATGCTTTAATGATTTTAAACATATCAACTGGATGTTAAATGTGATTTTCTAAATGGTTTTATAATTGAAGAGGTGTATGTTGAACAACCACCAAGTTTTGAAGATTCAAAATTTTCAAATCATGTTTTCAAACTTTCAAAAGCCTTATATGGTTTAAAACAAGCTCCTAGAGCTTGGTATGAAAAATTATCAAATTTTATTATTGAATTTTTTTTGTAAAGGGCAGGTTGACACAACACTTTTTATCAAAAGAAAAGATAATGATTTATTAGTAGTTCAAATATATGTTGATCATATTATTTTTGGAGCTACTAATGATATTCTTTGACAATAATTTTCCAAGCTAATGCAAGATGAATTTGAGATGAGCATGATGGGAGAACTAAATTTCTTTTTGGAACTCCAAAGCAAGCAAATAAAGGATGACATCTTCATCAATCAAGCTAAGTACACAAAGGAAATGCTCAAGAAGTTTGAGATGAACACTCTAAAACCACAAGCTACTCTCATGAGCCCTTCTACAAATCTTGACAAAGATGAGGAAGGTAAATATGCTGATTTAAAATTATATAGATCTATGATTGACTCTTTGCTTTATCTTACCTCAAGTAGACTCGATATTATGTTTAGTGTTTTCTTGTGTGCCAGATTTCAATAATGTCCTAAAGAATCACATTTACAAGCCCTTAAGAGAATCTTTAGATACCTTAGAGACACTCCTAATTTAGGTCTTTGGTATCCTAGAGACTTATCTTTTAGCTTGGATGCATTCTCGGATGCGTATTTTAGAGGATGCAAATTAGATAAGAATACCACCTTCGGTACTTATTAATTCCTAGGCAACATGTTAATATCATGGTTTTCAAAGAAACAAAATAGTGTTGCATTCCGCCACTGAATTGAAATACGTTTTCGTCGGTAATTATTGTGCTCAAGTTTTATGGATGATACAATAACTTATGGACTATGGAATTGCTGTAGATACCATTCCTATCAAGTGTGACAATACTAGTGCCATTTGTCTCACTGAAAATGTCATCTAACATTCTAGGAGTAAACGCATTTAAATTAGACATCATCTCAATAGAGATCATGTCCAAAAAGGAGATGTAGTTCTAGAATTTGTTGACACTTTGAACCAATTAGCTCACATTTTTACAAAACCTTTAGATAAATTTGGACACTTAAGAGAGATTTAAGTATTACCACCTTACCTTGAATTTTTGTTCATATACATCCTTGCACTTTGATGTTCTTCAAAAACTATTTTATGGCTTGAAATTGTTTGAAAAGTAAGAAAAAAATTTTAAATGGCTCTAATGTGCAATTAGGTAGGGGGAGTTGTTTTTGCATGATTAATCTATTTTTGACTCATAGGATCTAGTTTGTGTGATTGTTGAATGTCTTTGTTTGTGCTAAATTAGACTTTATTAAATGCTCAACATTCAATTTTTGCATGCCTTAACTCTATGTTTCATATGCATCATACTCAAATTTGGCACATTCAAGCATATGAATTCATTAGAAATTGCGATTAAGTCATTCTAAGTTAGTTTAGAACTTGTTAGAACTTAAAATTCAAGTTGGGAAAATTTTCTGCACTTTGAAAAATAGTTTAAACATTTGGTATCAATACTGATAATATTTAATCGATAATTTTTAAAAAATATCGATACTTATTTAGAAAGTATCGATACTCATCGAGTTTTAAAGATATCTGCAGCATGTTCTTCAAACAGATTACAAAACCCCTAAATTTTTTTTCTCTTTTGATACCCTCTCAACCCTATTCTTCCAAATTTCAAATTCTTCACTTTTCCTTTTAAAAATTGTCACAAGTCAACCTACATTATCATTTTTCACAAGGATTCTTCAAGTTTTCTATCAAAATTCTCAATTTGAAAGTAATTTAGAGATAAAATTTTTATTTTTCCATTATGAAATTTATTAAAATTTTGTTAAATTGTTGATTAGAAAATGTGTTTTTGGATTGATTTGGAATATATACTAGTGTTTTCTTGTAGGAGGTTGCGTAAATTTAGTCAAAATCTCAAATTTTTTCTTTAAACCTTTTACCTACAAAGTGTTCTATAAAATTCCCAACCAAAATTTTAGGTGATAATAAGGTGTCTCTAGTTTAGTTAGTTAGAATGTCTGTTAGGAAATGTCCTTGTTTAGGTCCTACATCTTCATCTAGTGGTCAACCCAATTCTTTTGATGAATTCTTTTAGAGATAACCATAATAGTAATTAGTGAAAGAAGAATACTTGTACAAACCAACGAAGTAAGGCCATTTCCAATGGTCTACAGATTAAAATCTTTATAATATTATGAACCATTCATGAATGTCACAACAAATAGGATTAAAACATTTATGGCTCCCACATAAATAAGGAGCTGGGCAGCAGCTACAAAATAAGAATTTGAAAGAATATAAAATAAGGATATACAAACAAGAACCAATCCCAATGAAAAGGCAGAATAAATTGGATTGGTAAGTAATACCACTCCCAGGCCTCCTAATATAAGACTCGATCCCAAAAAAACTAAAAGAAAATTGTATATTGGTCCAGGCAAATCCATTCTGTGAAAAATAAGAGATAAATAAATCGAAATGCTTTTCATGATCTTATTGACCCGACCAAGAATTTTTTTTTACGATACATTCCTAATTGAATAAAATCCTAATCTATTAGGCGTGAATTGCTCTAAACACAATTATTGGACAATTTCATTTTTTATTCATTTTTTGTTTGTTCAAAAGAAAAGGGTATTTTGTTTTTTGAAACTATATATTTCGAAATAATTATGAATATATTAATATATTTTCAAATTTTCAATAAAAAGGAATTTGAAATTATTATCAACCAGTTAATTTGTAATTGAATTTTTATTTATTGACCAAAGGCCTCATTCTTTTTTTAATTCAAACCAAACAGTCTTTTAACTTAAACCTAAACGGAACCTTAAAAGAATGAATGGGAGATTTCTCTTTACTTTAATAGAACAAGAGGTTTACTTACTGAGTTTTTGTTTGAATTGAATTCAAAATTGTTCGAATTATATAATCGTCAATTACTGACATTGGTAACTGGCCCAAACCAATTTGATTTTAATTCAATTCGTGATGGTCGTAAGTAGAAAGTTCATATGCTTCAGTCATTGATAAACAATTTGTTGGACAACACTCAACCCAGTTACCACAAAATATACAAAATCCAAAATCAATACTGTAATTAAGCAATCGTTTTTTTTCGAATATCTGTTTCAAATTTCCAATCAACAATAGGTAGATCTATAGGGCATAAATGAACACATACTTCATAAGCAATGCATTTATCTAATTCAAAATAGATTCGCCCACAGAAACGCTCTGATGTGATTAACTTTTCATAAGGATATTGAATAGTTACGGGTAAATGATTTGCGTGGGATAAGGTAATCATGAAACCTTGACCAATGTACCTTGCTGCTTGAACTGTTTGGTGGCCATAATTCATGAACCCAGTTACCATAGGGAACATATTGTGAATATCTATGAATAATTTTATGTTTGTTTCTTTCTTTTGTTTGAACCAAGTCATGAATCTCATATTCTTTTTTTCTTTACAGTGAAAGAAGTTGGAAAGAAGTTGTTAATAATAGATTACCGAGAGAAATGGGTGATGCAGACGAAACTAACTAAAAATATGACTAAAGCAAGTGCACCTATCAATTAATATCATAGGAATATAAAATCAAGAATTAAGCACACATAATTGAGAACAAAATCTAACTATTTATTGCATAAAATCAGAAATCAAATGCCAGAATTCATCATAGGGTTCATCTCCCCTAGGTATTTTAAGAATTTAGTTCATGCTAACAAATGAAAACATCTCAGAAACAGTATAACCGCAAGATAAAGAAAGACTCATAATAAAATCAAAAGAAATTAGAAAGAGGTCTTCAATCTTCATGGAGATCTGCTTCAAAGACGGCTTCTATGGTGTTTCTCCAGTTATTTTCTTTAATAATCTCTAACGACTTAGGGTTTGAGGAATGGAAGATTTTACAAAAAATTGAAAGTGTCTAATTCATATCACTCTATCCCCTATTTATAATACATGAAAATCTCTAGTTGGATCCAAATTAAATTCTAAAAAGAATTAGAATTAAATCTAAACAATAATTTCCTAATTGGATCCAAATTAAACTCTAAATTATAAAGCCTAAAAGATAAATTAAAATTAAATATAAACAATATAACAATAATAATCCTAAGAAATAGAGTTTAAATTTAAATAAAATCTTATGTCCAATAAATCTCTTCCTAACTCTTCCACATTCACGTTTTTTACCCTAAATTTTCCTTTTTGTCTTTGATTTAGTCCATGGCCATGTGTCTAGCTCGTGTGGCTCCTAAAATCTGCTCTTTTTGTACGGTTTTTGCTTGTGTTTCGCTCATTTCGCTCCCAAATGCTTTCCTAAGTATAGAAACATGAATTTAAAGGATTATAAACATAAAATTCATTATTTTAAATCGATTAATTATCCAAAAACATATTAAATATCCCCACACTTAAGTATTTTCTTGTTCTCAAGCAAAATTCTTAACCCACATTCAAGTTAAATTTCTTAATTCTTCATTTTCATCAATAATGTTTCAGGATAAATTGCAAACAATCATGTATTGGAAATTCATCTAAAAGAACACTAAATATTCAAGCAATCTAAGCTACAAAATTTTTAGCACAAAAATATAGGTGTCTCCCCTTATCTAAATAATTACCTTAAATTCAAAATCAACAAGAATTGACATCCTCACTAAAGATTCACTCAAAGCACTCAAAGTGTTTAAGGTCCATTAAATAAGCACTCAATAGTCAAACACGAAATGTTATTACCATAGGCTTGCATGAAAATCAAATCTCCACCACTGTAAAATGACATGACACACCAATCAAGAGGTCTTTACAAGGTTGTAATGGGGCTAAGGTTATGTGTATGGAAAAGGCTAAAAGAATTGGTTAAAATCGAGATCGAGTTGATAAGTTACCAAACTAGAAAAAAAAAAACAATCAGTTGCTGAATTGAAAGAATATGTATCAACAAGAATAATAAAGAATAAACATGAGCTTTTCAACAGTATATGGAACTAATGATCCTAGCTCAGACATATTTTTGTCTTTTTTTTCTCAATTTTATTTTATTTTTCAAATTTTCTTTTTGACTTTCTTTTTCTAAATAATAAAATTCAATAATTCAGATAGTGGAACATAGTTAGGCAACTTAACCAAATTAAATCTCGACAAAAAGGGAGTCAATAAAGGGGTAAATATACCACAAATATATGGATCATGGGTTAATGAATATAACGGTGCTAGGCTCAATGGGGTTCACTAGGGGTAAATTTATTAGGTAAGCTTTTTAAAGGTAAAGAGGGTTAAATCTTAAGTGCCTCTATCATCCTAGCATATCAAATCAATAATGTGGTCTCAACATGTACAATCAAAGCAAGTTCTAGAATAATAAATCAAGTTGACATACACACAACCAAAAATAGCATCAGCATGAAATAAAATATATGCTTTATAAGCTCAAAAGCTCACAAATATTATGGTTTTGATGTCAAACTTGCAATTTTAAAATTTAAAGCTAATAATTCAATTCATGAAGACAACCTAAAATATTTAATTCTGAAGACAACTCGTCATGCTTGACTCTCTCATATCTTAAAGATTAAATCATCTAATACATGAAAGATTCACAAATAAATCTCAAAACAAAATCAATAAAAATTTCAAATAGAAAAATTCACTTTAATGGGGTATGAGAAAATTACTTAAACACAATAAATAATTCTGGGATTTTATCACAATTATACACAATCAACCTCCCCACACTTAAGATGTACATTATCCTCAATGTACAAATAGATATAAGCACAATATCATAAAGAGGAAAGGAATTGAAACTTCCTTAAATTAGGATGATTTCATCGGAATTGGAAAAAACTGGGAATGCAGCAAGTCTAAAGGAAGTGCAATTTTCCGAGCAAACTAATAAGAAAATAGACAAAGACAAGTAAGAGAGGGAGATAACAACTAAAAAAACAACCATAGGAATAAAAATAGTGCATAATAAAATAAAATAAAACTAAAAATGAAAATGAAAATAAAAATAAATGTACTAATATTTTTTTGAATTTTTTTGAATGTTTTTCAACTTTTTTGAATTTTTTTTATTTAAAAAAATAACATGAAAGTAAAATAAATAATTAAAAATAAAAACACTCAGGTTGCCTCCCGAGAAGCGCTTATTTAAAGTCTAAGCTCGACTTTCCTGTTTAAGCTCATAGTTATGGTGGATCATGAAACCGAAGTTCTTTTCTCTTGTTATCAATATTACCAACACAATAAAATTTTAGACGTTGATTGTTTACCTTGAATGTACCGTAATCAGGATGTGTTACCTCAATTGTACCATAAGGCAAAATGGTTTTTACCACAAAAAGATCGGACCCTCTTGACTTGAACTCTGAAGGAAAAATTCGTGGATCCAATTTGTCTAATAACACTTTGTCTCCCACTTTAAATATGTTCAACCTCTTCACAAGCACTTCATGGTTTTGCGTTGGTTCTTCCTTGGGTTTCCTCTGGTTCTCGTCAAACTTCATTTGTCATTCATCTAATTCCTCGAGTTGCAACATTCGATCTTCATTTACCACTCGAGATCTATCACTTTGAATCAAAATTGACTCCATCATGTTTTCATTAGTGATTTCCTGCAAAAAGTGTTGAGTCACATGGTTACTAATATTAATAGAACAATTATCATTATTATACTCATTCAGAACTCTAACAAAATCATGTGCTTTAAGAGTAATCTTTTCATCACCTACACGAAGCACAAGTTCACCAGTACCCACATCAATGATAGCTTTAGCAGTGGCTAAAAAGGGTCGACCTAAGATCATAGGTACCTTAACATCCTCATCCATGTCCAATACAACAAAATCAACAGGGAATATAAATTTATCCACTTTTACCAGTACATCCTCAATAATACCCCTAGGGTATCTAATTGATCTGTCAGCTAACTGAATACTCATCCTAGTGGGTTTAGGTTCCCCAAGACCAAGTTGTTTGAACATTTTATAAGGCATAACATTTATACTAGCACCCAAATCAGCTAAAGCTTTATCAACATGTAAACTACCAATGAGACAAGGAATAGTAAAACTCCCTGGATCTCTAAGTTTGTTAGGTAGTTTGTTTTGGAGAATGGCTGAGCAAACAGCATTAAGCTCCACAGTCGACAAGTCATCTAACTTCCTCTTATTGGTTAATAGCTCCTTTAAGAATTTTACATACTTCGGCATCTGCGAAAGAGCTTCAACAAAAGATAAGTTAATATCCAATTTTTTTAAGAGCTCAGGAAATTTACCATATTTTTTTTCGTGGTCTCTCTTTAATGCTTCTGGATATGAAATTCGAGGTTTGTATTCTCTAAGCATCGACTTATGCTCTTTCTTGCTTTCCTCAACTCATTATTTTTCACAGCAGCTTCTAGCTTCGATTTCTATTCAGGCTCAACTGACCCTTCCATGCTTTGAACAGTGATTACATGGATTAATGCCTATTGATTTTTTAAAGCTATCTCATTGCTTTGAAATCTTGCTTCAGAAACCGAAATAAATTTAGCAAGCATTTCTTCAAGGTTCGATTTTTTTCTTATTCATGAGGCTGCTGAAAACCCAGAAGAATTTGTGATCTTTGGTTTCCTTGACCACCCCATGAAAAATTTGGGTGATTTCTCCAACCTGCATTATAAGTATTACTATAGGGATTATTTTCAGGTCTAGAATTATTACCCAAAAAGTCTGTTTGCTCATGGAAATATTCTGAACTCATCATCCCCGCTCCATTTTCATTGCACTGCATCACTAGATGTACCTGTTGAGAAAAATTCAAACCATCAAATTTTTTATTAAGAGTTTCAACCTGACGAGCCAACATAGAAACGACATCAACATCATAAATCCCTGCTGCCTTCACAGGTTTTGCTCTTGTAACTTGCTACTGATAATTATTTAATGCTACCTCCTCAATAAATTCTTGGGCTTCTTCTAGTGTTTTGTTATTCAAAGTTCCTCCAGCTGTTGAATTAATCATCTGTCTAGTTGAGGGGGTTCAAACCATTGTAGAAAGTTTGAACTTGGAGCCACAAAGGTAATCCATGATGAGGGCACCTTCTCAACAAATCTTTGAACCTCTCCCATGCCTCATAAAGTGTCTCAATATCAAACTAAGCAAAGGAAGAGATATCATTCCTCAACTTATCTGTTTTAGCCGGCGAAAAATATTTTAACAACTTCTCAGTCATTTGATCCCAAGCAGTGATAAAACCTTGTGGTAGAGCATTTAACCATAGTTTCTCCTTGCTCCTCAACGAAAACGGGAACAATTGTAAGCGTATGGTGTCATCAGTAACACCATTAATTTTGAAAGTATCCCAGATCTTGAGAAAATTAGCCAGATGAGCATTCGGATCTTCATCTTGCAAACCATCAAATTGAACATATTACTGTACCATTTGAATTATACTCGGCTTGATTTCAAAATTGTTTGCATTAACATTCGGCATGACAATACTCGTTTCAGCCCCAATCAGAGTAGGCTTAGCATAATCATACAAGGTTCGATGAGTAGGAGGATTAGGAAGAGCAGCAGGGAGAGCAAGAGGAACATGGTTATTTTTATTGTCACCCATCTCCACAGTAATATCCTTTTCCTTTTTACCGTCTACTAAAGTTTTCTGACTTTACCTAGCTTCTGTATCCTCTTTACAATTTTTGCGAGCAGTAGTCTTTTCAAGTTCAGAGTCGTGAAGAAGCGGTCCCGACGGGTTTCCTCTAGTCATAAACCAAAAAATGCAAATAATAAAACAAAAATAAATAATAATAATAATGATGATTATGATGATGATGATAATAATTAATGGCTAAAGTAATAGAAATAAAGTTTTCCTAATATTTTAGCCCCCGGCAACGGTGCCAAAAACTTGATGCAGTCGAAACTAACTAAAAATATGACTAAGGCAAGTGAACCTATCAATTAATAGTATAGTTATAGTAAGCACAAATATCGTTCCCACAATGACTAAAAGTACTAGTAATAGTTGCCTTCCTATTATCTAACCGATTGGATAGAGTGATTGTTTTAAACTAAATTTAACTAAATTAATAAACTAAAAGTGTGACAAAGAATAAAACAAGAAATAACAAGTGTTTTACTACCAAGAAGCAAATAATACCCAGGAAAAACTCCACCAAGATTTCATCTGCCATTATCTTTCTAAATTAAGCAATTTATTCACTTAGTATTTTGATCCGTAGAAATCCTTAAATTATGCTAATACCAATATTCAAGCATAAAAGCAACTGACTCTAGGTTGATTAACTGAAATTTCTTTCTAATTAAAACCCCTATTGTCGCATTAATTCGATATATGGATTCCCCTATTAGATTTGAATCTAATCTGGTAGATTTATGTCGCTCTATTTCTAGGATTGCATGCAACTCCACTCAATTATGCTAGATCTACTCTTAAACAGGGTCTATTCCTCCTCTGATTTAAGCACATCAAACAAGAATTAATATCACAGGAATACTAAATCTAGAATTAAGCACACATAATTGAGAACAAAATCTAAGTATTTATTGCATAAAATCAGAAGTCAAATGTTAGAATTCATCATAGGGTTCATCTCCCCTAGGTATTTAGGAATTTAGTTCACGCTAACAAATGAAAACATCTCAGAAACAGTATAACCGCAAGACAAAGAAAGACTCATAATAAAATCAAAAGAAATTAGAAAGAGGTCTTCAATCTTCATGGAGATCTGCTTCAAAGACGGCTTCTATGGTATTTCTTCAGTTGTTTTCTTCAATAATCTCTGACGGCTTAAGATTTGGGGAATGGAGGATTTTACAGAAAATTAGAAGTGCCTAATTCATATCACTCTATCCCCTATTTATAATACATGAAAATCTCTAGTTGGATCCAAATTAAATTCTAAAAAGATAATTAGAATTAAATCTAAACAATAATTCCCTAATTGGATCCAAATTAAACTCTAAATTATGAAGCCTAAAAGATAAATTAAAATTAAATATAAACAATATAACAATAATAATCCAAAAATATTAATCCTAAGAAATAGAGTTTAAATTTAAATAAAATCTTATTTCCAATAAATCTCTTCCTAACTCTTCCACATTCACGTTTTTTGCCCCAAATTTTACTTTTTGTCTTCGATTTAGTCCATGGCCATGTGTCTAGCTCGTGTGGCTCCTAAAATCTGCTCTTTTTGTACAGTTTTCGCTTGTTTTTTGCTCCTTTCACTCCCAAATGCTTTCCTAAGTATAGAAACATAAATTTAAAGGATTATGAACATAAAATTTATTATTTTAAATCGATTAATCATCCAAAAACACATTAAGAATGAGGCTAAAACATATTACTTTTGCCACTTATCAATGGGTAAAAGAAATTTCCACCCGAGATTTAATAATTGGTCCATTCTTAACCTAGATAAAGTCCATCGTGTTGCGATAGAAATAAACAAAAACAAATAAGTTTTAGCTAATGTAATAAAGATACCAATTGTCGTTCCAATGATTCCATTTATTTTATTTATTTCAAATAGCTCAAGGACGAATACGTACGGAATGGAAATATTCCAACCCCTTAAGTAAAGAACTATTACAAATAATGAATAAAGTAATAGATTTAGATAGGAAGCAACGTAAAATAAACCAAATTTGATACTTGAATATTTAATTTGATACCCTGCTACTAATTCTTCCTTCGCTTCTGGTAAATCAAAAGGTAATCTCTCACATTCTACTAGAGAAGAAATTAGAAAAAAGATAAACCCTATTGGCTGACGCCACAAATTCCATCCCAAAAACCATATTTTGATTGCACCTCAACTATATCAATTGTACTTGAACTGTTAGATAATTATAGTCGATGATAACATCACTGTTTCCATCGCTAGTCCAAAACTGTACATGAGATTTTCACCTCATACGGCTCCTCGTGGGTCACAAATAAATTTTAGGACCGAATTAGTATTATTTATCTTCGTATGGTTGTAGAATAGATAGAGAAAAAATAGATTGGAAAGTCCAAAATTATACCAATGGAATTTTGTCTGCTATATTCTGAAGAATAAAAAAAAAAGGCTTCTAAATTGATCTCACCAGTTCATAATTTCAATTTTTATTTTCTGAGTAATAACTTAAGCCTTCAATAAAATACTTCTTGTAGAATATCAATAGATATTTCAACCCATTATTTTCTATTACGAAAAAAATGAAACATTACAATAGCTCATAAATCATGAAGATCTTTCTATATCTATGAAAGAAAGAATAAAAAAAGATTTCTTTTTTATTCTTTACTGTTTCTTTTTCGTTCTTATTCTGCTTTCGGATATGATAAAACCACGAATGGGGGCTTAAACTAAAAAATAGTAAAGGATTATTTCATTCCTGATAGTCATTACTTTAATCGGTAAATAGGAGGATACTCTGGACCGGAATCATGGGGAGTACTGCCTAGTCATTTCTACGAATTTAAAGCCCCAATTAGTATTCTTTTTATGTTATCCAGAAGTCTCTTTTTGTATAATTTACATAATCTCCATTACCAATCCTTTATGTATTTTGGTGTTCCTCACCATCCGCTCGTTTTTTGTTCAATCCCCATTTGTTTAGCAATACATGTATGGGAATCCATACAAAGGATAGCGAAAACTCTATACGGTTGATCTTTTGAGCCTGCTTCAAGCTAGATTGACTAATAAACCCATCTTGGGGTAAAGATTTCTTCCGCTTAACTCTTGCACAGAGGAAATGAGATTCTATTTTTTTGTTTAATTTACTGCGAATTTATAAGCTGCTTTCTTTCACTCATATATAACTATCTAATTTAGCTTTTCAACTTGAACTGAAGGATAATAAAAAAACGAAGATATCTATTCAATCCATTCAACTAAATTTCTAGAACGAAAGGAATAGGTAAAAAAAAAAGTTTCTATTTCAACGAATTGCATGTAGAGATATTGATAAAACACATAGAGTTAATCGTATTTCATAACTAATCGATTGAGCAGTAACTCGCAGACCACCTAAAAAATAATATTTATTATTTGATTCGTATCCTGACATGAGAAGTCCAACGGGAGCAATACTTGAAATGGCAATCCATAAAAAAAATACTGATATTAAGATTGGCTAAAATAAGGCGAGAGCTAAAAGGGATTACTGAAAAACTTAGTAAAATTGATATGACTGCTATAGCCGGTCCAATACTAAATAAACGAGTATTGCCTCTAGATGGAAGAATATTTTCTTTGAAAAGCAGTTTTGTTCCATCTGCTAGCGCTTGAAGAATTCCCAAAGGACCGACGTATTCAGGCCCAGTACATTGTTGTATTCCTGCAGATATTTCTCTTTCTAAACATACAATTACTAGTACACCTATTGTGATTCCCAATACAAGAGTCAAAATGGGGACCAACATCCATATGATCCCATAGACCTCTTTTAAAGATTCCAATGTGTAAAAGGAATTGATATCTTCTACTTCTGTCGTATAAATTATCATTTCAAAGATCCACTTCTCCCATAATGATATCTATGCTACCTAGTATCATCATAATATCAGTCAATTTCATTCTTTTAACTAACTGAGGAAGAATTTGCAAATTGATAAAACTCGATGGGCGAATTTTCCATCTCCAAGGAAAATCACTTTGATCCCCTATCAGAAAAATTCCTAATTCTCCCTTTGGGGCTTCCATTCTCGCATAAAGTTCTTGTCTCGGTAATTCAAATGTGGGAGAAGGTTTTTTACTAATGAATCGATATTCAAAATCCTTCCATTCTGGATCCTTTCTCGATCAAGGCATCGAATTTCTAAATTCTCATAGGGACCACCTGAAATTCCTTCTAGGGCCTGTTGAATTATTTTTATAGATCCCGTCATTTCACTGATTTGGACTAAATAACAAGCTAATGAATCTCCTTATTTTTGCCACTGGATTTCCCAATCAAATTCGTCGTAACACTCATAATGATCAACTTTTTGAAGATCCCATTTGATTCTAGATGCTCATAGCATTGGGTCGGATAAACCCCAATTTATTGCTTCTTCGCCACCAATAAGTCTATCCCTTCAACTCGTTCTAAAAAAATAGGATTTTGCGTAATAAGTTTTTGATATTCAACAATTCCTATTAAAAAATAATCACAGAAATCCAAACAATTATCTATCCAGCAATAAGGTAGATTGGTCGCCACTCCTCCGATCTGAAAATAATTATGCATCATTCTCATACCGGTGGCAGCTTCGAATAGATCATATACTAATTCTCTTTCTCTAAAAATATAGAAAAAGGGGGTCTGTGCACCAATATCTACCATAAAAGGTCCAAGCCATAATAGATGAGAAGCTATACGACTCAACTCTAACATAATTACTCTGATATAGTTGTCCCTTTTAGGGACTTGAATATTCCCCAATTGTTCTAGTCCATTTACGGTTATTGCTTTCGTGAACTTAGTGGCTAAATAATCCCAACGCGTTACATAAGGCAAATATTGTATAATTATTCAATTTTCCTCAATTTTTTCCATTCCTTTATAAATAACCTAATATTGGTTCATAGTCAACAACATCTTCACCATCTAGAGTAACGATGAGACGAAGAATACAATGAATTGATGTGTGGTGAGGCCCCATATTGACTATCATAAGGTCTTTTTCTGTAGCTGATAGATTCATAAGTTTTTCCTCGATTCATTCTTACATGAATTGTTGAAAACGAAAACAAGTACATCAAAATGAAAATCTAATAAATCGACTAATTCAAAATTTGCAAATTAACTATTTTTTGATTCCCAAATATCCAACTCACCAATTAATTCTTTATAACGTATTTTATTTGTCTTTGATAAATAAGATAGCAGTCATTGACATTTTCCTAGAATTTTACGTAAACCTCTCTCAGATAAATAGTCTTTTTTGTGCAATTCAACAGACCCCCTGTTTTTTTCTTTTTTTCTTGAAAAATAACTGAGATGAATGAAATTTTTTACAATAAAACAAAATAATTTCCTCCTTTTTTTGAATGTGAATTTTACTGATCAGTAATAATAATACCAATCATTTTGATATTCACGATGATTTTAAGTTCGTTATGAACTTTATCATTTTTTCAAAAAAATTAATCAATTCGAGTTTCGATTTGATTCGTATAGGGATACAAAAGAGTGAGAGATTTCTCCAAAAGAGAAAATTTGAGAGTTCAAATAAGAGGATTTTGTTGATTTATTTGTTGATCTAATTGATATGTATGTCATTAAATTAGTATCGTGTATCAGAATAAAATGTAAGACAATCCTTGTGCCCATCTATTTGTTTACATATACCTAGCACGATACATACATAATATACGGGAAAATGTACCATTAATGAATTTTCAGATGCGGATAAATACGGATCCTTACCATACTGAAATGACTGGCATTATTAGTATTAAACCAATATTGATTCATACAAGCTAAATCTTCTAATCGATAATTGGGCCAAAAAGAACTTTAATTTAATTAGTTTCTTTTTATCACTATCAAGATGTTTGTTTTTAGTCAAAACTTGACCACAACTTTTTACATTATTTAAAAATACTGAATTTCTATGCAAATCATTTTTATCCCTTGAATCGAAAGAAATTTGTATTCGCAATTCTAGCCGGTGGTTAGGGGATAAAATTTTTCAAGAACAAACAAATCATAATGATTTTTGTCTTTATTTTCAGTCATTTTTTGATGTCTTGCAATAAATTCATAAAAATGATTTTTTATCAATATAGTTTTTTTCTAGGTATCTTTGATTAATTTGGTGTTTATTTTTATGAACCAACAAAATACTTATAGTTTGATATAGAATAAATTGTCCATCATTTTTTACTGACAGATGAACTGGATCGATAATTAATATTTCTTTTTTCATTAATTCTCTAAGAGTTAAATCATTCTGAATCATCAAAATATTCAGATTCGTTTCTCCCCCTTGAATAGAGGATATAACAATTTTGTTTGGATTTATCAGTTTAAGCAGGAGGCAATATACTTTGATATTATTGATTATTTTTTGATTTAAAGAATCATCCCATCTCAATTGAAAACACAAATACCTTTTTAGGAAGAAATCAAGCTCTACTTACAGTGTTGCTCTTGTATTGCTTTTTCTTTCTACATTTTTTTTTTGTCTGATTTAACATAATCTTCTTCAACATCTTTTTCTTGGTTTGAGAGAACGGATTTCAAATTTCCTTGTTTTTGTGCATCTGATACAAGACCCCCTTCACCTATGGGTTCTTTTTCTTCTTGATTTTGATTCTCTAATCCAATAATTTTTTTTTTCGTTTGGTGCTATAAGGGAGTCCCTTTTTTTATTTTTACTAATATTTTTATTAATGTTCCTATTTCCATTAAAATTTAAAAGAAGTAATTTTATTGGTATGATCCATGGTTTAACCTTATATGCATTATATAGCAGCACAAATTCTGGGAAGAACCAAAGTTCTAGATTCGGTATAGGACGACTTAGTATTTCTTCATTCAGCCCCATCCAATCAAAATGGCTTCCTTTTTTATTGGATGGGTTGCTTTCTCAATCTTGATAAATTATGAAATAAAAAAGGTCCATTTTATCAATTATTTGATAATTATTAACCACATTCTTAATATTTTTGTTACTCTTGGTACTGGTATTGACCCAGGACTCAATATCGACCTTATCTCTAAGACAAAAATGAAGAATTCTCCAGTTAAAAAACTTTCTGTGCGAAAAATTCCCCCTAGCATCTAGGGAATCACCTTCTCCTAGATAATTATGGATAGGGATATTCCTAAGTGTATCAAAAATTTTTTTGTTTATCCATGTTATAATGATAAGAACTCTCTTCGCTCTTATTTCCTTAGAATGGTGATCCATAAGCATACGGGTCCCTCTTATCTTGATAATTAATAGATTTATATCATAAAAATCATATTCATAGTGTTTTTTAAAATTTGATTTTTTATATTTTTGTTCTTGATTTAGTTTATATTCTTGATACAGTAACGAGTTCGCTTGAAAATCATTTTTTCCGTAATGAATTAATCTTTCTTTTTCATCTGAATTCCATTTTGTTAAATCTTTATTTTGAACCAGATAGTGTTGATTGACTCTATTTCGCCATTGTCTTGATACTAATTTAAGCCATCTATTCGGAAATAAATCGTATTGATAACGACTCCTTAACCAATTTTTCCATTCATTCAATCCATAATGTCAAACTATTTTCCATCTTAACCCATAAAGATGTCTTAATTTGGAATGAGATACTCCCTGTTCTTCAAAATAATCTTTTATTTCATTTTTAAGAAAAAGAGATGTTCCATGATACTGAAGGATAGGTTTAAATTTATAAAAACTAAGGTTTGTGATAATTTGTAAAATACATATGCTTGTGAGAGGGAGGCTAAGTCACAAAAAGCTTTTTCATTTTTATTTCGAATACTAACATTAGAAAGTGAAGAAAACGAGGTTTTTCTAGTTGAAATAAAATGAGTTGTATTTTTAGTTGTTTTATTAATTATTTCTTGAATTGCTTCATTATTGTGAATGAAGTTCTCAATATTTTTTTGTTGATTCAAGAAAAAGTTGGGTATTGGTTCTTGGAATATTAGTGATATATAGAAGAATATCAATGAATATCTTTTCAATGAAAAATTTTATAAAAAATAGAATTTTCGAATTAATTGAATATTTTTTCTTTTTACTATTTGCCAAATTTTTTTTGTTGATTCTAATATTTTATCCTGATAACTTATTTTGTTAGAACTACTATTTATTTCTTGAGTTAGAAATTCGTTTTTAATCAATATTTTCTAAAACAAAAATTTAATGTTTCTTGCACCCTTGATAACGATTTTTTAGCCAAAACAAATTTTCAATTTCTCAAAACTTTAATCGAATGGTAGGGGATAGACTTTTTTAAAGTTCGTTCACCAATTCATGCTAATTTTATTAGAGCATTTTATTCAAATGCTAGACTCTAACATTATGAATCCGGTGAGATTGTGGTTGTTGTTAATTCTTTTCTCATGAATACTCCTATTCGTCTCACTTTGGAAAATTTTGGTGAATTTTTTAAACTTCCTCTCAGTGATGAGTCGAATGAGAAAGGCTGTTATAATCTGGCCTTGAATGTTCGACGCTCATTTGCATCCGAGCTCAATGTCTATGATTGCATTTTACATTTTTATAATTACATGGATATTGCATCCTATTTCAAAACACGTCGTTCTTTGATCTACTGACTATTGGTGGATTGATTATTTTCATAGCAATAGGCATCCGGATCTTGCTTTAATCTTATTTAATGACATTAAAAATGTATTGGCCAGAAGCTTGAGAGTAAGCTCTCTCCATCTTTTGGCACGTTCTTGTCATACATTTTTAAATGCCTAAACATCCCAGAAAATGTCGATCCTCATTTGGCTGTTAAATATAAACCTATTAGCTTCTCTATCCTTCCTAGAGTTGGTTTTAAAATGGATCCTCTTACCTGGAATTGGTTAAAGATGTCCATTTTATCCCTCAAGATGATGATGATGACGAGCTTGAAGAAGACCATGATGGCATTTATCCAGCCCAGCAAGACCCTTCGACTTCTTCCTCCACTCCACCGTCAGCTCCGCCTCTTTGGTGACATCTCTACTGCTATCCTTGGTGCCATTATTTCCTTAGGTAAGGAGTTTAGAGGTTTCCACACTTGAGTAGATGATGCATTTGAGCGTGTTAATAACAATGTTAATGGTCTAGACTTTTAGGATGTCTAGGATGGAGGAAAATATTACATTTCTAATGTCTCAATTCCCCCCCCCCCTCCTCCTCTACCACAAGATGACTAGGATGCATATATTTCATTTTCTTATGCATTTTACTCATTTTTATTGCACATTTTCCTATCTCTATGTTAGAATTTAATGTTTATTTTGGTATCTTGTTTGTAGATACTTGACAGTTTATTTTGGTACGTTAATGTTAGTTCTATGTCTTCATATTGTTTTAGTTTCTATTCTTGGACTAACAAAACCTCCCTCTTAAGCTTTATTTGGTGATTGTTTTATATAACAAAAAGAGAGAGAAGAGAAGAGAAAGATAAATCATTGGTATTTGGTTGATTATCTCTATAACTAATCTTTTAATGCCAATATCAAGTGACCAATTTTGTTTTCAAATCTTTGTTTCCAAATTTCATAAAAATCAAATCATTGATTCAAATTGAACTTTAAAAAGGGGATTAACAAATTCAAATTCAAATTTACCAAAATGTTTTGTTATATAAAAAAAGGAAGAGATTGTTAAATTAAATTTATTTGATAATTTATTTTGATATAATAAACAAAAAATGTTTTTAATATAAATTTGTTTTTTGAACAAATAATTCAAAGTATAAAATTATTTCAAGACTTCCAAACATTTTAGAAAATGCTTTGAACACTTTTTTTTTTTACAAAGTTCAAAAACATTTTTAAATTCTTGAACTTGAATGAAACAATCTTAAAACATTTGAAAAACCACTCCCTACAAAAGGTATAAATATTTTCTAAAAAGTATCAATATTTATAGAATTTTTATCGATGCCTAATTTTTTTATTGATAACAAAATTGCTTTATGTTTTGAATCAAAAATTGAGCACAAACAATCAATATCGATACCTCTAAAATTTTATCGATGCCTATTAATTTTTATCGATACCAAAATTTCATATCGATAACAATTTTGCATTATGTTTTTCATGATCTTCTAAAAATGACAAAAAGTATCGACACCCACCAAAATTATATTGACACCTTTTACTAAGTATCGATAAATCATTTTTGGTATTGTTGAAAATTAACTTTAACGGTCACTGAATTAGGCATTAAATGCTACCGATATCGATACTTGTAGAGAAAGTATCGATAGTTTTTGTTGCATGTAAATTTATTGATTTGGTATATACATTCTCAATGGTTCTATTTATTTTCTCAACAACCACAATGGTTGGAAATGAATTAAAGGGTGTAAATACCAACTTCTAAAGGTCCTACATCAACAAAAAAGAACATTCAAGCAAAATCATCAATCAAACAACCTTTGTGCCAAATATGTCCATACTTTTCTTTCATAAACTTGTGAGCTTTAATTCTATTCTATTTTCTCAAGTGTCTTTTATTGTAATTGAGTCTAATTTGCAAACAATTATATCTTGTAAAGATTATTTCTTTGTTTGTTTCTTTGTATCTCTTTGAAAGGGTTAGTGTCTTAATATTTGGGTAAAAATCTTCAGGGAGTTGTAAGGTTAGACCTTGTCCTCAAAGGTTGATCAAATTAATGAATTTAGGAAAATCCTTAGTTGAGAAAAGTTAAGGTAATGGAGTAGACAATGGGTTTGAACCACTCTAAATTCTTATGATCCCTTTTAATCCGTTTCTCTTTAGCTTTCACAAAAAAAATTAAAAGCCAATTGACCCCCCTCTTGGCAATTTCGGTTTGATCTTTTGAGCTAACAAACATAACATGAATAGACTAGAACATGTATTTCACTTAACAAGAGTTTATTGGTAATTATAAAAATAATATCATGAATGGATCGTGACAATATGGAAATTCATTAAGCCAAATTTCAATTAAGGCACACGTTTCTTTGGAAGTCCTATTATGTCCCTAAGTTATTCCGGATATATCTATGTCAAAACTAACCCAAGAATCACCTATTCGGGCATTTTATACAATTTATGCATACAACAATCATCTTTCAATATCAACATGATATGACACCATTTAGGTATTTTATCTATTAACAATTACCTCTTCTCAAATTAAATAGATAATTCTTTAACCTATAAATGTTGGCCTGAAATTTACAAGTTTTAACATGAATTAAACCTAAAGGATTGAAACAATCATTTGCAAAAAATATGCAAAATACAAATACAAAAACCAATTAACTCATATCATGATTGATACTTATTCTGAATAAACAAAATTAAGTCATGCATTATGAAACTGAAAACAAAATTAACAATTTATTACGAATGCAGTACAATGGTATTAAAATTTAGTATAAATAATTAACAATAATTTAATCTAATGCATGAAACATAAAAGGAAATATTAAATCATTCGGTAAATTTCATTTATCATGATTTGATCACATAAATTTATATCATGAACAAAATTAAATTTTATATGATGTAAGATAAACAAATTAACAAATTAACATGAATGATCCACGAGATAAAAATAAATTAAATCGATCATATTTCAAACCCAAATAAACCTAATTTAAATCAAACTTGAATTAGCATTAATTCGAATCTGAATTTATCAAATTAAAAATAATCGAATTTTCTTTAACTGAAAGATAACTCAAACATAATCTGTTGACTCTAAATCATCCCACTAAATTTGACTTTCGTTTCATCCTCTTTAGATGAAATGTCTAATGTTTTACTTGGGAACTGTCGGATTATTGCGGGCACGTATCCGTGATCAGCCTTGGGTCGCAACGACACCTCCATCGGATTGACTATATTTAGACCATTTTCAAAACTAATTACAGAACAAAAAGTTTCCTTCAATGGGCTATTTCCCTCTCCCTAGTTCAATTTCAAGCTTAAATTTGATAAATCTATGAAGTCTTATTAAAGCCATTAAAACAAAACTAGTTGCAGGGATGAAACAAGGGCAGGTACCTCAACTATGGCTGTTCTGTCTCGACGAATCACCGCGTTTTCTCAGTTTTGTTAAGATGTATGTCACTGTAACCTTGGTACCCAAGTGTGCACGACATAGGTAGATCACACCCCCAAGAAGAAGCAATGTTTTTGCGACAAGCTTCTTTGATGGTCTTCTAAATAACTTTTTCTTCCCGGATTCGTCATTATAGGCTACTGATGCAGAGACTGCTGAAGTAATGCCAGTTCTAGAATCTAAATCAGGTGGAACCTATATATGTACACAACAAAGTCATCATAAGTTCTTGAGTTCACCATTTGATTTTTTTTTCGGTGAATTACAAAAGAATGATAAAGTCCTAACAATAACGAGACTGACGCGACTCGAACCCAGATCACACCTAAGACAATGAATACTTTTGACCATCAGGCCAACATGAGATTCATGACCAAATAATTTTTAATTTAAAAATGATAAGTATATTCCATGAATTCAATTAAATAAATTATCTTGGTAATAAAAGAAATAAATCTATATCATTCTCACGTGTGAGTGCCAAACAAAGTTATATTCAAATGGTTTCATGTTTTTTACATATTCAAAAAGTCTTTAAAAGATCATATTCTATACCCATGTCCGAATATATGTTAGACATTAATGTCAAACACGAATACTTTAAAAAAAAATAAAACTCTAAGAAACATAAGAAAAAATTAGATATAGCCTGAGTCTAGACGACAAGAGACTACATTGCTAAAAAATTCAATGATAGACTCTGATGTGACCAAAAATCAAAATCATCCCTGATGTATACATTTTTATCCAACAACTCCTAAAGTAAAGCTATAAAGTATGGCCCTTGGACCGGTGGCGAAATTAAGGGGTTACAAGGGCCCCGGCCCCGGTCCCGTTAAAATAAAAAAAAATTATGGTCATAAAAATATAATTTATTAAAATTGTAAAATACAAAATTTTCTGGTTTCGTCTTAGCCTCCTCCGACTGCGCTGCTTTAAAAGATTAGATAACCTATCTCAATTGTTTCCCAGAAACACTAATCTTCAACTCAGTTTAAGGAAGCCTTTGTTCTTCTAGAGGGCAATAAATTCTTTAATGAAGTTGAATAAATCCATCTAAATCTCATTTTTTCCAAATAAGTGATTAGTGATTTCATAAACAGGATTGTTTTGTTTAATATAAAAACGCAGACCTTCTGAATCAGAGTGGCTGCAGAAACAGATGGAGTAGAGGGAGGATGGGTGATGGAACAGTAATTGCGTAGTGCATTATCCATCCTACACAAAAAACTCCATGCGCCCTTCGCAAATGCTAGTCTTGCCATTTCCACATTCAGACCAGCATCTTCTTGGTGAAACATTCTGATCTCAGAAGCATCTCTACCAGCCACTGTACACAGATAATATTCAACAAGAATGAAAAACAAAAGAATAAAGATGAAATGATCCCTCCCAAATAAAGATGGGTTCAGGAAATGGAGAGTAATACAACTAACATACAAGAAACTTGCCTTTCCTTATTTGCCAACCGGATCTAAAATATTCGACGCGAACATACTTCTTCTGTCTTGGTGCTGATGGATGTTCACAGTCCTAGTCAATCATGAGAACAATTAAAAACAGCCATGAAGAGATACTTCTTGTATAAAATAAGTACACCTCTATATTAAAGATACTTCCAATTTTTTATATCAGCTTACAGTTTCCGTTCTCGCTTTCCAAACGTGTAGGAACCGTCACCTACACAGCATATCGGAATTAAACCTGTTCATGTGTTGGGTTACCCGTCCTTTAGACAAAATTATTAGGCCCGAAAAATGGACTTAAATAAAAAAAATTAAATCCGTTTAAAATATGAGTTGAGTTTGAATTTGAATGTTCAAGCCAAATCCAGTCCGGTCCAACCCATTTTAAGTTTATTATACTTTTTATTATGTTATTTTTATATATTTATATAATTTAAAACACATTAAAAAAACATATACTAAATATATAATACTACTCTAATGTAAACATTAAAATAATATTAAGATGACTATATAAAAAAATTCAATAAATAAAAAATGTATAAAATTATTAAATATTAAAATAAAATAAATATTTTTTAAAAAAAATTAAAAAATAATGTGGACGGGCCTAAAATGAACTTGGATTAGTCTTTTGGAAATATGGGCGAGTTTAAGCAAAATTTTAGGTTCAAATTTCAGATCGGACCGGACTTGAACAAATATAAAGTATGTTAATATCATGCTTAAACCCAACCCATGAACATCTCTAATCGAAACTTGGAAGCAGGAAATATGCCTATATTAAAATATGCTTAACTTACTATTTAGACTCTGAAGTATATCTATTTTTCTCATTTTTGACATTTAAGTTTTTTTGTCTCAATTTAAAATTAAAATTACCAATTTTCTCTATTTTTGATCTATTTTGTAATGACCTTTAAAAAAAATATCTTAGACCACTTTGGTAAATGAAAAAACACCACATGGCTTGATTTTTGCTGATGAAAAAATGCTACGTGCCAATTAAATTTATTTAAAATAAAAATAATAATTTTAAATTAATAATAGAAAGTTGTAATATTAAATATTTAAATATTAAAAAAACATTGCTCACTTTGATCGATTGTTGATCAGCCATTGATAGACATTAATTGTTATTGACCAAGCATTGATCAAATGTTGACCAGTAGTGACTAGGTGTTGACCTACCACATGATGCTATTAAAAAATATCATGTATTTATTAAGATTATATATATTATATTGTTATTTAAAATATAAAAAAATATATATAATATATAAAAATTTAAAATTTTTGAAAATTGTAAAATATATAATTATAGTCAAAATAATATATAAACAATGAAAATTGTTATAAAAATTCAAAAAGCATTTAAATTTCAAGTAATTGCCAAATAACCTTGAAATTTAAATACCATTTTAGAATTTAAAATTATTTTTAAAATTTTTAAAATATTTTTTACAATCTTATAATTTTTACATTTTTTTTTACATTTTTTGTAGTAATATTATAAATTTCAACTAATTTCTTTTCAATTATGGTATTTTTTGAAAAAAAAATTTTATAAAGTTTTTATAATTTATATATTTTTTTCTAGATTATATATATTTTTCTGATTTTTTACATATTTATTTCTATTTTCATATTTTTTAATGTGAATATACATTTAATAAAAAATATTTGTTTGCTTATATAAAGCTCCCATGTGATACTTTGTTATTCTCTATCAGATATTTTTTAACGTTTGTCAAAAATTGGACTCAAGAATATAACGAAGGCATATTTTAGGTACCAAATTGAGAAGTGAGTTATACTTTAGGTATCAAGTTGGGACCAAAAAAATTAGGTACCAAAACGAGAAAATGAGTATACTTCAAGGACCAAATCTTAAACTAAGCCATTAAAATATGTAATCAAAATTCATTTATTGAGTTGTATTCTATTTAGTACTTTTGTAACCTCCCACCCGATGAAGCCTTAGTGCCTTGATATTGTTTAAGGAAATAAGACAGATAAGATAAGTTTAGAGTGTCTATAGTGTTATAAGAACTCTTTGAGCACGTCTGTGACGCCTCGATGTCGGTGATCACAAGGTCTGGCATAATGGTAATGAAGTAAAGAAGGATTCGTCCAAGAGCTTATGTTGCGTACAGAGTGGGTGGACTCCATTATGGATATAAGGGAAATGAACCTTATGATGCGAGTATTACGTCAATAGTACAATGCACTTTGTAATTGCGATCTTGTGCAAGTTAATTTGTAAGTAAAGCTAGTTAGGAGTCAACCAAACGTGAACCAAGATAGTCAAGGACCAAAGGAAAATACTTGATTGGTTTTCTTGGAAGTTGTATATTTAGATAAGACCATCCAATGTTGATGTGACGTTTATCAAGTCCCAATAAAGACTTGGGTTAAGTTAAGTGTTCAAGATAGGTTAAGAAAAATATCTCCTTCCTTCCTTAAGATAATAATGTTGGAAGAAAAATGAAGTATTCCTCTAAGCTAAGTCTGAAACCATGTTGTCTGATAAAGATTTCCTTTAAGATTAGATAACGCCTAATATTTGGGTCGGCCCTGAACTTGATAAGTGAACCAAGTATTACTCTGATTTACAAAGTGTTATCCACCCCACTAGAGCTATTGGCGTGTTAAGTGGGCACATAACTGGCATTAGAATATGGCAAGAAACTGTCTCAAATAGGGATGAATTGTTAGGAGAAGAAGTTTGGGCAATAAGGAAATTCGGATAGTTGGGTTCTCGCCAAGAAGGTTAGAGCACCAAGTGAGATAAGTTAGGGTACCGGTTACGTTCTAATGCTATGTTCAGGAACGAACGATAGAAGAGGACCCAAAGATATTATAAATGAATCTCCGTACATGTCTCTTTACAACTATAAAGCATAGATCTGACAAACTGTAAGGATTGAGACGCGTGTCAAATAACTATAGGACAAAAGTGATACTTCAAGATAATCAGGATAAGGAAAAAAGGAGAGCTTTTTCTTACTTCTTAAAGAAGTATCCTCTGTATATAAAAAGAGGGGGAACTTAGAGTAATTCCTCTCAATCCCTTAAGCTAAGTCAGGGATATGGATCTTGATTCCGAGATGTCTCTTGTCAAGGTAAGATTCACAACCTTACATGTTATACCGTGAAGGAGCAAATTTGTTTAGCTGGGTAAAGTTTTGTTTAGATTTTTCTAGTGTTCAATGTGAAAGAAAATGAGTTAAATGGATAGATCTTGATGAGTTCTTATGTTTTGTCAAGTAGGGGTTGCTGATCTACTTTATGGAAGCCCGGATCTGGTGCTTTGAGTTGTTAAAGGTGAAAGTCATGTGAGTCCTTAGTCCGACTCTTGCATGTATGTCTCTTTACAACTGTAAAGCATAGATTTGACAAACTGTAAGGATTGAGACGCGTGTCAAATAACTATAGGACAAAAGTGACACATCAAGATAATCAGGATAAGGAAAAAAGGTGAGCTTTTTCTTACTTCCTAAAGAAGTATCCTCTGTATCAAAAGAGGGCGAACTTAGAGTAATTCCTCTCAATCCCTTAAGCTAAGTCGGGGATATGGATCTTGGTTCTGAGATGTCCCTTGTTAAGGTAAGATTCACAACCTTACATGTTATATCGTGAAGGAGCAAATTTGTTTAGCTGGGTAAAGTTTTGTTTAGATTTTTCTAGTGTTCAATGTGAAAGAAAATGAGTTAAATGGATAGATCTTGATGAGTTCTTATGTTTTGTCAAGTAGAGGCTGTTGATCTACTTAATGGAAGTCCGGATCTGGTGCTTTGAGTTGTTAAAGGTGAAAGTCATGTGAGTCCTTAGTCTGACTCTTGCATGTATGTTATGTGTTCTAGAAACATGTATTCTAAGTGACTTAGTCGTGAAACTAAGACTGATAAAACATGACATTTTGACTCTGATAAGGAAAAGAATGATATGCATGCATAAATGTGTCTGAAAGCATGATTTTGTCTATCATGTTCAAGTCACTATGTGAAAGGTCTATGCATGAAGTTGAAGGAAATGTATCTACATGTCTGGAAATATGAATAAGTCTGTTATGAGAGTGTCTGTCATAAGTAGGTTTGATGTGAGCGAGTCTGTTACAAGTAGGTTCAAGCATGATGTGTTTATGTCTATCTCCGAAGTCATCTAAATGGGTCCATCGGGACTAAAAACATTAATATCTAAAAGAAAAAGTCTATGGAATCATATGAAAAACTTAAAGGACAATTTGATATGTACCAGGACAATAAGGGACAAACCTCACTAAGTGTGAGTATAGACAAATCTCTATCGCCCAAAAACATCAGCAAAAAACTACCTTTATGGAAAATGATTAGATAGGAATGCCTTCATGGCGAACCTTTCAAAGGATTGTCTTTGTGGATAATCTCTTAGAATGAAAGCCTTCACGGCGAACCTTTCAAAGGATTGCCTTTGTGGCAAATCTCTTGAAAGATAAGCCTTTGTGGCGAACCTCTCAAAGAAATGCCTTTGTGGCAAAACTCTGAAAGGACACACCTTTATGGCGATCTCTATTAAAGGAAAACCTCTGTGGGAAACTCTTGACAGAAAACCCTTGTGGTTGACTCTATTAAAGGAAGCCTCTGTGATTGACTCTATTAAAGGAAGCTTTTGTGGCTGGCTCTATTAAGGAGGCTTGTGAGGTTGTTTCTGTTAAAAGAAGCCTTTATTGCTAACTAAGTAAAGGACACCCTTGTGGCGCATATGGTAAGAAATGCCTTTGTGATGCGAACCAAGGAATGGCCTTTGTGGTATTTAGTTGAAGTGTGTGACGAACCCTAAACAAAAGAAAAGAAAATGAAAGATGAACTTGGATAGAACAATAAGTATGCCTAACTCTAGAAGTATAATGTGTAAGGTACGCTTATAGGAAGTAAGTAATGAATCTTGAAGGAATAGTGTCTATGGCGAACTCAGGGTTAAATAATGGGCGTAGTTTACCTCATCATAAGAAAGGAAGGCAAGGTTGGTAAGTAAGAAATGAAAATTTCGAAATCCATAAGCAAGACAAAGCAATGACTTAAAGATGATAGAAAGAAGGTAAGTCATTATAGGGGCCAAGTGATAGGAAATGGTCTTGAGTGAAAAGGATAATCTCTGTACGACAAAGGTAAATCTCAGTAAGTACTCCCCAATGAATGGTAAGGAAAGTTCATAGAACACATGAAGGATATATCAAACATCTAAGGCTTTGTGATGTAATGAATCAAGTATTTAAGGTTTAACTCACTAAGTTCCTATGAACTTATTAAGGTTATTTATGTTTTCAGGTTTGTAAAGAAGTATGTGCCGAGAGACGATGTCAGGGGTATGCCAAGGGAGTGGCGCGATGGACTGTTATGCATACAGAGGAAGTTAAATGGCGTGTTAAAGTCTGGACATAAGTCTATTAAGTAGAATACCACTATGTACACAGTAGGACAAGAGATAAAATAGAGAATACCAAAATCTTATTATTATAAAATGTATATGTAATCGTACAATGTATACCCATAAGAAACTTTGTTGTAGTCATAGATAAAACTATTACAGAGGAAAAATGTAAAGAAATGTTTAAATTACATATGTTATATGACGTAATACTCAATACTCGGATTCGGTTCAACGGGTCAAGTGGAGGGCGTTTCAACTTTCATATCTTTTCAACAGTTAAATTAACATGAGAAATCCAGTGCTTTCAATAGACAATATAGATGTCAATTTGTCTTGCGACTATACGAGCATGACAAGTATTGATATGAGTTTAAGTAGGATTGGAAATGTTTAGCTTAGTTTAGGATTTTTATTATTTAAGAGTTTTACATTTAATTATTATAAATATATTGTAAATAATTTCTTAACTATGGTTGGTTAGGGTATTTAATTTAAGAGCATAATTTTCATTAGGAATTTAAAAATTAACTTTTAAATTGGTCCGTTAGGTAGCTTATTCTTTAGTTTCTGTATACTTGGCTTGGTCAGCAATGGAGATTTAAGTTTAATAAACTTGATCATAAGCTTTTCTTTCAAGGTTGAGTTATTACCCTTGTTTATTTCCCTATTGTCTAAGCTTAAAGTTACGAGTTACCGAGGGGTGTAGTTGGGAGATATTTGATTATCATTGTTGCTAGTAACAAGTTAAATTAGAGGTAGATAAAAACAAAATCCTTTGATTATCGTTATTGCTAGTCAAAAGTTGAATAGATGTGGTGTAGGATGCCATATCCTTTTGTTTTTTAAATAAAAAACACATTTTCGCCGAATGAATCTTAGTTTAATTGTTATGGGCATTGTTGTTAAAACAGGAGGATATGAGTTCGAGTGCTTTAAGGCGCATTATCCTCTTATTTATGGGTTGGTGAGGGGCTATGAGTAGTGTCAAAAAGAACAGATATGATCAAAACATATAATGAGATTATTAAAAAAACATTTTCTTGTTTCACTTGAATATTTTGGGTTTTCTTAAATCCTAGATTCCACATCATTTGGCAAAAACTTTGGGTTTAGGTGTATAAAACAGTTTTTTTTTTTCTTTAATAATTGTTGAAGAAAAAAAGAGATGAAAACAAGAATTTTTTATCTGTTTTTTTAGTCCATGTTTATTAATTTTGAAATTGTGCATTCATGAAAACATCACCAAGAGACTTGAAAGTTGCAATCAAAAAGTAGTTAAGACTCAAATGTTGCAATCAAACAATAATCGCGATTCAATGATGAATCCTTTTTTGAATATGGAATTATACGAGTTCAAGTAGAACACTTCTAGCTTAGTTTACCTTTTTTATTATTAAGAAATTTATATATATTAAGAGTTTAAAAACTTTTTTCTATACAATTTTTAAAATTATTTATAATCTTTCTCTCAACTCTTAAATAAGAGAATAAAACACTTGACTAAATTTTAATTGGTTCATTAGCTAATTTATTTTACTTGGATTAGGTTAAACTTTGGCCTATAAACACTTGGCTATGGTAACCATTATAAAGAAAATGATGATTCGAGTTTAATAAATCTTCCCAATGTTGAGTAATTCATTTTTTTTATTTCTCATTATCCATAATTTTAGGTACAAGTTATTTAAGGTTGTAATAAGAAGTTGTTTAATTATCATTATTGCTAGCCACAAGTTGATTAGAGAAAGCGTAGGAAAAAATGGTTTGTTATCATTATTGCTAGTCACAAGTTGATTAGTAGTGTAAGATGAACTATCTTTTTATTTTTATATCAAAAACATATTTTCTTAGCCAATTCATTAAACTCGAAAATTTTGTGATTTCTTTCACATCAAATATAAGTCAGGTTGTAAGATTCTACCGTTTGGATACATAGCATAGGAAGTATGAGCAAGCATAGTTATTCTTTAGATGTTATGGATCTTAAGAACCATTCTAGTGACCTCTAACATTTTAAGCAAACAATCAAGTCAAATGGTATGAAGAAGCAAGAGAGAGAGAGAGAGAGAGAGAGAGAGAATGGATAATGCACAAGATAAATACCAATAAGAAGGATGAAATAGTAATGTTAAGTGAGAGTCACCTTGATGAAACAGTATAAAGTTCTATCTTTTCCCTCCCACAATCTCCAAGCCAATATATACTCTCTAGGGGTTAGAAGTGGGAATTTTTTGATTGTGCGACCAATTTCAACTCCACTTGTTGTGTACACCTGCAGTTGCACATGATCAAGAATGTTCTTATCCCACTGTTTTCTATAGTCATTATCCATATAGAAGTCCCTTAGAAGCTCTGGGGAGCAGCTCTCAAAAACGGTTGTGCTTAGGTATTTTATTGGTCTATCCTGCAAACAAAGTTCTATATTAAGGAGAGACTATAAATATGACTATATTAAACTTCCATATTCATTTACTTTGGACATAAGATGTAATGAGCATAATTATTTCACATTAAGTTACTATATTGTCATTTGAGATTAAGTATCGGTTTAGGTGGATGGTGCGTTTACTAGCGGTGAGATTAGATATTGTAACGATATTATAACGTAAAACAAAAAAGTAAGTTAAACACACCGCACCATCCATCCAAAAGGATACTAAGCAAACAAAGCAAAGTATAGAAACGAACCTTGGATTTGCAGCACTTGGCTTTGTAGGATAGAAAGTTGTGTTTCTTCTCGATTACATTCTCCCATTTTTCCTCCTCATTGTGCTTCTCATCCAAATTATCAATTAAAAACTTCAAATCTGAATCAGACACAACCTCTAGGGTTCTACACATTGCAAATAAAGATTTCACACATATAGGAAAAATAAACTAGTGCTTGGAAATGAATGATAGAAAATATCCACGCATAGAGAAATTTCCCAATTTAAAATTGGCTGATAAAAAGCCAAACTGAAAACTTTGAGAATGAGCTAACATAGAGAATATAGAAGCAAAAGAAATCATAAAGTAGTGGAAAACCCAAATAATAAATAACAAAAAATAGAAAATTCAGCAAATAAAACAGGAAGAAACTGAAACAAAATTTAAGAAACCAACACCAAGGAAAAGAATGTAATTGAGTGAGGAAGAAAACCAAATTTCATGAAAATAAATGAAACCCAAATTAGATAAAGCATTAAAAGGTTACCTTGATTGAGAATCTTGATTGGAAATGGGTGAAGAAGCAGAAGGAAGATGAAGAGTAGATGATAATAAAGAAGAAGAAGAAGAAGAAGATGTCAATATCGTAAGGAATTTAACATAAAACTTCTTGGAAAAATGAAAAATGGTTATAAAAAGAAGAGCAATTAGTGTAGCTCTTATGTTAATCAGCCACCAAATCTCCATTGAAGAAACATCGCCCATCTTACCATCCTCACACCCCCATATGTTGACGCCCATATCTCTCAATTTTCATTTACGCTAACATTGTTTTAACTCACATTCTTTTCTGTTTTCCCCTCAACCCCTCTCGAAGAAAATAATAAGAAGAAAATATATGAAACTGAAATGTTTGCGGAGAAATTAAGGGTGACGAATGATTTTTAGGATCCCAAGGCCAAACCACTTTAACGACTTCCAGATTTTATCACATCTGGCGTGAAAGTTTTGATTTTTAAAAAATAAAATTCAAACAGTTTATATATATAATAATATTTTTTATTAAATTAAAAAAAATTTATTTTCTCAGTATTATTATTTACAAGTGTTTGGATTGAATTTTTCCTATCATGATAGGATTATTCTTTTATATTATTAAACATATCATTTAGCATGCTGTATTATTATATTTGATTTTTGGCTAACTTTTTTTTGGTGAAAAAACAAACCTAACTAAATTAAACAACTAAAGCTATGATTCAACTATCCTATCATTCCAACAACTTCTTAAGAGAATCTAAATTACTTCTACTAGACGGGTCCTAATTATGGATTATTTTGTATTGCTTTGCTCAACTTATTGATATTTTAACAGTTTCTAATAAGCTCCAAAATAATCCTTGAAATACAAAAAAAAATTCTATTCTTCCATATGTGCCAAGCTAGCAAACTAGAAAGAGTCGGCCACGATACGTCAATCCTTAGTAGCCACTCAGGATTCCCCTTAGTAGCCACTCAGGATTCCCTAGATTGGATCTAATCCACTCTGGAAGGCTACAGAGAAGAATTGTGTTTGACTATTTTTTGGCACAAAATACCTCTAGACATCTTTAGCAACCTGACAGCCCTTAAGGACATACAAGGTATCTTCTGTTTCATGATGACAGACTGGGCATGAAACATTCTGGCCAGCACCCTTTCGTACACGTTCCAAATTAGTAAACAAGCGTTGCTTGTAGGCAAGCCATAAGAAGAAACGAACATAATGTGATCCTTGATATTTCCAAACCGCTTTCCACCCCTTATCCCACGTATTCCACGTGTTTTTTTTTTATCATTTGATATGCACTCTTAATAGAAAAGTCCCCATTCGACACCCCTACTCAGTAAGTTCTATCTGAGCCAATTAGGGGGTGTGGAGGAAAGATGTTTGCAATCTTTTTAACTACTTCCTCCGAAACCCGTTCTCTAAATGCCTTTAGATTCCATGCTCCCTCTTCTGTTACCATAACCAATCCGTATTTAGGCTTTCCATGAGATTTTTAGCTAAAATTTAATATTTTGTTTTCTAGTTTAGATGATGTAAATTTACTTAAAGTATAGAATGTCATTAAACTGTAGGGTAGGTAAAAGTTTATTATGGTAATGGAGAAAAACTAAAACAATAATAATTAACAATTAATAATGAAAACAGTTCATGGTGTAATTTGAATAGTAGTTCGAAAAGTAAAAAATAAATTTAATCGATTGAGTATTACTTTAATTGGTATGGACATGTTATCAATAAAAAGATATGGGTTTAAGTGTGTTGAAGTGCATTATCTTCTTATTTATGAATTGAAAAAAGGTTATGGATAATTTTAAACATTGTGTAAAAAAAAAACAAATATGATCCGAATGTATAATAAATTTATTAATAAATAAATCAAAACATTAGCATACAAGCATTCATAGAAGGGAAGCCAATCATACAATCACTATTTTAATTCCACCACGAATCTGTTTGTTCATATTTATCGTGCCAAATTACACAAAATACAAGAAGTAAAGGTTTACGAGTTACACAAATTACACGAATTATTATATCTGTTCAAATGATTAATTGATCAATTAATCGAACTAAATTGGTATTAACTACATTAATTAATTTTTTTAATTTTTTAACCGTTAACTGAACTGAATTTTTTTAAAAAAAAATTTAATCAAACTGAAATATTTCGATTAACCAAATTAATCGAAATTTATATGTTTTATTTTTTTAGTTAAAATAAGTATAAAAACATATCAAGAAAATAAATTGATAATGTTCATTTGATCGAATTAACCGAAGTAACCCAATTAGTAATAACCTAATACATATAATATATAATATCATTTATTATATTCAATTAATTCAGTTAATTATCCGATTTCGAACCGAATTAATCCTTAACCAAAATTTCAAAAAACTTTTAACCGACCTTCGATCAAATTAAATCAGTTAACCAATCGATTAACCGAATTAAATCGATTCGACCGATTAATTTGTCTTTAACTGAAGTTTGAACACCCTTACATTTTATCGACTTTCATACAAAAACATGTTGTCGTCCTAATGTCTACCTTTTAATAAGAATCCACACAAATGAGTCCAAGAAAACCATTTCGCAAGGTTGAGAATCACTGTTATTGAGATAATACTAGTATTCTGATCACACAAATCTACCTCTTTAAATTTCAATCTCTTAACGAATACAATGAAATACTAAAGAAAAATATCAACGAAGATTCATCAGATCTTTATTGTTGTATTTTTATATATGTATACTTATATTTTTCGAATAAATTGTTTAATAACATTAATATTATTTCTATATTATCCTCAATGATTTTTGCATGCAAAGTAAAATGAAAGAAAATATTAGTTTACTGATTATTTAACGTTTAATTAATATTAAGCGGTATTACGTGATCGAAATGTAATACAGAAAGATGACTTATATTAGAGATAATATAAACACGTCTTAAGTCTAATCGAAAATGAGCAAACCGATTGAAACACTAATATGATATCTATCAAAACCTATAAGGGAAATACCTTGTCTTAAGTATTAGAGCAAATGACTTCAAAAAACGATCTCTTAAGCTTGAAGTATCATATCTAAGTGTCGTAAGGGCATTAATATACCTTGCAAATAACACACAACCCGATATAACATTTAATGTGAACTTGTTAACGAGATTTAATTCCCTCCAACATAGACATTGAAACAAAATCAAACATTCTTTTAGATATCTTAGAGGAACCATAAGAATGAAATTATTTTATTCAAGTGATTCAATATACCTCTTAATTGAGATTAGTTATTACTTTCCAAATCATGCAAAAATAATTATAATGCATAAGACAAACCGAAAATGTATGTACAATAAAAAATTTACTATCTTATACGAAAATAATGCAACAAATATAACTCTATTGAACTGTAGTTACATCAAAAGTGATGTAAAAATTCAATAAATTCATTCCAATGATAATGTGACTAATCTTTTTAGCAAAGCATTGCAAAGTCTAATATACAATAATTGATGATGCTGTCATTAAAAAAGTCTAAAACATGTACTTTTTTCTTTATCAATATTTTGTCTTAGTAAAAATATTTAATAAAGCAACTTATAATAGTAAATTGTATACTTTCTACATTACGTTTCTATCCCATAGAGATTTTACTAAAAAAATTTAACAATTTTTAACAATGCACATTTTCTTTAATGAACATCTAATTGGAAGAGTTACAAATTCATTGATAAATAGTGTTCATTATTCTCGTAATTTCAGAAAACTTAGCGGTGCAAAACATATCATGGAAGTTTAACACCCATAATACCCGTAAAAAAATCTATTCTGAAATTAACTTCACCTACATATTTTGATCCTTCGTTTTTTTGGCTATATTCAAATAAGAACTTTATAATCTCAAAATGAAATTCGTAAATCACCAAGGAATTTCCTGACCATCCCACGCAAAGAACTTACCATTATCTTGCTGTTTTGCGTTGTTAATAATGTTTAAGAGCTTTTGCACGGAGAACTCTTTAGAGAAAAGCTTTTCCACAGGAACATTTCTTTGGAATGGCCTCGATAGATCGGTATCCACCGTGCCTGGGTGCAAAAGTATGCATGCAATTGGGTCTTTCTTCCTTGCAAATTCAACCGAAATAGTTCTCGTCACTGCATGCGATCAAGTGACATAATACACAAGTTCAAAAAAACTATATTTGTCCAAAAGTATATCATTGTAGATATATCACAAAAGTACTCTTGTTCGGCATTCATGTCTAACACATGGATATGGGGACATAAACTCCAAAAATCCTCCAAATACATGCAAAACCTTAGAAAAGTCTAATCATGCCATGTCGGACACGTACTCGTACTCACTTCATAGTGTGAAAAGAGACAAGAGACAAAGTGTATACAACTGAAAACAGTAGATAATGAAAACATTTTTCCCTATAGTTTATCTATATTTTCGTTGTTGAAAACTATGATCCCACAGAGACTTAAAGGGAAGAAAATCATACACTGATTAAGTGCAGCCTTCGAAGAGCGATAACTATGCCAGCCCCCTAGACGATTGTCACCAATGGAACCGACTCTAGCACTTATGTTTGCCACAACTGCAACATCCCTGTCAGTGCCAAGCGGTCCTCCAGCTTTCAGAAGAGGCCACATATGCTGTCAGCAATATTGCAAACAAGGATATCTAATATATTGTTAGCCAACTCCCATCAGGACCAAAAGACAATGAGGAACTCCAATTCAAGCATAATATTCAAAAAATAGGATTCCAATAATGTGTAGCCATTGCAACATAATGCATATTGCATTTGAAAACACTTCTGCAAGGGCTCACTTAAATAAAATATTTAACAAAAATGGTGATGCACAGACTCTCCCCATCATAGCGGCAAACAATTTATTATTGAGGAAAAAAGATTGAAGAATGGGCACAGAAAGATGCGAAGATATTATCTTGGTGGAATTCTATGAAATCACAAAGGGTACCATACAAGATGCTCAAGATAGATGTAGAGGTACCATACAAACACACACTACTGAATGGGAAATCCAACCCAGGATCCGTGCTGAGACTTACATGGTATACTTTGAAATAGCTAATGTGAGGACAGGTATTGACTTTAATTTACTCCACCTAGTTCCTTTTCTAATGTTGGTGACCAGAAGACAATGACTTTATCAGCATATGAGAATTCCAACAACCAGAGTCTACCAAAATTTGTAGTCTCCTCCTGCCTATTTATATTAGAACATTAAGTAGCACAAATGACTAAGACAGCCATTAACCTAAACACTTTAACACAATCTTAAGACCTTGTACATCCTTAAATTTTCAATACAGATCAATAGATCACGTAGCACTTCTAAAAGAATTTGACAGAAATGAGAAAACTGGTTATAGAAACCAACTAATTACACCAAATGCCTTTTGATATGTACAATTGACAAACATATCAATATTTTGCCCAGAGGGGCTCCTTCATCTATCTATAAAATCCATCTTTCTCTCTATATTCTTTGAATCTCCAAACTTCAACTTCCTCTTTCTATTTCTAACACATAACTATTCTCCATGTACAGGAAAAAAGAAACAGAATCTTATAGAAGTTACAAACTTGAAGCCTTAAATTGTTGTGACTGCAAGACCTTCATCTACTAAATAACAAATAGAAATAAAATAACCAATACATCTTAAATCCTTTGATCCACGAAACAAATAACTCAATTAATAAAAATCTAGCATAAACTGGTTTGACGGGTGATAACGATACTTAAGTTACACATTCCTATCATACAGGTATCACCAAATATCAAGAGCATATACCTTTTCCATGGATCAACTCAAGCTGGAAAAAAAATGAAAATTTGAATACATGGTTCTAATTATATGAATTTTTTTAGAAAGAAACCACAACAAAAGAGATGAGACTCCGTCTTTTAGTTTTGCTTATGTTATAGCCAAGACCATTCCATTTGCCTACAATAAAGCTAAGGTGACTGCTAGTTCAGAATTACTGTCTAGTTTTTTCTTTCATTTTTCCTTTTTTTAATGAAAAATGGTAAAATGGTCACATTTTAGTCAAGATGCAAAGTTCATATCAGTTGTTACAATCTGAAGCTAGAGTTAAAAATGACATTAGTGATTTTTTTTTATTTTTTTTTGTTCAAACATTAGTGACAGCAGATAAATGTTACCCCTCAAAATATGTTTAATAAAATGACGACCATGACAATTCTGCCAAATGAAAAATCCAGCATTTTTATCATTATCAACAACAATGCAAACAGAATGTACTTTGACTGCAAATAGCTTCCTTAATCAAAAGAAGTCTGAGGCTATTATAGAACATTCAGGGTCATTTGAAAGTTAGAAGTTGAAAGAAAAGTCAATCCTGAATTTTTATTTTATATTTTTTAAAGAAACTTAAAGCAAAGTCAGCATACCTTGATAACTAAAATAGGACCCACAGCATTAGCCTCATAAGCAAGCATCATGGATGACTTCTGTACTTTGCTCAGTGTAGTTTCTGCACCGAAATCAAGGGACTTCAGTCATCTGCCTATGCAGCAAATTGAAACATGAGAGGAAGAAGAACAGGGGAAGAGAGTGTAGGGGCAGAGCTTAAGTTTTTTAGTACAGATGCAAGACATTGATGATGTTAAAGCCTCAAAAACTTTCTTAATGTAATGGCAGAAAGTTAAACCTGGTTGCAGAACACTGGGTATTGAAAGAATGCCTGATGCATTAATGAGAAGGTTAAGAGAGCCATATCTTTCTGTTATGGACCTTGCTGACTCCTGAAGCGTGATGTGTCAATGTTCAGTCTCATTTTTGACATATTGGATACTATGCTACACAGACTCTTCATTTTTCCCAAAGTAGCTGTATCGAACACTGTGTTCGACACATATTCAAACATGTGTATAGGGATACTCCAAATTTATGTAAAAACCAAAGAAAAAAAACTAAAACATACCCGTAAAGAAACTTACTTGTATCCAACACTAAGTCCGGGTAACATAGATTTGATATGTAAGACAACAAATAAAATGGAAGAAACAGAATCAGATAATGAACCTCTATAGTACTTTCAACAGTCACATCCAATGGTAAAACATTAAGGCGTTCAGCAAACTGATTTTTTAATTCAAGAAGCGCTGTTGCCTTAGTAGGGTTACGGCACGTGGCAATAACATGCCCTCTTCCATTCTTTTCCAGCAGTTGCTTAACCTGAACCGACAAGTGCACGTTTCAAAATCAATTCGACTCTTCAAATTAAAATATATGCAAATTAAGCAATAACGAAAACTAGTCCCTTCTCTTCATAACCAATTATTCTACTGCAGCTGCTTAAAAGCTCCAAGAAAAACATGCAAGTCCTTAACAACATATCATTATCCTGCTGTGGCAGTAAGTAAAACTACGGGTTATATAGCCATTCAACAAGAAAAGAAAAAAAAAATGGAGTCACTGGGACATGAAGCGGAGCCTGGTAATTGGGTCACTAGGACATGCCTAAAGTAAATAGAATGATAAGGTTATGTTTGACAATGATGATTAAAGTATTTAAGTAATCCGTGTACTATGATCAATACTGCAGTTTAGTCCTTACACTATAGAACCGAGTAACTTAATCCTTGTATGGTAGATATTGATATAAACAAGTAAAGTTGGTTAATAGAAATTGTCAACATGCTGCCATATACTTTTGAAATCTGAGAGCACATGTTATTTAATAGTAGAAAATACTTTGCTGCTTCCGTAAACAAATTTCAAAAGTCCTTTTCAGCATTTTATTTGTTCGCACTTGAAATGATACTTACTATTACCGACCCACAATCCGGATTGATTTAGGCTGGATTCTACATATTCGCATGTTGAGCTCGCATGGTGCTAAGTGTTCGCAGGAGAAATACTTACACTCTCCTGCGAAGTCACAGGTAGGATCGTACATGGGACCGCATAAACACGTGCTAAGTCTAAAATAGAGTACATGTTAACATGCATGTAACTTACCTAAAATATCACATCAATAAACACTAATCATATCATATAAATATATGAGCTTGCCATCTAAAGAAGACAGAAAAACACTCAACAGCACTATGACTAAAAATAGAAGGATATAATTAGTTGTAAATATAAAGACTAAACTGCACTTTTAACTATAACACGGGGACAGCCTAGAGACTGTAACAAACAATGACATACATAGCGCTTGATAAGAAATTAGACTAATGAGTTTCAATTGAAATAGAATTTTATTAAAAGAAATCCAACTATTTTGCTACAAAGGGAACAATCTAGTTATTAAAAACAAATCTTGTACATGCAATTGCATTTTTTACCAAAATCCACTAGTAAATAATTTAACGTAACATGGGGAGAGAATAGAACGTGAAGGGCGAATCAAAATAAACAACGAAGAGAATGTACAAGAATTGGATAAACAAAAAGATGGGGGAATTCTTATTAATCATGATATGAGAATCAGGGCTTACAAATTCGAGACCAATTCCTCGAGAAGCTCCTTGAACCATTGAAACCCCGCCTTCCCATTTGAGAGCAGAAGCAAATGATCGGAGTCTCATGGGAATCGCCATTAACTGTGGGTGGGTGTGAAGGAAAAACCTCATAGTTTTTTCGTTAACTAACACCCAAAGTCCCAAGGCAAGCAAAGGAGAGGGATATTGCAATTTCAAGTTTCATTTAACAATCATAAAACTCACATCTCAATGGTTTTTCCAGAGTTTAGTGTCGGCAGGGTGCGTTGGTGGGTGCTACGCTTTCCACGTCCTTTGCATATACTCTACTGATTTCATTTCAGACCCCCCAAAAAATTGTTTATACATTGGTTTTTTTTTTTTTCAATATTTTGAAAAAAATTAAAATTAAAAATTAAAATTTGAAATTTTTATTCTATCAATTAATTCATTATAATATTGAAATTAATTACTTTAAAATTACTATAATTTTTTTTTATTTTATGTTTCCAATCTTTAACAACATCAATTCAGATCATTCATATTTAATAATTTTTTACAGAATTTAAAATTTTTTTATTTATATAATCTTAAATTTTTTTCATTATTGGGTTAACCATACACTTCATATGTTTCTAGCGATTCACATTGCATCATCAAATGATACAAGTCTTGGATAAGAATCTACAATGCACTAGAACGTCATTGTTGACGATCTTTTACTCTGATAACATCTAGGGTTCCTTGAACAATATGATATCTCACAGCGGATAAATCCTTAACCCTTTCCCCTCTTACTAAGACTACAGAATGTTTTTGTGAATTATGGCTAATACCAGATATATAAGCAGTGATTTCAAACCCAGAGGTTAATCGTACTCTGGCAACTTTATGTAAGGCTGAGTTTGGTTTTTTAGGGGTGATAGTGGAAAAGTTGACAGATAAATCACCCTTATTACCACTATACAGAGCCGTGCATGAGATTTTCACTTCATATGGCTCCTCGTTCAATTCTTTCGAAGTCATTAGGTCCTTTTCCTCGTTCAAGAATCTCCTCCCTTTTTCCACTCTATCCCGAAGAGTAACTAGGACAAATTCAGTCACGTTTTCATGTTCCAATTGAACACTTTCCATTTTTTATTATTCTCAAAACAGAAGATTTTTTACCAAACATCTGCGGATCCTATCACACGATCTTATAATAAGAACAAGAGATCTTTCTCGATCAATCCCTTTGCCCCTCAATCTTCAAGAATCAAAAAGATCCTTTTCAAGTTTGAATTTGTTCATTTGGAATCTGGGTTCTTCTACTTCATTTTTATTTACTTATTTTTTTTTATTTTCCCCTCTTTTTTGATTTCTTTTTTTTATTCCCTTTAATCATTCCCTAAGTCCCATAGGTTTGATCCTATAGAATCTGACCCATTTTCTCACTGAGCGAGAGGTACGAAATAAATCAGATTGATTTTTCGATCAAAATCACTATGTGAAATCTTCAATTTTTCCTCTTTCTCTATCCCTATCCCATAGGGACAACATTTGAATCAATAGAGAACCTTTTCCTCTTATATGAATCAATATTATTACATTCCAATTCCTTAGTGATTTCCCCCAAGGAAAATCCTGAATTTGATCCCAAATTGACAGGTTAGTGTGAGCTTATCCATGTGGTTCTGCACTCTTTGAATAGGAATCCATATTTTGAAAGATCCTGGCTTTTGTGCTTTGGTGAGTCTCCGAAATCCTTTCGATGACCTATGTTGTATTGAAGTGATATCTATATGATCCGATCGATTGTAAAAAGCTCGTGGTAGCAATGGAACTTAGGAAACTATATAGAAAAGACAGTTCTTTTCTTTCTATTATATTAGTATTTTCTATTCTATTAGTATTGGATTAGCATTTTATTCTATTAGTATTAGATTAGTATTTGTTAGTTATCTCGGCTCAGTGAGTCCTTTCTTTCATGATTAACTGTTTATGCCAGTCTTAGTCCTACATTACATTTTGTCTTTATGGACCAAGGAGAAAGGAGGCTCAACCGGAAGAGAATTGTACCATGAGAGAAGTAAGGAGGTCAACCTCTTTCAAATATACAACATGGATTCTGGCAATGCAATGGAGTTGGGCTTTCATGCGGATCTGAATGAATCGTCTTTTCCACGGAGGTAAATCCTTGCTCGCTAGGCAAGAGGATAGCAAGTTACAAATTCTGTTTCGGTAGTACATGTATTTCTATTACTATGAAATTCATAAATGAAGTAATTAATCATGGGGTTACCATTATCCTGTTTGTGGTGACGAATTTTGTATGTGTTCCTAAGAAAAGAAAATTAATTTGTCAAAATTTCGGAGGTCTTAAAGGGTCGTGGAAACACATAAGAACTCTTGAATGGAACTGGAAAAGTGACGTAACTCTAGTTCCTTCGGAAATGGTAAGATATTTGGCGCAAGAAGAAGGGGTTGATCCGTATCATATTGACTTGGTTCTAATTTCTCTATTTTTTTAAGAATACCACTTCTCCTACTTGTATCGAATAGAACATGTTGAGGCAAACCTTCTTCATGTAAAACCTGCAGGGCTAGTGACTGGAGTGAAGTCGTAACAAGGTAGCCGTACTGGAATGTGCGACTGGTTCACCTCCTTTTCAGGGAGAGCTAATGCTTGTTGGGTATTTTGGTTTGACACTGCTTCACACCCAAAAAGAAGTGAGCTACGTCTTAATTAAACTTGGAGATGAAAGCCTTCTTTCGTTTCTTGACGGTGAAGTAAGACCAAGCCTATGAGCTTATTATCCTAGGTCGGAACAAGTTGATAGGATCCTTTTTTACGCCCTTGGGTCCCTTTGATAGCATTAGAAATGACACCTATTTTCTCCTTAAATTTGTGTATTAATTGTCTCTTTGGTGCCATATTTAGTATGCATATTAGGCATTTCATACTTAGTTTTTATGTTTTCTAACTCATTGTTGTTTGGTTTATATTCTTGTTATTTTATCTCTTTTTGAGAACTAATGTCATCACATGCAGCATGTATATTGCGCCTTAAAATTATCAGCGTAGGGATTCAGCTCAGAAGACCAAAGCTAAAAAGAATTCGAAAATGTAGCCACAAATTCAGCTTGAAATTACGACCAGAAATGTCGCTGCATAGGAGTCTTTACTGAGAATTTAAGCTGCAATCACACCTAGAAGCACTAGCATAGGAAAATCACATGTTGTCGCCGTAATTGAGGATTTCAGATCGCGTCCAACAATGTCGCGATAACCTACAGATCCATAAAGAACACACCAAATCTGCGTGAGTGCACAGCTGGATTGTAACAAACTTTGACAGCTACGAATTAAATCTAGATCTAAGAATGGAGGAAATCTGTAATTTCTTGAAGCCTATAAATAGAGTGGAAAAGATGAAGAAAGAAATCAAGAGCTGAGGAATTAAATTTGCAATTAAATTTGCAATTACTTTGTGTTTTTGAAGTTTATTGCTGGAGACCGGTGAGTTGACTGAGCCGACGAGCAGCAACTCCTAACGATGAGTGCTTGATGCTAAGCAAGAGGAGCAGTTAGGGGATAATTCAAGTAGCCTAGAGATAGTATGCTCCGATGTATTTGCTAACTCCTCTCTTTATAATGATGAACTATTATTGATATTTGAATGAATACGAGAGTATCTTTCAGTATTAGATTACTTTGATTCTTATTTAATGCTTTTCATCTGTTTATTCTTGGATCTAACTGCATCAAACACGAGAGTGCATTTGCAGTCTACCAACATCGAGAGATGTGGTGACAAGTTAGATTAATAAGCAAGACAGTGAGAGTTGCTTGGGATTAGAAGATATTCTGATCACTTGTTCTTAGGTACACAATGTTGTTCACACCGAGAGGTGGAGTAATTGTGGGTACTTGATTCGTGACTAAATGGGGAACTGTTATTGGTAAGAGTTCATTAGAACTTCATTGCTGTGATAGTTTATCTATTCAACCCTTGTCGACACATCTTGCATTGCGACTTAGCGAAATTAGTGATCCACTCCAGATCTTCGCACTTGATCACATTTTACTTTTATGCATTTAAATTCTCAACACTTCAACAACATTTTGATTTACTTTCTGTTGCACTGGCATTTAACTTGCATTGACAACTTATTGCATTGATAGTTTTAACTATTTAGTGTGTAGATTTGACTTAATTGCATCGACATCTTTACTCACATTACATCTAATTTTAGTATTAGTTGCTTCGACATCTAAACATCAAGAATCCATTCCTCGTGGGATCGATATCTGATAGAATTAATCTATCAACTATACTTGCATCGACATGTGTCCGATTGCACAACTGCTATGACATTACAGGCCAATCAAGTTTTGGCACTGTTGCTGGGGAATTTGGAGTTTGTTTGATGTTTATGATTGTTAGTTGCAATTAATTCTTTTTACTTAACTTCTATAATTTGTTTACTTTCTTTTTGTTAATTTATTTTAGAATTCTTAGGTATTGCATGTCCACAAGGAGAAATCCTAAGGACATTGTGATCTTTGATTTGAAACTTGAGAGGACATTAAGGAAGAGGAGACAATAACAAAAGAAAATGGCTGGCAACAACAACAACAACCTACCACCATTGCTACCACAAGATGTAGTTCCTCCAATACAACCACAAGTTGTTAATAATTTACCACCGCCACCACCACAAGTTGAACAAGTGTAAAATAGGACAATCAGAGATTTTTTTGTTCCTATCCTTGATGATTTACAACCATGGGTTGTGAGACTAGCTATACAAGCTGGAAATTTTGAGTTGAAACCAGTGATGTTTCAGATGCTTAATTCAAATGGGCAATATTCTAGTTTGCCTCATGAAGATGCAAAAGAACATTTAAAATCATTTTTTTTATTTGTGCATCCTTTAGTCAACATGGTGTCCCTGATGATGCCTTGAAAATGCAATTATTTCCTTATTCGTTGTAGGGTAAAGTGAGAACATGGTTCTTGGGATTGCCGACTGGATCCATTACATCTTGGAATGTGCTAGCAACGTAGTTTGTTTTGCATTTTAATCCACCGACAATGAATGCAAGGTTGCGAAATGACAGTATAGCATATCATCAGTTGGATGATGAGAACTTACACACAACATGGGAGCATTATAAAACTCTACTTAGACATTGCCCAATGCATGGAATTCAACAAGAGACCCAGATAGAAATCTTTTATAATGGATTGGATGCTCAAACAAGAAATCTTGTCGACGCATCTTTCAATGGTCCTTTGTTGGATTGTACCTACAATGAAGCTGTACGAATTCTAGAGAGAATTGCACAGAATGATTATCAGTATCCAATCTCTCGTTCTGCTCAAGTAAAAACTAATCCTGGTGTTCTTGAGTTAGATGTTATTTCTGCTTTGAGTGCGTAGGTATCTTCTTTGTCCAATATTATAAAGAATATGAAAGGGACAAGTGATGTTGCTCCTATCCAAGGGCCCAACAGATGGATGTGCCGAAGTTTTCCTACGAGATTTATGGCGACAACCAAAGTTTTGAGGATTACCCACAACATGCTGAAAATGCATTTTACGTTAATAACATTAGAGGAGGTTCTTATGGTAATTCATACAACAATATAGCACAACAACCTTGGGGAAATCAGAATGCTTCCACATATAGATATGAAAATTCTTCAGCTCAAGGGAGTTATAGACAAGGGAATTACAACAACCATCAATAGTAGAATTTTAATCAGAATTTGCAAGAACATTCGAATCCTGATCAATTACAAGTACATAGCCCGATGCAACCACAAACGCGATTACAACCACAACAAAATGCAATGCCACATATGCAAGGACAACATCAGCAATAGTAACAATTTTCTCAACAAAGGTCAGATCCTATGGCTGCTCTTGAAGCACTGATGCAAGAGCATATCATGAGAACTGAAACGATAGTGCAAGGCAATTCTTCTTCTATCCGAGCATTTGAAGCCTAGCTAGGACAGTTGGCTTCTAATCTAAGTGTAAGGTCACCAAGTGCTTTACCTAGTGATACTGAGAATCCAACGCAAAGAGGGAAGGAGCACTGTAAGGCTATTACGCTGTGAAGTGAAAAGTAAACGGCTAAACCAAATAGTTAGAATCGAGACCATGTTGATGCATCTGAATCAATACAACAAGGAGAAGTTGCAGCTGAAGGAAACTTAGAAGAAATAAGTAAGGAAGAACCAGCTGTAGTGACATCTATGCCTACAATTTGCCTAACAAAGCTGTCGACGCAACTGCATGTGTCGATGCAATCAGTTATTCCACAATAACCCACTGCTACAATACCTTTGCCATTTCTGCAACGATTTAAAGAAAAAGACCATGATAAGGACTATCAAAAGTTTGTTTCTACTTTGAAACAATTACATATTAACATACCTCTTGTAGATGCTCTTGTGCAGATCCCCAACTATGGGAAATTTATGAAGGAGCTGTTATCAAAGAAAAAGAAATTGTTTGAAATCAATACGATTGCGCTCATAGAGGGGTGCAGCGCTGTACTTACAAACAAGTTGCTATCAAAAATGAAAGATCCTGGCAGCCTCACAATTCCTTGCTCCATTGGGAATCATTATCTAAGTAAAACTTTATGTGATTTAGAGCTAGTATTAATCTCATGCCTTTATCTACATTTAGGAAATTAGATATTGGATCGATGAAGCCCATTGCGGTGACATTACAACTTGTGAACAGATCCTTAGCACAACCTGAAGGCCAGATTAAAGACGTCCTTGTCCAGGTTGATAAGCTTGTGTTTCTTGTTGATTTCATAATCCTTGATTGCGAGGCAGACAAGGAAGTGGCCATCATTCTGGGATGACCATTTCTGGAAACGGGATAAACTCTTATCAATGTTTTCAAGGGTGAACTTGTCATACGACATAACGATGAGCATGTGACCTTCAGTGTATTTGAGGCATCTCCGTTCAAGAGTAAAGAGTAGTGTCACCACATTGACGTGCTGGATGAATTAATTATGAAAGAGTTCAATGAATGGAGTTCAGCAATCCTAGATGAAGATGCAATGACATCCGTTGATGAAATCCTAGCTGAATGTGACCATAATGTTAAGGTTAATAGTTGTGAGCTGAGACAGAATTGACAATTGGAATCTTTGGATTTGTCTAATAGGATTATCCCTGTGTTTAAACTGTCGATTGAACAAGATCCTACCTTGGAGTTGAAGCCATTACCAACGCATTTGAAATACATCTTTCTGGGTGGCAATGAAATGTTACCTGTTATTGTCAGGGCAACCCTCGATGCAATTCAAGAAGAGAAGCTCATCGCGATTTTAAAGGAACACAAAAGAGCCATAGCTTGGAAGCATTACAAATATCAGAGTTATTAGTCCCTCTTTTTGCATGCACAAGATCAGGTTGGAAGATGAAGGGAAGCAATCCATTGAGCAACAGTGACGACTTAATAAGAAGATGAAAGAAGTAGTGAAGAAGGAGATTATCAAGTGGCTAGACGCGGGCATCATCTACCCTATTTTTGATAGCAATTGGGTGAGCCCTATCCAATGTGTGCCCAAGAAGAGTGGTTTCACAGTTGTGAGCAATGACAAGAACGAGTTGACCCCTACTCGCATTGCGACTAGCTGACGAGTATCGACTGAATGCGACCACAAAGAAGGACCATTTTCCACTACCTTTCATTGACCAAATAGGCTAGCTGGTAAAGCTTATTATTGCTTTCTAGATGGCTACTCTGGATACAATCAAATTGCCATTGCACTGGAAGACCAAGCAAAGACCACGTTCACATGCCCATTTGGGAACTTTGCCTTCCGACGTATGCCTTTTGGATTGTGCAATGCACCAACCACATTCCAAAGGTTATGATGACTATCTTCTCAAACATGATTGTAAATTATTTAGAGGTATTCATGAATGATATTTTGGTTTATGGGCAGACTTTTGACCAATACGCTGACAACCTGACAAAATTTCTGAAGAGATGTGAGGACACAAAATCTAGTTCTGAATTGGGAGAAATGCCACTTCATGGCAACTGATGGCATTGTCCTTGGCCATCACATATCATGTCAGCATTGAGGTAGATAAAGCAAAGGTCAAAATCATTGAGAAATTGCCACTGCTAACAAATGTTAAGGGAATAAGAAGCTTTCTTGGACATGTTGGTTTCTATAGGAGATTTATCCTTGACTTTTCCAAGATTACTAAACCGTTATGCTCATTGTTAGAGCAAAATAAAAAGTTTGTGTTTTGGTGACACTTGCCTGGACGCATTCATTACAATTAAAAAGCAGTTAGTACAAGCTTCGATTGTCGTCGCACTAGACTGGACGTAACCATTTGAATTAATGTGCGACGCAAGCAACTTTGCTATAGGAGCTGTGTTGGGTCAACATAAAGAAAATGTATTTCATTCTATTTATCATGCTAGTAAAACTTTGACTGAAGCGCAGGTCAATTATACAACTACTAAGAAGGAATTGCTAGCAGTAGTCTTTGCATTCGACAAGTTTCGTTCATACCTTGTCGGCGCAAAAATTACAGTGTACATAGACCACTCTGCATTGAGGTACCTTTTTGACAAGAAAGATGCCAAACCAAGGTTGATTAGATGGATCCTGTTGTTACAAGAGTTTGATGTTGAAATCAAGGATAGAAAAGGATCTGACAACCAAGTAGCTGACTATTTGTCTCGACTGGAAGTAGGAAGTGAAGATGGGAATAAAATCCAAATTGTTGATGCATTTCCAGACGAGCAGTTGTTCTTTGTTGATGCATCACCATGGTATGCTGATGTTGTCAATTACCTTGTGTGTGGGAAGCTACCTTTAAGTGCTATTGGTCACAAGAAGTTAGATTTTTACGCAACGCTGCAAAGTACGATTGCAACGAGCCATATCTGTTCAAGGTATGCGCTAAAAATATTATCCGTCGCTGCGTTCCTGAAGAGGAAATGACTTCTATCCTGCGACATTGCCATGATGCTCCCTATGGAGGCCATTTTGGTGGTGTAAGGACTGCTGCAAAGGTCCTTTAGTCAGGATTCTATTGGCCCACATTGTTTTGAGATGCCCACAACTTTGCACAACAATGTGATCGATGTCAACGCACTGGCTCAATATCTCAACGCAACAAGATGCTCCAATAGCCTATTATGGAGGTGGAGCTATTCAACATTTGGGGTATAAACTTTATGGGGCCATTCTCAAACTCTTTTGGGAATGTGTACATCTTAGTTGCTGTTGATTATGTCTCGAAGTGGATCGAAGCAATCGTGGTGCCAAAAGACGATGCTCGAACGGTGTTGAAGTTCTTCCACACTTACATCCTCACGAGATTTGGAACACCTAAAGCCTTAATAAGTGATCAAGGTACTCACTTCCACAATAATCAAGTTGCGACAGCATTGAAAAGATATGGTGTGAAGCATCGTATGGCTACTACATACCATCCACAAACAAATGGCAAAGCAGAGGTGTCCAATCGACAAATTAAGAGCATCCTTGAAAAGGTGGTTAATCCATCTAGGAGAGATTGGTCCTCGCGGCTACATGATGCATTGTGGGCAGTTCGCACCGCATATAAAACCTCGTTGGGGATGTTGCCGTATCAACTAGTGTTTGGTAAGTCTTGCCACCTGCCAGTTGAGCTTGAGCATAAAGCCATGTGGGCAATCAAGCAGGTAAATATGGATTATGATGTTGCTGGAAGGAAAAGATTGTTGGACATTGCTGAACTAGAAGAAATACGCTGCAGTGCATATGCAAATGCCGCAATTTACAAAGAAAAGACCAAGAGATGACACGACAATATCATCTTGCGTCAAAAATTTAGCCTTGGTTAGTTAGTACTTTTGTTTAACTATAACATCAGTATTTTTAATATGTATTTTGAAGTATTACTTGAATTATAATTTATGATCGAAATAAGATATTAAAGGATTTATGGAATTATTAGTGATCGTTAGAAAGAAGAGGGGACTAAAGAGACAATTAGCCCAAAATAAATGATGACTCATCATTGAAATTGTGGTGATTAGAGATGGGCAAAATGGTAATTTAGCACATTTTATATTATAAAAATGAGTAATGATTGAAGTTTGGACTTAAGTGTGGAAGTGATGAAAATTCAAGGGACTAAAGGAGAATTTAACCATCTTTATTAGGTAAGCCTAATTATGGCTATATTAGACAAAGTGAAATGGGATGATTCATATCAAATTTTTGTCTCCCATTTGCCTTTGTCCATGCATGTTGTCGTCCACCCCTTGAAGAAATATAGTTCATCTTTTTCCTTCTTTCATTTTAACTGTAAACACCATTTTTGAGAAGCTTTCAAGCTTCATACTTGTTTGTTCTTTGAGTTTTCATCAAGAAGATCAATAGAGGGAGAGTAGAGATTATCTTAATCTCTTGAAAAAGATCCATATTTGAGGTATTTAGTAGCAAGAGCTCAAGTTGGTATTTTGAAGATTTCAAGTGTCAAGGTAAGTTATGGAGAAACTAGCATGTCATACATGTTTATTTTCATGTTTTGACATGAAGAGCTTATTTATTTGATTTTCAGCTTACATATGCAAATATGTGTTTTGTATGAAGTTGAAGAGAAAGAAAAGAAGGAGAAGGAGGATCCAATAGAAGAGAAAGGAAAAGAGAAGGTCAAGGAGTGAAAAGAGGATTTCTCTAAGAGTTGTAAGTACTACAAGTATTAAAAGACTTAGAAACATTTAAGCTAAAGTATTTATAATTTTAATATATGATTAATCATGATAAAAATGATATGTTTAATTATAAGTGTTGATTATGTGTGATTGGATGAAACATAGTAAAAAGAAACATGAAAAAGGAAACATGTTCACTAAAACAGTTTGGACAGTAACAGTGGACTAATTTCAAAAATTCACCAAAAAATGTATAAAAAGAGTTAAGGGTTGAATTAAATATGTAATTAAATATTATTGAGTGTAGTTTCATATGGAAGAAATAGTGATAGAAATGGAACTGTATATTCTAAGATATATTTGATTTTGTGTAACAAGGTCAGAGTAGATTCGGGTTTCTCTGTTCTAACTTTGGAAAATCATAAAAAATGTATAACAATTATTAAAGACTAAAATTTATATGGTTAAATCCTTAATGAGTATATTTTCAAAATAAATAGACGGGAACATCATTTGATCTCTGTACTAAAAGATAATTAATTTTTAGTGAAGAAAGGTCAAAACTGTCAAGCAGCAGAGAAGGGGTAAATTGAAAGAATTTTCTGTACGAATTGGCTAAAGTAAAAATTCTGAAATTTTTATGGTAAAAAATATTTGAGCCTTGTTTCAGAAACATCAAGCAGATAATAATTTCGAATTTTGTAGCTCAAGATATAAATAATTTAGTGGCTGTGACTCAAGTGAACAATTTTGAAAATATATGTGTGAAATGATATGTGAATAATAATAAGTGAAAAATACATATGATGATATATGTGAAAGAAATTATATATGTGATGAGTTAAATGTGAAATATGATGTTGATGATATACTGATTTAGAACTATTGTGATATGAGTGGCATGCCATTAAGGGAACTTGTGCACTTACGAGTTATACCGCACTTTTGTGTTGGACGAGTTATACCGCACTTTTGTGTTGGACGAGTATTACCGCACTTCAGTGCTGGACGAGTTTTTACCGCACTTCGTTGCTGGACGAGTATACCGCACTTCATTGCTGGACGAGTATACCGCACTTCGTTGCTGGACGAGTATACCGCACTTTTGTGCTGGACGAGTATTACCGCACTTATGTTCTGGATGAGTTTTATCGCACTTCAGTGCTGGACGAGTTTTTACCGCACTTCGTTGCTGGACGAGTATACCGCACTTTTGTGCTGGATGAGTATTGTTCCGTATATCCGATAGGTTCTATAAATATCTACTATGGGCTAAAAATGAGAAAAAGTGATACATGTGTGAATTTACCATTGAGGTAAGATTAATGGTAAGAAAATGAAAGGTATATATGTGTGTGATATATGAATTCTTAAATATGTGAAAATGAATTAAAATGAATTAACTAAAGGCTGGTAAATGATTAACCACCCTTGTAGTGCTTACTAAGCTAGCAATAGCTTAATGCGTGTGTTACACACGTAGGTACAAGACTTCTGAGGAACCGAAGCTGAAATAGGAGCCTCTCATCATCATTACATCAACAAAAACGTTATTATTTGACATTTTTACTTTGTGAGGATGGCATGTACAAGAAGGGATCAATTTGTGTATTTTAAAGAATATTTATGAGTTTGTGATTTTACTACCTTGAAAGTATGTTTATGAGTATTTTAATGTTCTGGATTTGTTTCTGAACGCTGGATTTATTTGGATATTTTACAAGTGATTTTAATGAAGTTTGAAAGTGATTTTTCTGCAGAATTTGAAGAAATTATCAATACCATGAGTAAAGGTATCGATACACCGAACCCTATTTTGGTATTGATTTTCAACTTTAGTATCGATATTTTATAAAATGTATCGATCCCAAATATATAGTATCGATATTTTGACCCCTTTCGAACCTAAAATAATATTTTATTATTTTTAAATTGTTTTCAAGTCTCGTTTTTAAATATATTCGATTTAAAAGTGATATTTTGAATATAATGATTTAAATAAACCTGAATTGAAATAAAAATTAAATTTTTACTCGATTTTACTCCTCGGACAAGTATGTAATACTCCCGTACTTGGTTTATACGTGTAGACCGGGTATGAGGGTGTTACATTAACTCATGTTTAAAACTGCACCCAGGTAAATGACGTTCAAGTTGGTCTGGCCCTTTCATGATTGTCGACACATTCCAAAACGGTGTGGTGACAATTGAGAATCTGAAGGATGGGCAACAATTCAAGGTGAATGGCCAACATCTGAAGCATTATGTGAGCCCAGAAGTCAAAGAACCAAACTAGACCATCGATTTGGTCACATTTAAATAATGTCAACGCATTTTTACATTTTCTTTTATTTGTTTCACTTTTACTTGTTTCCTTTTTAATTTTATGTAGGAATAAAAATTATCTTTTTGTCGATGCATCACGAGCACAACTTGTCGACGCATTTTGTGATGACTCAGCAATGCTTTTTCAGCAAGGATCGCGTCGGTTGATTTCTTTCTTTCCCCAGCCATTGGATCAAAACAAAGGGGTACGATCTGCAGCTTGGAATTTATTGGCTGTAGACATAACGTTTTCCTACAACTTTTGCAATCATCACGTCTCCTCAACTTTCAAGGTTATAAACCCTTCTCTGTCATTTTCTTTTTCCACTCACAATAGCCATTGTTGCTGCAACTTATCTCTTTCATTGCTCTTATTTTCACTTTTATTCTCACAAGTCGTTCTTTTCTCTGCAAGTTCTTCTTAACCTTTCTATTTAGTGACTATGGCTAAGACGAGAGGTACCAAGACCCCTTCTAAAACCACACTTGCCACTTCTACCAGCATGGTTCAAACCACAACCCAACCTTCACCAAGAGAGCCGATCTTATTTTTGTTGAAAGCTGCCAAAGACCGATATTAGAACGTGATGCTAAAAAGAAACTGCCATCCGGAGTAAGGATTGCAGTTGTCCCCACAACAAACACTGGGGAAGCAGATCACATGAACCATCAGCCGTTTGGGATGGGACTTCTTTTGTGAACACCCTGCTGGTTACTCCCCTACAATGGTAAGGGAATTCTACGCTAATCTTGTTGACGCTAAACAAGAATTTGTCTTTGTGAGGAAATGTTTAATTCCATGGAGTGTCGCAAATATAAACGTTATACTTTAGATTCTTGAGAAGGTAGATGACCACACACCATTTGTACATGAGCTGGACGATGAAAGAACTGACCATGTCATGAAGGACCTCTGCGTTGAGGGTACGGTTTGGACAGGTAACGGTCTACACAACTGTACCATGCACCGTCGATATCTGACGACGTTTAGCAAGGTCTGGTTCCATTTCGTGAATTACAGCATCCTACCTTCTACACACAGCACTACGACGATATTAAACCGTATGTGCATTCTGCATTCAATTTTAAAGGGTCGTCACATTGACCTCGGTGAGATCCTCCACGACCAAATTGCTGAAGCAACCGTAAAGTAAACAGGTATACTGCCTTTCCCATCCTTAATAATGATGTTGTGTATACAGAGGGAGATTGTGCCCTGGGATGGCGAGGAAGTATTGGAAAACAAAAGCCCTATCAATGATATATCAGTTGAAAGAATGACTTGAGGCCAAGAGACGCCAATGGTAAGGGAAGCATCAAAAAAGAAGGATAAGGGCAAAGGGAAGAAGAAGGAAAAATAGGCTGATGCGCCCACAGATCCTCTGTTGGGAAAAAGGCTGGCCGCTATGGAAGCCAATATTGACCGCATTGACATGCGCACTATTCATTCTATCGGCGTATTAGAGGATATGGACTACAAACAACATATCTTCTATGCGTATACAAAAGCGTGGAATGAGGCAATTGTCGCCACATTGCGTAGCATAAGCCCAAATTCGTTGCCTGATTTCCCAATTTTCCCCTTCATTTTTCGCCCAATGGCATCATCCTCTGATCAGCCTACTCTTGATGGTAGGCCTCAAAATGTTTCATCCCCAACAAGAATTCATATCTCCGATGACGAGGAGAGCGAGGGACATTCTAATTCCATGGAAGACTACTATAGAACAATTGCCAGCCTATTCGAAGAGGAATTTTCGAATAGCCCTAGGGTGACCATGGCAAGTAGGGGGGTTGTCTTTAAGGAGCTGCATACCCCCGTGGGTATGGACGCAGAGGTTGATGTTGACATTGCCACAACTGAACAAGAGAAGCCTGGGGATGAAGGTGCAACCAAGCTGAAGGCCAAGAGAAGGAAGAAGAAGAAGAAGAACATGTGATAAAGGACCCTGCAGAGGAGCAAGAAGAAAAGAAGGAAGATGCCCCGATAAATATCACTAAGGATATTATCGGCACACCCGTGAGTGTGAGGGCATCTAGTAGTGACAAGGCTCTACCTGAGGTGAGCCTGGCTGAGATAGTCACCAGCATTGCACAGGGATTCAATTTGTTAGCTATTGTGCCCTATGTGGCCCTGCTTACTAAAGTCCATCCATCCGATGTGATTATCGATAAGGCTACCACCCAACCGGTTGAAGAGGAGCAATCTTCTAATTCAGTTAGTTTGAAGGACAAGATTAAGCGGTGCAAGGATAAGAAAAGAAAACACAAAGAGGAAGGTGAGCGCCCAAGGAAGAAGAAAAAGAAAACCAAAGCATCCTGTGCATCGGCTGCGCAAGAATAAGTTAGTTTACTCTTTTGTAGGTAGGTTGCATACATTTTTATTGTCATCACATTTTATTTTGTCATTACCTTTCTTTTGTTAATTTAGTTGCATTATAGTTGCATTTCCATTCTTATCTGTATATTATTGTCAGTGCATTGGGGACAATGCACACATTAAGTTTGAGGGGAATATTGTGTGGAATGAAAATGTGATTGCACCCACATATTTGAATTTTACTTGTTTCTTTAGTCAATGAAAGTATGCAGAATTTCAGCAAAAATGTGACAACAATTTTTATTTGATGTGTAAATCTTGAATTGTTTGGAATGTTGATGTGTGAATTGGATTAATATGAATGAATATTGAATCGTCTATTTTTGGATGAATGATTGAAATTGCATTAGTAATGAATCGATAGTAGCAGTTTTTGAATCTTGAACTAACTTGCCAATTCCAACGACATTATATTAATAAGAACACTCTAATGTGAGTGCATTGTGACTTATAAGGGAGAACACTTCGCTGCATGTGTTAGAAAAATCATCTAGCCAAAGGCTGTCACTACAAGGAGTGTGTGTTGGTGTAATTACATACCTCCTGAGGGTTTGTTGCACCCCATCGTTACTACCTAGCAACCAAGGTAGAGTAATGCAATGACATCTCTGAGTCACTTATAAAATTTGTGAATGAGAAAAAGAAAAGAAAAAGAAAAAATTAAAAAAAGAAATATTACTATAACTGCTATATTGGTTTAAGAAAGGATAAGGTTCAAAGCATGTTACTAACATAAGTGATGTTGCAGTTTAATTGTTCATGTCTCTAAATTATCGGTGCATTATTCTATCATGTGAATGCAATTTGTATATTAGGATCCCAAAAAATTTAAGTTGTGAGAATAATAATCGCGGTGACATATTTGATTGTGATTTAGCTAATTTTTGTTTACTTGAGGACAAGTAAAAACTCAAGTTTGGGGGTGTGATAGCATTAGAAATGACTCTTATTTTCTCCCTAAATTTGTGCATTAATTGTCTCTTTGGTGCCATATTTAGTATGCATATTAGGCATTTCATACTTAATTTTTTATGTTTTCTAACACATTGTTATTTGGTTTATATTCTTGTTATTTTATCTCTTTTTGTGCACTAATGTCGTCACATGCAGCATGTATATTGCACCTTAAAATTGTCAGCGCAGGGATTTAGCTCAAAAGACCAAAGCTAAAAAGAATTCGAAAATGCAGCCACAAATTCAGCTTGAAATTGAGACAAAAAATGCCGCCGCATAGGAGTCTTTACTGAGAATTCAAGCTGCAATCACACCTGGAAGCACTAGCGCAGGAAAATCACACGTTGTCACCGCAATTTAGGATTTCAGATGGTGTCCAACAATGTCGCAACAACCTGCAGATCCATAAAGAACACACCAAATCTGCGTGAGTGCACAGCTAGATTGTAACAAACTTTGACAGCTACGAATTAAATCTAAATCTGAGAATGGAGGAAATCTGCAATTTCTTAAAGCCTAAAAATAGAGTAGAAAAGATGAAGAAAGATATCAAGAGCTGAGGAAATAAATTTGCAATTACTTTGTGTTTTTGAAGTTTTATTGCTGGAGATCGGAGCTGACTGAGCCGACGAGAAACAATTGTGGTCACATTTTTGTTGAAACTTCACATACTTTCATTAAACTAAAGAAACAAATAAATTTTCAAATATATGGGTGTAATCGCATTTCCATTTCACACAAGATCCCCAAAACTTAATATTTGCATTGTCCCCAATGCACTGATAATATTATACATATAAGAATGGAAATGCAACTACAATGCAGTGGCAAATAAAAATGCAATGACAACTAAATAAAATGCATGTAACTAACTACTGAAAAGTAAAACTAACTTATTGTTCAGCAGCCAATGAAGTGGCTGCTTTGGCTTTCTTCTTCTTTTTCTTTGGGCACTCCACTTCTGTGCTGTGCCTGTTTTTTCTTATCCTTCCTCTTCCTCTTCTTGTCCTTGGAATCAACAGGGATATCAGATTGCTCCTCCATCATCAGTTGAGTGAAGGCTTCATCGATAGTCACATCAGATGGATGGACTTGAGCAAGCAGTGCTATATATGGCACAATGGCTAGATGATTATAATCCTCAGCGCTATTGGTAACCGCCTCAGCTTGGCTCGCTTCAGGTGGAGCCACGTCTTCACTGGATGCCCACACACTTATGGGTGCATCGATAAATTATTCCTCAAAATTTGTCAGGTCATCGTCCTTCTCTCTTCCTTCTCAACTTCAGGATCCTTCTCCTCAGGTCCTTCTCCTTCTTCTTCATTCTCCTTCTCTACTTCTTCATCCTCAGGCTTTTCCTGCTCAGTTGTGTCTCTTACGGCGCCTTCTCCTACTGTCAAACCCATAGATATGATCGATGGACGCATCTTCTCAACGACAGTCTCCCTTTCTGCCATGAAAGCTTCATCCTTGAACAGGCTGGCAATTATTTTGAAACAATCCTTCATGTTGTTGGAATTTTCCTCTCTCTCTTCATCATCTAATATATGAATCCTTGTTGGGGATGGGACAGGTTAAGGCCTACCATCAGGAGTAGGTTGGTCTTAGGATGATGGAGCTTCCCTAATAATAGGTGGGAAGGCAGGAAACTCTGGCATGGGAATTGGGCTTAGATTGCGTAATGTGGTGACAATGGCGCTATTCCACGCCCTTGTGTACACGTAAAATAGATTCTGCCTGTAGTCCATCTCCTCTAATGTGCTGACAATACGAATCTAGCGCATGTCCATAACATCATGGTAACGGTCCTTCGCCACCTTAGACAGGAACGGGACCAGTTCTTTTTGTGGGGGTTGGTCTGTGGTCTGAACCACAATGGCAGAAGACTCAGCGGGAGATTTGGACGGAGTTTTTACACCTCGTGTCCTTGCCATGATCGCCAAGTAAAAGAGTAATAGTGACTTACAGAAAAAACTTTAAGATCGATGAAGAAGATGAGTGCAGCAGCAATGAAGGTTGTGAGTGGGAGAAGGAAGTCAGCAAAAGAAGGGTTTTATAACCTTTCAGTGGCAAGAGACGTGATTATTGCAATTTGTCTTGGGAATACGTTGCGTCTACGACTAATAAATGCTAGGCTATAGATCGTACCTTTTGGTTGATCTAACGATTGGGGATGGATAAAGATCAATCGGTGCAATTCTTACTGAAAAAGTTTCGGTGAGTCATTACAGAATGCGCCGACAAGTTGTGCTTTATGATGTGTCGACCAAAGATCAAATTTTATTACTGTATAGAATAAAAAGACACAGATAAAAGAAGAAATAAAGAAATAAACATAAATGTAAGAATGCAATGACATTATTTAAATATGACTAGATATGTAGTCTCATTGTGTTCTTTGACATCTGGGCTCACGTAATGCTTTAATCATTGGCCATTCACTTTAAATTGGTGATCATCCTTCAGATCTGCAATTGTCACCACACCATTTAGGAATGCTTCGATAGCCTTGAAAGGGCCTGACCATCTTGAACGCAATTTACCTGGATGCAATTTCAAACGTGAATTAAACAAAAGTACCAGCTGACCAGGATTAAATTATTGTCGCAAGATGATATTGTCATGCCATCTCTTAGTATTTTCTTTATATATGGAAACATTTTTCTTCCAGCTCAGTAATGTCCAACAACCTTTTTCTTCTAGCAGCATCGTAATCCATGTTCACCTACTTGATCGCCCACATGGCATTATGTTCAAGCTCAACTGGCAGGTGGTAGGATTTACCAAACACTAATTGATACGGTGACATCCCCAATGAGGTTTAATATGCAGTGCGAAGTACCCACAACTCATCATGTAGCCGCAAAGACCAATCTTTTCAGGATGGGTTAACCTGTAACCCCCTTTACCCGATCCAGAGTGTTCGACCGGATCCAAAAGGTTATATAAAGTAATTTCACCCACACACAACTCGAAAGTCCAAAATCATTTACAAAAATAACTATAAACACAAATATACAATATTAAGTCTATAAATAAAGTAAAATACATAATTAATATCTCAAAATAAAAATACCAAAATTCCCAAAATAAAATGTATTTAGAACTCCAATTATAAAAATAATTAACGATGTGTAATAAAAACCCAAAAATCAAAATAATTATAGATAAAAAAATAAAATAAAATAAATCCACAATTAAGCCTCCGGGTACCAAGTCACCTAAATCCTGAATACCTGTAAGGAATTATAGGGGTATGAGCTATAATGCTCAGTGTGTCTCTAAAGTAAATACAACTTATCATATACTCACAGCAATTATATATATAACTCAAAAGCAACCACAAATCATGTTGCAAGCACAAGCATAATGCCATGCACCCAATACTCCAACACACCAACACAGTGAAAAGGTTCCCCAGAATCCTTTCCCAACCAATCGTCACCAATCGCAGTGTGGCTTTAGTATCACCCTTAAAAGGAATAATAACCACTTCATCCACCATACAATCCCACCCCATGAACACACAATGGTATGATTATGTAATTATCTCAATATAATCTCAGTCATAATTTCACAGTGTTTCTCATATGTTTAATTATCTCAAAGCACGATAAAGTATCACAATAATTTAATCAACACATGCACTGAGTAAATGCATGACATGATCAACATATATTACTTAACTCAGTTTCCAATCATACCATTTCCAAATCTCAACACAAACATCACATCAACAACATGTATCTCAATATATCATGCAATCACCCAAATCACAACATCTCAATGATAGGTTAAGTACAATTAGAAACACACCTCAATCAAATAGACTCTAGCAACGAGGAGGTCGTCCACCACGTGCTGTATGAGTACCCGGTCTAACAGAATTAGATCCTACAAATACAACTAAATATTATTACAATCCTAGCCACCACTTTAACACAAGACTAAACTAAAATAACTTACGTGTAGCTCTCAGAATCGTTGCAGGAGTGGGTTGCATAGGTGGAGGGGGTATATTGTCCCCCCGAAATCGTGATCACCTAAACACGAATATTTTATATTAGTAATCCCTAATTAAAACTCTAAAATAACTTAAAGTACAAAAATTAAGATAAAACTGTCAAAATGAGACTTTCGAGTTAGGATTTGGCAAAACAGACAGCAGAATCAGACTCAGGATGTCGAAATATGGCAGGGTAGGGTTTTTCAAAAAAAAGTCAATGGTCAAAGTCAATGGTCGATGGTCAAAGTCAACGGTCAACGGTTAAAGTCAACGGTCAACGGTCGGTCAACAGTTAGTTAACGATTTGACTTGGTTTGGGTTTGTACTTGGTTTAATTAGGTTATTGGGTCAAATGGGTTTGGATTATTGGGTTTAAATGTTTGGGTTATGTTAGCTAAGGGTTTGGGTCAACAAATTGGGCTTCAAAATTTGGGTTAAGGTAAAAGAGCTAGTGGGTCAATTGGGTATAGGCTAGTCATTTAGGCTTGACACAAACCAACCCACTTTACCACCCAAACCAAATATAATTTTAGGGTTTAGCACCCCCTTCTTCCCCAAATCGTTGCCGCCAACCCCTCCCACCACCGCAACAGCATCCAACCACCCAAAACAATACTCAAACAACTCCAAAACAAGACCACAGCATGATTCCCACACTCACTAAGGCTCAAATCGACGAAGAAACGATAAAAGAATAAGAAGAACAAAAGTTGAAAACTTCCCTTCATCAAAACTCACGAACGACGACGGTTAAAGTGACATGGAATAAGGGGTTTTGGTCGCGAGGAAACAAGGAAGACTTTGATGGTGGTAGTGTTGGACACGCACGGCCAGAAGGCATTCGTCGGAGGGTAATCGAAAAATTGCAAAAGAATAGTGAAAGGAATTCTAAAATTTCAGCAGAGGTGGAGCAAAAGGAAGAAGAATGGTCACAAAAAAAATTTAAGGATGTTTATATACCCTAAAAATAGGAATATTTCTTCGGGGTTCCTTAGAGTATCTTAGGGTTTCTAAATTACCCCAACAATTTCGCACTCATTACACCTAAGTCCCAACTTCACAAATTAACGAAATTTACCCAAGAGGCCCTCAACATTGCATAATTTCCTAATTTAAACCTTAAAAATTTGAGTGTTACATAACCACTTTTTCAAGTATACTTTTGATTTGTCGATTAGAGACCTCCGCTTGGCCATTCATTTGTGGATGGTATGTTATGGCCATACGATACTTCACACCATAGCGTCTTAAAGCTGTTGCCACTTGGTTATTGTGAAAATGAGTACCTTGATCACTTATCAATGCCCTAGGTGTTCCAAATCTTGTAAGGATCTACGTGTGGAAGAACTTCAACACCGTTCGAGAATCATCTTTTGGAACCGAAATTGCCACGATCCACTTAAAGACATAATCAACAACAACTAAAATATACACATCCCTAAAGGAGTTTGAAAATGGTCCCATGAAATCTATACCCCAGACGTCGAATAACTCCACCTCCATAATAGGTTGTTGGAGCATCTCGCTACGGCTAGATATAGAACTTGTGCATTGACATCTATTGCATCGTTGCATAAAATTATAGGCATTCGATACAATGTGGGCCAGAAGAATCTTGATTGTAGGACCTTTGCAGCAGTCCTCACACTACCAAAATGGCCTCCGTAAGGAGCATCATGGCAATGTCTCAGGATGGAAGTCATCTCTTCTTCAGGAACGCATCGACAAAAAATATTATCGGCGTATACCTTGAACAAGTATGGCTCGTTCCAATGACACTTCACAGTGTCGCGCATAAATCTGATCTTCTTGTGACTGGTGGCACTCAAGGGTAGCTTCCCACAAACAAGATAATTGACAACATCTACATACCAAGGGGATGTGTCGACATGAAATAATTGCTCATCTGGAAATGTGTCGATAATTCGTGATCGATTGCCATATTCGCATCCAACTTTCAGGTGAGATAAGTGGTTAGCTACTTGATTCTCGGATCCTTTCCTATCTCTAATTTTGATATCAAACTCTTGTAAGAACATGATCCATCTAATCAATCTCGGTTTGGCGTCTTTCTTCACAAAAAGATATCTCATTGTAGAATGATCTGTGTAGACAGTAACTTTTGCACTGACAAGATATGAGTGAAATTTGTCGAATGCAAAAATGACTACTAGTAACTCCGTTTTGGTAGTTGTATAGTTTACCTACGCGTCAGTTCAAGTTTTGCTAGCATAATAAATTGAGTGAAATTCCTTTTCTTTCTGTTGTCCTAGCACAACTCTTACAGAGAAGTTGCTTGCGTCACACATTAATTCAAACTACTGCGTCCAATCTGGTGCGATGACAATTGGAGCTTGCACTAGCTGCTTCTTTATTATGATAAATCCGTCTAGACATGCGTCATCAAACACAAACTTTTTATTCTTCTCTAGCAATGAGCATAGTGGTTTGGCAATCTCGAATAAACCTCCTATAGAAACCAGCGTGACCAAGAAAGCTTCTTATTCCTTTGACATTGGTGGGTGGTGGCAATTTCTCAATGGTTTCTACCTTTTCTTTGTCTACTTCAATGCCCTGACATGATATTCTATGGCCAAGGACAATGCCTTCAGTTGCCATGAAATGACATTTTTCCCAGTTTAGAACTAGATTTGTGTCCTTGCATCTCTTTAATGCTTTTACTAGATTGTAAGCGCATTGATCAAAATTCTGCCCATATATAGAGAAATCATCCATGAATACCTCTAATGAATCTTCGATCATTTCAAGAAGATAGCCATCATGCACCTCTGGAATGTGGCTGGTGCATTGCATAATCCAAATGGCATACGTCGGAAAGCAAAGGTTCCAAATGGGCATATAAACGTAGTCTTTGCTTGATCTTCTAGTGTAATGGCAATATGATTATATCCAGAGTAGCCATTTAGGAAGCAATAGTAGGTTTTACCAGCTAGCCTATCTAACATCTGATCAATGAATGGTAATGGGAAATGATCTTTCTTTGTGGCCGCATTGAGACGACAATAATCCATGGACACTCGCCAACCTGTAGCGATGCGAGTAGGGATCAACTCGTTCTTATCATTACTCACCATTGTGATGCCGCTCTTCTTAGGCACACATTGGATAGGGCTTACCCATATGCTATCTGAAATGGGGTAAATGATGCCCACATCCAGCTAGTTAATAATCTCTTTCTTCACTACCTCTTTCATTTTCTTATTAAGTCTTCATTGTTGCTCAATGGATTGCTTCCCTTCATCTTCCAACCTGATTTTATGCATGCAGAAAGAGGGACTAATGCCTCTGATGTCTTCAATACTCCATGCAGTGGCTCTTTTGTGCTCCTTTAAAATTATGATGAGCTTTCCTTCTTGAATTGCATCGAGGCTTGCGATGACAATTACAGGTAATGTGTCATTATCACCCAGAAAGACATACTTCAAATGCGTCAGTAATGGTTTTAACTCTAAGGTAGGAGCTTGTTCAATTGATGGTTTAAACATAAGGATTCCAAAGATTCCAATTTCCAACCCTATCTTAGCTCACAACTATTAGCCTTAGCTTTGTGGTCGCATTCAGTTAGGATATCATCAGTGGATGTCACTGCATCTTCATCTGGCACTACTGAACTTCATTCATTAAATTCTTCTAGAATAATCTCGTCCAGCACGTCAATGTGGTGACATTGCTCCTTACTTGTAGAAGGAGATGCTTCAAACACACTGAAGGTAACGTGCTCGTCATTATGTCGCATGATGAGCTCGCCCTTGAAAACATCAATAAGCGTGCTTCCCATTGTTAAGAATGGTCGTCCTAAGATTATGTGCACCTCCTTATCTACTTCGTAGTGAAGTATTATGAAATCAGTAGGGAACACAAGCTTATCAACTTGGACAAGGACATCTTTAATCTGGCCTTCAGGTTGTGCTAGAGATCTGTCAGTAAGCTGTAATATCACCGCTGTAGGCTTCATCGATCAAATTCCTAACTTCTTGAATGTGGATAAAGGAATAAGGTTAATATTGGCTCCTAGATCGCATAAGGCTTTACCTAGATAATGATTTCTAATGGAGCATGGGATTGTGAAGCTGCCAGGGTCTTTCATCTTTGGTGACAACATATTTGTTAGCACAGCATTACACCCCTCTGTGAGCGTAATCGTCTCGATTTCAGATAACTTTTTCTTTTTTGACAGTAGCTCTTTCATGAATCTCCCATAGCTAGGTATCTTCACAAGAGCATCTACTAAAGGAATGTTAATGTGTAATTGCTTCAAGGTAGAAACAAATTTCTGATAATCCTTATCATGGTCTTTCTCTTTAAATCTTAGTGGAAATGGCAAAGGTATAGTATCAGGGATTGTTGTGGAATAAATCGGTTCATCGACTTAGGCAGTTATGTTGACATCTTCGTTAGGTGAATTGTAGGCATAGAGGTCACTATAGTTGGCTCCTCCTCATTTATTTCTGCTGGGCTCTCTTCAGAAATAATTTTGCTTTATTGTATTGGTTTCGTTGCGTCGACATGTGTTTTGTTGAAATTTCTGCTTGGTTCAGCAGTTTTCTTTTCGCTCCGTAACGTGATAGCCTTGCAATGTTCCTTCCCCTTCTGCGTCGGATTCTCAATATCACTAGGCAAAGTGCCTAGTGAGTTTGTACTCGGATTAAAAGCCCACTATCCTAGATGGGTTTTCAACGCACGGATAGAAGAAGAATTACCTTGAACGATTGCTTCAGTTCGTGTAATATGCTCCCGCATCAGCGCTTCAAGAGTAGCCATAGGATCTGATCTTTGTTGAGAAAACTATTGCTGATGCTGTCCTTGCATATGTTGCAGCGCAGTCTATTGTGGCTGTATTCTAGCTTGTGATTGCATCTGGTTGTGTACCTGCATTTGATCAGGATGTGAACGTACCTGAGAATTCTGATTATAGTTCTGCTGCTGATTATTGTTGTAACTCCCTTGTCTATAACTCCCTTGATTTGAGTAATTGCCATATCTATATGTAAAAGCATTCTGACTCCCCCAAGGTTGATTTTGATTATTGTATGAGTTACCATAGGAATTTCCTCTGATGTTGTTGATATAAAATGCGTTCTTATCATGTTCTGGACAGTCCTCATAATTGTGGTTGTCGCCGCAAATTACACATGAAAATGTCGGGACATCCATCTGTTGGGCTACTTGAATAGGGGCAACGTCACTCGTCCCCTTCATGTTCTTTATAATGTTGGCCAAAGAGGATACCTATGCACTTGAGGCTTAAATTGCATCTAATTCAAGAACACTAGGATTAGTTTTTACCTGAGCAGAATGAGAGATTGGATATTGATAATCATTTTGTGCAATTCTCTCTAGAATTCGTACAACTTCAGTGTAGGTGCAATCCAACAAGGGACCATTTGCAGATGTGTCGACAAGATTTCTTGTCTGGGCATTCAATCCGTTGTAAAAAATCTCGATCTGAGTCTCTTACTGAATTCCATGCATAGGAAAATATCTAAGCAGAGTCTTATAACGCTCCCATGTTGTATGTAGGTTTTCATCATCTAATTGAAGGTAAGCTGTGATATCATTACGCAACCTTACATTCATTGTCGACGGATTGAATCGCAAAACGAATTGTTTTGCTAACGCATTCCATGATGTAATAGATCCAGCCGGTAAACCCAAGAACCATGTTCTTGCTTTTCCCTACAACGAATAAGGAAATAATTGCAAGTTTAAAGCGTCATCAGGAACACCATGTTGACTAAAAGATCCACAAATAAGCAATAATGATTTTAGATTCTCTCTTGCATCTTCATGAGGTAAGCCTGCATATTGCCCATTTGAATTGAGCATTTGAAACATCACCGATTTTAATTCAAAATTTCCAGCTTGTATAGCTGGCTTAACAACCCCTAGTTGTAAATCGTCAAGTACAGGAACAACAAAATCTTTGATTGTCCTGTTTTGCACTTGTTCTTCTTGTGGAGGTGGTGGTATAATATTAATGAGTTGTGGATGCACTAGAGGAACAACATTTTGTTGCAGCAATGGTGGTAGATCATTGTTATTTCTGGCCATTTTCCTTTGCTCTTACTTCTTCCTCCTAAGTGTTCTCTCAAGTTCTGGATCAAAGCTCACAATATCCTTAGGATTTCTCCTTGTGGACATGCTACACCTAAAGAATTGTGAAAGAAATCAACAAAAGAAAACTAAACAAGATAGTGAAAATTAGAGGGTAAGTAAGAAAGAATAATTGCAACTACAAAAATAAACATCAAACAAATGCCATCCCTAACAACGGTGCCAAAACTTGTTTGGCCTATAAACGTCATAGCATTTAAGTACAAGCGGACACACGTCGAAGCAAGTATAGGTGATAGATTTAATCTAACGGATATCAATCCCACGAGAATAGAGTTCTTGATGTTTACTTGTCAAAGCAATGAAAGTTAAAATTAGAAGAATTGTTACTAAGAATGTCAGCACAACTGAATTAGATCTGCACAACTAATCAGAGTTAAGTTGTCAACGCAATTATAAAATAAATTGTCAGAGCAATTGAAAGTAAAATAAACTATTGTTAATGTTTTAAGAATTTAAATGCAAAAAAAGTAAAAGTGTGATCAAGTGCAAAGAATGGAGGGATCACTGATTTCACTAAGTAGCAACACTAGATGTGACGACAAGGTATTTTATAGATGAATTGTCGCAGTAATAATGTTCTAATGAAATCATTCCAATAAGATCTCTCTATTTAACCAAGACTCAAGTGTCCACATTTACCTGAGCTTCTAGTTGTTGGCAATGCCTTGCACTCAAGAACAAGTAACCAGAGTTCCTTCTAGTCTCAAGTAACTTTCGCTAACTTGCTTGTTAACTTAACTTGTCTCCGCACTTTCCAATGACGGTAGATTGCAATTGCACTTTCATGTCAAAAATAGTTAAATCCAATAGAAAATAGATGAGAAGAATTGAATAGGAATCAAAGTAATCTAACATTGAAAGTTATTTGCATATACAATCAATTGTCAATAGGAATTCATCATCATTAACAGAGGAATTAATAGATAAATCAAAGCATACTATTCCTAGGCTACTAAGAATATCCCTTAACTGCTCCTCTTGGATTGCACAGGCACTCCTCATCAAGAGTTGTTGCATACTTGCTCGATCTGCTCACCAGACTCCAAAACTAAGCTTCAAACTTTAGAGAATTTGCAGAATTTAATTCCTTTTACTCCTTGATATCTATCTTTTCTCCCCTTCTTCTATTTATAGACCCTGGTCATTGCAGGTCCTCCTCCATTCTCAGATCCAACTCTTTATACAGCTGTAAGAGTTTGTTGAAATCCAGCTGTGGACTCACGTAGATCTAGTGTGATCTTCATGAATCTATAGGTTGTCAACGCATCTCTGGGTGCGATCTATAATCTTTAATTATGGCGACAACGTGTGAAATTCCTACATTGGTGCTTCTAGATGTGTTTGCAGCGTAAATTCACTCATACAAATTAGATGTTTCCATGCGGTGACATTTTTGGCCGCAATTGCAGGCTAAACTTGTGGCTGCATCTTTGAGCTTTTTCTAGCATTGATTTCCCAAGATGGATCCCTACGCTGAAAATTCCAGAACGCAATACATATACTGCATATGGCGACATTAGTGCATAGAAAAGATAAAATAACGAGAATTTAAGCCACACAATCATTGAGTTAGAAAATGTAAAAACTAAGTATGAAATGACTATCATGTATGCTAAACATAATACATAAGGGACAGTTAACACATAAATTTAGGGGAAAATAAGTGTCATTTCAAATGTTATCACACCCCTAAACTTGAATTTTTACTTATCCTCAAGTAAACAAAGTCACAATTAAAACATGTCACCGCAATTATCATTCTAACAACTTAAATTCTTTGAAATTCTAATGTATAAATTGTATTCACATGATAGAATAATGCGCCGACAATTTATAGGCATGAATAATTTAAACTGCAACTTCACTAATGTTAGCATCATACTTTGAATCTTAACCTTTCTTAACCAATACAACATTTTATTAGCAATATATTATTTTCTTCTTTTCTCTTTTCCTCTTCTTCCTTTTTCTTTTCTTTTTCTTTTTTAAGTGACTGAAAGATGTCATTGCATTACTCTACCTTTGTTCCTGAGTAGTAACGATGGGTTGCATCAAACCCCCAGGAGGCATATAATTGCACTGACACACACTCTTGCAGTGACAACCTTTGGCTAAATGATTTTTCTAACACATGCAGCGGTATTTTCTTCCTTGATAAGTCACAATACACTCACATTAGAGTGTCTTTTATTAGTACAATGTCGCTGCATTTGGTAAGTTAATTCAAGATTCAAAGATTGATACTATCCATTCATTACTAGTGCAATTCCAATCATTCATTCAAAAATAGCAGAGCTCAATATTCATTCATATTTACCCAATTCATATATCAGTATCCAAATAATTCAAGATTTACGCATAAAATAACAATTGTGGTCACATTTTTGTTGAAACTTCGCATACTTTCATTAAACTAAAGAAATAAATAAATTTTCAAATATGTAGGTGTAATCGTATTTCCATTTCACACAAGATCCCCCCAAACTTAATGTCTTGATTGTCCCTAATGCATTGACAATATTATACATATAAGAATGGAAATGCAACTACAATGCAAATGCACTAACAAATAAAATGCAGTGAAAAATAAAAATGCAATGACAACTAAATAAAATGCTTGTAACTAACTATTGAAAAGTAAAACTAAATCATTGTTCAGCAGCCGATGAAGTGGCTGCTTTGGCTTTCTTCTTCTTTTTCTTTGGGCACTCCTCTTTTGTGCTGCACCTCTTTTTCTTATTCTTCCTCTTCCTCTTCCTATTCTTGGAATCAACAGGGATATCGGATTGCTCCTCCATTATCGGTTGAGTGAAGGCTTCATCGACAGTCACATCAGATAGATGGACTTTAGCAAGCACTGCTATATATGGCATAATGGCCAGATGATTATAATCCGCAGCACTGCTGGTGACTGCCTTTTCCTGGGTCGCTTTAGGTGGAGTCACGTCTTCACTAGATGCACCCACACTTATGGGTGCGTCGACAAATTCTTCCACAAAATTTGTCGAGGCATCGTCCTTCTTCTCTTCCTTCTCAACTTCAGGATCCTTCTCCTCAAGTCCTTCTTCTTCTTCTTCATTCTCCTTCTCTAATTCTTCATCCTCAGGCTTTTCGTGCTTAGTTGTGTCTCTTACGGTGTCTTCTTCTGCTGCCAAACCCACAGATATGATTGGTGGGCGCATCTTCTCAATGACAGTCTCCCTTTCTGCCATGAAAGCTTCATCCTCGAATAGGCTGGTAATTGTTTTGAAATAATTTTCCATGGTGTTGGAATTTTCCTCGTCCCTTCATCATCTAAATTTTCCATGGGATAGGTTGAGGCCTACCGTCAGGAGTAGGTTGGTTTGAGGATGATGTGGCTTCCCTAATAATACGTGGGAAGACAAGGAACTCTAGCATGGGAATTGGGCTTAGATTGCCTAATATGGCGACAATGGCGCTATTCCACGCCCTTGTGTACGCGTAAAAGAGATTCTGCCTATAGTTCATGTCCTCCAATGCACTAAAAATATGAATCTGAAACATGTTGATGCCATCGATGTTTACTTCCATTGTAGCCAACCTCTTCCCCAACTGAGGGTCTGTGGGTGCATTGTCTAACTGGTCCTTTTTGTTTCCTTTTCCTTTCTCCTTCTTCTTGGGTGCTTCTTTCACCAATGGAGTCTCTTTCCCTCTCATCATTATCTCCACCGAGATGTCGTTAATGGGGCCCTTGTTCTCTATCACCTCCTTACCATCACGGGGCACAATACCCCTTTGTTCACAAAGCATCATAATCAAGGAAGGGAATGGTAAGATACCTGTCTGTTTAGACGTAGCTTCAGTAATCTGATCATGTAAAATTACACCGACATCGAGGTGGCGTCCCTTCAGGATGGATTGCAGGATGCACATGCGATCTAATGTCACCGTGGTGCTATGTGTTGAAGGTAGTAGACGGGTTGTTCACAAAGTGGAACCACACCTTGCTTTAGGTTGTAAGATAACGTCGGTGCATTGTATAATTGTGCGGACCATTACCAATCCACACAACACCCACAACACAGAGATCTCTCATTACTTGATCAGCACCTTCATCGGTCAATTCCTTCAAGAATATAGTGTGGGTATCTTCCTTCTCAGCCATCTGGAAAGGGACGTTGATGTGGGTAGCACTCTAGGGTACCAAGCCGTCCCTTACAAAAATGAATTCCTGTTCAGAGTCTACTAAGTTTGCATAGAATTCCCTTACCATGGCGGAGGAATACCCGGTCGGATGGCAGTTTCGTTTAAGGATAACATCATGGTAACGACCCTTCGCCGCCTTAGATAGGAACAGGATCGGTTCTTTTTGTAAGGGTTGGTCTGTGGTCCGAACCACGGTGGCAAAAGACTTAGCGGAAGATTTGGACTGAGTTTTTGTGCCTCATGTCCTTGCCATGATAGCTAAGTAAAAGAGTAAGAGTAACTTGTAGAAAAAACTTTAAGATCGGTGAGGAAGATGAGTACTGTAGCAATGAAGGTTTTGAGTGAGAGAAGGAAGTCGGTAGAAAAAGGGTTTTATAACCTTTCAGTGGCAAGAGACGTGATTATTGCAGTTTATCTTGGGAAAATGTTGCGTCTACAGCCAATAAATGCCAGGCTACAGATCGTACCTTTTGGTTGATCTAACGGCTGGGGATGGATAAAGGTCAATCGAACGATTCTTGCTAAAAAAGTTTCGATGAGTCATTACAGAATGCGTCGACAAGTTGTGCTTTATGATGTGTCAACAAAAGATCAATTTTTATTCCTACATAGAATCTAAAAAGACAGAGATAAAAGAAGAAATAAATAAATAAACATAAATGTAAGAATGTAAAGACATTATTTAAATATGGTGTAATGACATTATTTAAATGTGACCAGATATATAGTCTTGTTGTGTTCTTTGAAATCTGGGCTCATGTAATGCTTCAGCCGTTGGTAATTCACTTTAAATTGGTGATCATCCTTCAGTTCTGCAATTGTCACTGCACCATTTTGGAATACTTCGACAACCTTGAAAGGGCTTGACCATCTTGAACACAATTTACCTTGATGCAATTTCAAACGTGAATTAAAAAAAAGTGCCAACTGTCCAGGATTAAATTGTCGCCATAAGATGATATTATCATGCCATCTCTTAGTCTTTTCTTTATATATGGCAGCATTTTCATAAGCATTGCATCGAATTTCTTTCAGCTCATCAATGTCCAACAACCTTTTTCTTCCAGTAGCATCGTAATCCATGTTCACCTGCTTGATAACCCACATGGTTTTATGTTCAAGCTCAACTGGCAGGTGGCAGGATTTACAAAACACTAATTGATATGGCAACATCCCCAACGGGGTTTTATATGCAGTGCGGAGTGCCCACAACACATCATGTAGTCGCAAAGACCAATTTCTCCAAGATGGGTTAACCACTTTTTCAAGTATACTTTTGATTTGTCGATTGGAGACCTCCACTTGGCCATTCGTTTATGGATGGTATGTTGTGGCCATACGATGCTTCACACCATAGCGTCTTAAAGTTGTCGCCACTTGGTTATTGTGAAAATAAGTACCTTGATCACTTATCAATGCCCTAGGTGTTCTAAATCTTGTAAGGATATATGTGTGGAAGAACTTCAACACTGTTCTAGAATCATCTTTTGGAACCACAATTGCCTCGATCCACTTAGAGACATAATCAACAGCAACTAAAATATACACATTCCCAAAGGAGTTTGGAAATGGTCCCATGAAATCTATACCCAAGACATCGAATAACTCCACCTCCATAATAGGTTGTTGGAGCATCTCGTTGCGGCCAAATATAGAACCTGTGCGTTGACATCTATAGCATTATTACGCAAAATTGTGGGCATCTCAAAACAATGTGAGCCAAAAGAATCCTGATTGTAGGACCTTTGCAGCAGTCTTCACACAACCAAAATGGCCTCCGTAAGGGGCATCATGGTAATGTCTCAGGATGGAAGTCATCTCTTCTTCAAGAACACAGCGACGAATAATATTGTCGGTGCATACCTTGAACAGGTATTGCTCGTTCCAATGATACTTCGCAACGTCGCGCATAAATCTAATCTTCTTGTGACTAGTGGCACTCAAGGGTAGCTTCCCACAAACAAGATAATTGACATCATCTGCATACTAAGGGGATGTGTCGACATGAAATAATTGTTCATCTGGAATTGCGTCGATAATTCGTGATCGATTGCCATCTTCGCTTCCAACTTCCAGGCAAGATAGGTGGTCAGCTACTTAATTCTTGGATCCTTTCCTATCTCTAATTTCGATATCAAACTATTGTAAGAGCAGGATCCATCTGATCAATCTCGGTTTGGCGTCATTCTTCGCGAAAAAGATATCTCAGCACAGAATGATCTGTGTACACAGTAATTTTTGCATCGATAAGATTTAAGCGAAATTTGTCGAATGCAAAAACGACTGCTAGTAACTCCTTTTCGGTAGTTGTATAGTTTACCGACGCGTCAATTATAGTTTTGCTAGCATAATAAATTGATTGAAATACCTTCTCTTTTCGTTGTCCTAGCACAGCTCTTACAGCAAAGTTGCTTGCGTCACACATTAATTCAAATGACTACGTCCAATCTGGTGTGACGACAATTGGAGCTTGCACTAGCTGCTTCTTTATTATTATAAATGCGTCCAAACATACGTCATCAAACACAAACTTTTTATTCTACTCTAGCAACAAGCATAGTGGTTTGGCAATCTTGGAAAAATCTCGGATAAATCTCCTATAGCAACTAGTGTGACCAAGAAAGCTTCTTATTCCTTTGACATTGGTGGGTGGTGGTAATTTCTCAATGATTTCTACCTTTTCTCTGTCTACTTCAATGCCTTGACATGATATTCTATGGCGAAGGACAATGCCTTCAGTTGCTAATAAATGGCATTTTTCCTTGTTCAGAACTAGATTTGTCTCCTCGCATCTCTTTAATACTTTCGCCAGATTGTCAGCGCATTGATCAAAATTCTGCCCATATACAGAGAAATCATCCATGAATACCTCTAATGAATCTTCGATCATGTCCTAGAAGATAGCCATCATGCACCTCTAGAATGTGGCTGATGCATTTCATAATCCAAATGGCATATATCAGAAAGCAAAGGTTCCAAATGGGCATGTAAACGTAGTCTTTGCTTGCTCTTCGACGCAATGACAATTTGATTATATCCAGAGTAGCCATCTAAGAAGCAATAGTAGGCTTTACTAGCTAGCCTATCCAACATCTGATCAATGAATAGTAATGGGAAATGATCTTTCTTTGTGGCCGCATTGAGACGACGGTAATCCATACATACTCTCCAACCTGTAGCAATGCGAGTAGGGATCAACTGTTCTTATCATTACTCACCATTGTAATGCTGCTCTTCTTGTGCACACATTGGATAGGGCTCACCAATGTGCTGTCTAAAATGGGGTAAATGATGCCTGCGTCCAGCCACTTAATTATCTCTTTCTTCACTACCTCTTTCATTTTCTTATTAAGTATTTGTTATTGCTCAATGGATTGCTTCCCTTCATCTTCCAACCTAATTTTGTGCATGCAGAAAGAGGGACTATACCTCTGATGTCTGCAATACTCCATGCAATGGCTCTTTTATGCTCCTTTAAAATTACGATGAGCCTTCTTTCTTGAATTGCATCGAGGCTTGCGCTGACAATCACGGGTAATGTGTCATTATCACCCAGAAAGACATACTTCAAATGCGTCGGTAATGGTTTTAACTCCAAGGTAAGAGCTTGTTCAATTGATGGTTTAAACATAGGGATCGTCCTGCTAGACAAATCCAAGGATTCCAATTGCCAACCCTATCTTAACTCACAACTATTACCCTCAGCTTTATGGTCGCATTCAGTTAGGATATCATCTGTGGATGTCACTGCATCTTCATCTAGGATTGCTGAACTTCGTTCATTAAAGTCTTCTAGAATAATCTTGTCCAGCACGTCAATGTCGTGACATTGCTCCTTACTTGTAGAAGGAGATGCTTCAAACACATTGAAGGTAACAAGCTCGTCATTATGTCGCATGATGAGCTCGCCCTTGAAAACATCAATAAGCGTGCGTCCTGTTGCTAAGAATGGTTGTCCCAAGATGATGGACACCTCCTTATCTGCTTCGCAATCAAGTATTATGAAATCAGTAGGGAACATAAGCTTATCAACTTGGACAAGGACATCTTTGCTTTGGCCTTCAGGTTGTGCTAGAGATCTATCAGCAAGCTGTAATGTCACCGCAGTAGGCTTCATCGATCCAATTCCTAACTTCCTGAATGTGGATAAAGGCATAAGGTTAATACTGGCTCCTAGATTGCATAATCTTTTACCTAGATAATGATTTCCAATGGAGCATGGGATTGTGAAGTTGCCAGGGTCTTTCATCTTTGGTGGCAACTTATTTGTTAGCACAGTACTGCACCCCTCTGTGAGCGCAATCGTCTCGATTTCAGATAACTTCTTCTTTTTTGATAGCAAGTCTTTAATGAATTTCCCATAGCTGGGTATCTGCACAAGCGCATCTACTAAAGGAATGTTAATGTTTAATTGCTTAAAGGTAGAAACAAATTTCTAATAATCCTTATCATGGTCTTTCTCTTTAAATCTCTGTGGAAATGGCAAACGTATAATATCAGTGGGTTGTTGTGAAATAACTAATTGCATCGAATTAGGTAGTTACATCGACATCTTCGTTGGGTGAATTGTAGGCATAGAGGTCACTACAGTTGGCTCCTCCTCATTTATTTCTGCTGGGCTCTCTCTAGAAAAATTGTCGCTTTGTTGTGTTGGTTCGGTTGTGTCGACATGTGTTTGGTTGAGATTTCTATTTGGTTTAGCAGTTTGCTTTCCGCTCCGCAGCGTAATAGCCTTGCAATGTTCGTTCCCCTTCTGCATTGGATTCTCAGTATCACAAGGCAAAGTGCCTGGTGATCTTGTACTTAGATTAGAAGCCAACTGTCCTAGCTAGGCTTCCAACGCACGGATAGAAGAAGAATTACCTTGAACGATTGCTTCAGTTCGTGTAATATGCTCCCGCATCAACGCTTCAAGAGAAGCCATAATATCTGAACTTTGTTGAGAAAATGTTACTGCTGTTGCTGATGCTGTCCTTGCATATGTAGTAGCGTAGTCCGTTGTGGCTGCATTCTAGCTTGTGATTGCATCTGGTTGTGTACCTGCATTTGATCAGGAAAACAAATCTAAGAAACATGTTCTTGCTCTTTCCTGCAACGAATAAGGAAATAATTGCATTTTTAAGGCGTCATCAGGAACACCGTGTTGACTAAAAGATGTGCAAATAAGCAGAAATGATTTTAGATGCTCTCTTGCATCTTCATGAGGTAAGCCTGCATGTTGCCCATTTGAATTGAGCATTTGAAACATCACCAGTTTTAATTCAAAATTTCCATCTTGTATAGCTGGCCTAACAACCCCTGGTTGTAAATCGTCAAGTATAGGAACAACAAAATCTCTAATTGTCCTGTTTTGGACTTGTTCTTCTTATGGAGGAGGTGGTATAATATTAACGAGTTATGGATACACTGGAGGAACAACATTTTGTGGCAACAATGGTGGTAGATCATTATTATTTTCGACCATTTTCCTTTGCTCTTTCTTCTTCCTCCTAAGTGTTCTCTCAAGTTCTGGATCATAGCTCACAATATCCTTAGGATTTCTCCTTGTGGACATGCAACACCTAAAGAATTGTGAAAGAAATCAACAAAAGAAAATTAAACAAGTTAGTGAAAATTAAAGGGTAAGTGAGAAAGAATAATTGCAACTACAAAAATAAGTATTAAACAAATGCCATCCCTAATAATGGCGCCAACACTTGTTCGACCTGTAAATGTCACAGCATTTAAGTGTAAGTGGACACACGTCGAAGTAAGTATAGTTGATAGATTTAATCTATCGGAAATTTATCCCACGAGGATAGAGTTCTTGATGTTTACTTGTCGAAGCAATGAAAGTTAAAATTAGAAGAATTGTTACTAAGAATGTCAGCACAACTGAATTAGATCTGCACAACTAATCAGAGTTAAGTTGTCAATGCAATTATAAAATAAATTGTCAGAGTAATTGAAAGTAAAATAAACTGTTGTTGATGTTTTGAGAATTTAAATCCAAAAAAAAGTAAAAGTGTGATCAAGTGTAAAGAATCGAGTGGATCACTGATTTCACTAAGTAGCAACGCTAGATGTGACGACAAGGTATTTTATAGATGAATTGTCGCAGTAATAAAGTTCCAATGAAATCATACCAATAACATCTCTCTGTTTAACTAAGACTCAAGTGCCCAGATTTACCACACCTTCCAGTTGTTGGCAATGCCTTGCACTCAAGAACAAGTGACCAGAATTCCTCCTAGTCTCAAGTAACTTTCACTAACTTGCTTGTTAACTTAACTTGTCACCGTAATTTCTAGTGTCGGTAAACTACAATTGCACTTCTGTGTCAAAAACAGTTAAATCCAATAGAAAATAGATGAGAAGAATTGAATAGGAATCAAATTAATCTAACATTGAAAGTTATTTCCATATCAATCAATTGTCAATAAGACTTCATCAGCATTAACAGAGGAATTAATAGATAAATTGAAGCATACTATTCCTAGGCTACTAAGACTATCCCTTAACTACTCCTCTTGTATCGCATCAGGCACTCCTCGTCAGGAGTTGTTGCACACTTGCTCGATCAGCTCACCAGACTCCAGAACCAAGCTTCAAACTTTAGAGAATTTGCAGAATTGAATTCCTTTTACTCTTTGATATCTATCTTTTCTCCCCTTCTTTTATTTATAGTCCCTGGTCACTGTAGGTCCTCCTCCATTCTCAGATCCAACTTCTTTGTACAGCTGTAAGAGTTTGTTGAAATCTAGCTATGCACTCATGCAGATCTGGTGTGATCTTCATGAATCTGCAAGTTGTCTCTACATCTCCAGACACGATCTATAATCTTTATTTGAGGGGACAACGTGTGAAATTTCTGCTTTGGTGCTTCCAGATGTGTTTGCAGTGTAAATTCACTCATACAAATTAGATGTTTTCATGCGATGACATTTCTGGTCGCAATTCCAGGCTAAACTTGTGGCTGCATCTTTGAGCTTTTTTTAGCATTGATTTCCCAAGATGGATCCCTATGTTGACAATTCCACACGCAGTACATATACTGCATATGGCAACATTAGTGCACAAAAAAGATAAAATAATGAGAATTGAAGCCACATAATCATTGAGTTAGAAAATGTAAAAACTAAGTATGAAATGACTGTCATGCATGCTTAATATAATACATAAGGGACAATTAACACATAAATTTAGGGGAAAATAAGTGTCATTTCAAATGCTATCAGTTTTCTTTGGGATTTGAGGTTAATCAACACAAGGCAAAATTAGGGGTGGCTAGGGTTTAAGTTAATTGCTTTGAGGGATGTGAAAAATAGTGTGGTGAAAAGGGGTTTATATTGGAAAAGATTAGGGCAACCTGTAGCAAAATTTTAACTACATTAGGGTTACTTGGAGGGCAAGCAATGGGAGTGGCAACAATTGCATGGGAATTTTCCATCATTTTTGCTGTTTTGGGCCTTAGACTCAAACTGTACTTATAGACTCAACTTAAAAAAAATAGATTGATTAGTACTTGGGCCAAATTGACCCCCTTTATTAAATATAAAATAATTAAATTAAAATTAAAAATAATAATAATAATGAAACTTAAAAATTTCAAAACCTCTTAACAGATTACATTAAATTAATTCCCAGGAAATGTTGGAGGGGTCACAATGGTCCTGCTTAAGTTCCAATCTCCTTAGACAAAATTAATTAAATGTACTAAGTTAGGAAAAATAAGTTCTATTTATTTATTTATTTATTTACAAATGAGTTCATGAAAAATTAAGGGTCTTTTAGTTTGAACGAGGATTCAACTCACTCAACCTCACCATCCCAATAGTGTTTGAGACATTGACCATTAATCTTAAATGTACCTCCAAATTTGTTGTACAACTCAACAGCTCCATACGGATGAACTTTGTAAATGGTGTAGGGTCCTTTCCATCGGGATTTGAGCATTCTAAGAAATATCTTAAGCCTTGAATTAAACAACAAAACCTTTTAAACCTTCTTTAAACTCTCAAGGTTATATATGACTATCATGCCATCTCTTCGATTTACACATCTTGGCATTCTAATATGAAAACAACCTCAACTCGTCCAACTCATCAAGTTGTAACATTCGTTCTCACCGACTTGCTTAAGATCAAAATTCAACTGCTTCAAATCCTAGTGAGCTTTATTTTCCAATTCCAATGGCAAATGACATGCCTTTCTAAAGACTAACTGATAAGGGATCATTCCTAACGGTGTCTTAAATGTTGTTCAATAGGCCCATAGTGGATCATCGAGCCGTCGAGACTAATCTTTTCTACTAGGGTGTACTACCCTTTCAAGAATTCCTTTGATTTCACGATTCACTCTTTCAACTTGCCCATTCGATTGTGGTGATAGGTAATAGCAATCTTATGCTTCACATCATACTTTTCAAGCAAGCACTTAAGCCACTTGTTTACAAAGTGAGAACCTTCATCACTAATGATAGCTCTTGGGGTCCCAAATCGTGTAAACACATGCTTATGTAGGAATCGCATGATTACCTTAGCATAATTTGTAGGGTATGCTTCGACTTCAACCCACTTGGATACATAGTTCACAACAACCAAGATGTACTTGTTCCCGTATGAAGAAGGAAACGGTCCTAGAAAGTCAATGCCCCATACATCGAATAATTCAATTTCCAAAATGTTTGTCAAGGGCATCTCATTCCTCCTTGATATATTTCCGGTCTTTTGGCATCTATCACAATTCTTCACATATTCATAAGAATCTTTAAACAGTGTAGGCTAAAAGAAATCCGCTTGTAAAATCTTTACTATAGTACGTGAACCACCAAAGTTTCTCGCACTTGGAGATGAATGGCAATGATATAAGATCTCGACAATCTCACTTTCGGCTACACACTTTCTGATTATGTTATTTGCACATTGCTTAAAGAAAAACGGATCCTCCCAAAAATAATATCGACTACCATGAATTAATTTCTTCCTTTATTGGTATGTCATTTCTCGAGGAATTATTCCACATGCAAGATAATTGGCAAATTCAGCAAACCAAGGTGTTTCATGAATTCGACTTACCTTAAAGATGTGCTCATCTAGAAAATTCTCGTTCATAGGAATAAGTGGATGAGTTACCTTATTTTGTTCCAACCTTGACAGATGATCAATTACGTGATTCTCGACACCTTTTCTGTCTTGGATCTCAAGGTCAAATTCTTGGAGTAAGAGTATCCAATGAATTAGCCTTAGTTTAGCATCTTTCTTTGTGAGTAAGTATTTAATGGTCACTTGGTCAGTAAACATTGTAGCTTTGGTTCCTATAAGATTTGAACGGAACTTGTCAAAGCAAAAACTATAGCAAAGAGTTCTTTTCAGTTACCGTATAATTGAGATGGGCTCTCGTCAAAGTTCTGCTTGCATAGCAGATAGGGTGAAACACTTTATTTCTTCTTTGACCCATCACAGCTCCAACGAAAAAATCACTTACATCACACATCAACTTAAAAGGTGAGTTCTAATCGGGTGTAACGATTATTGGGGATGAGATTAACCATCTTTTCAGATCTTCAAAAGCTTCCAAGCATACTTTGTTGAAATCGAACACTGTATCTTTCTCTAACAACAAACACAAAGGTTTACAAATTTTTGAAAAATCCTTGATAAACTTTCGGTAAAAACTAACATGGCCTAAGAAACTTCTAACTCCTTTCACACTAACTGGAGGCGATAATCTTTCAATTACATCCACCTTTGCTTTGTCAACTTCAATTTCTCTCTTGGAAATTTTATGCCCTAAGACAATCCCTTCCTTAACCATAAAGTGACAATTCTCTTAGTTAAGGACAAGATTCGTCTCCTCGTATGTCTTAAGTACCTTAGCCAAATTACTCAAAAAAACCTCGTAAGTATTACAAAAAATAGAAAAATATCCATGAAAACCATAACAAAACTTTCAACCATATCAGTGAATATTACCATAATGCATCGTTGAAATGTTGCAGGTGCATTGCATAATCCAAAAGGCATTCACCTAAAAGTAAACATACCATAAGGACAAGTAAAAGTTGTTTTATGTTGGTTCACCGAGGCTACAACTATTTGGTTATATCCCGAATAGCCATCTAAAAAATAATAGAATTCGTTACCTACCAGTCGATCTAACATCTTCTCCATAGAAGGCAATGGAAAATGGTCCTTCTGAGTGGCTTTGTTCAGCTTTCTATAGTCAATACAGTTTCTCCAACCCGTAATAGTTATCGTTAGAATCAACTCGTTACATTCATTCTCAAAAATCGTGATTACACCTTTCTTTAATACACATTGCACCGAACTTACCCACAAACTATCTAAGATGGGGTAAATGATTCCTGCATCTAACCACTTGATCACTTCCTTTCGCATTGCCTCTTTAATGATAGGATTCAGCCTCCTTTGGCCATCGATTCAAGCTCGCTCAGCTTCTTTTAAGATAATTTTATGCATGCAAAAAAAGGGCTTATACCTTGAATATCAGCTATGGTCCAACCAATTGCTTTCTCAAATTTCCTTAAAACAACAATTAGTTGCTCCTTTGGAACTTTCGTCAGTTCTACTGAAATAATCACAAGCAAAGTAGAACAGTCACCTAAATAAATGTATTTCAAATGAGAAGGAAGTACCTTAATTCGAGTTTAGGTTGTTCCTCGATTGACAACTTGGGTTGCGCATATTCATGAGCTTTTAACTCCAACGGTTCAAACCGTGCTGATTGAATATAGTTCACCGGATTGGCTTCCATCAAAGCCATGTTTTCTTCACCTTCTTCATCTTTCAAAGGGTCAAACTCTAAGGCATTCTCTAATGGATCTTATAACCCCTTCACTCGGCCTAGAAGATATGGCCGAATTTAGAAGGTCACAGTTGTAATTTTACCATCAAGTAACCACTTAAAACATAAATGCATTATACTTTTGTAATAAAGTAACAGTAAAACAAATCATCTTCCATTATTATAAAGAAACTCAGGAGTTTATAAGTTTGAATGTAATAAAACAGTTTATTAAAAATAATTTGGATCAAATCTATAAATGCAAGTGAAAAGTATACAAAAAACTCAAAAACTCAAGTTCGCATTTACATCACAATTCCCAAATACTATGAAAACTAAAATTGTTTGAAAACTATAAAATAACCCATACTAAAAATAAATGAATAAAATCGAGAGATGTTCGAGTACCAAGTTGCGTAGGTTCGACTAAATCTATAAGAGAAACTAAGGGGAATGAGCTAAAGAGCCCAATGTGTCTCTAAAGTGCCAGCTAACACAACAAAATATCATAGAGATTTTCACAAAACATTTTGAAAGGCACATAGTATGTCACAACACAGATGTAACAAAATCACATACACAATGCAATACACCCAAATCTCCAGCACACCAACACAGTGGAGTGGTTCCGCAGAACCCTTCCCCATCCAATCATCACCAATCGCAGTGGTTTTAGTATCAGCCATTTAAAGGGGTGATAACCACGTCTTCCACCATACAACCCAACCCATGAACACTCAGTAGCATGATGTCACATGTATCGCAATCTCAACGCTATCTCATGATATTAAATCAAGATTCACAATATATTAAATACGATATAAATATCCAATCTAATAGATATGTATGTAATATCAACATGCTATCACTCAACATAGATCAAAATCACACAAGGTGTGGAATACCGTCTCATAACAAACATTTATCACAGAAAGAAACACACAATAGTATGTAGCACAAACAAAGACACACCTCTAGTGAGAAAAAGCTCTAACGTCATGGAGAACGCCTTTCATGCTCATCTCTAACTCCGGGTCTAGCTGAATTAGAACCTAGGAGAATAAACTATACATTAAAATTTATTAGTATGCCATCTACTAAACACAACACTAAATCGAATAATGAATACTCATGTGTAACTATTAGAGCTTGTGCAGGGGTAGTCTACACAGGTGGAAGAGGTAACTCGTCGGCCTCAGAGTCATGATCACCTAAACAAAGTATAACCCAAGTCAAACCCAAAATTCAACTCTCTTAAAAATTACTAGGTACAAAATACTTGTAAATAGTAAAACGTGGCTTTCTGGTTTGAATTTGACGAAAGAGATTGCGGATTTAGAATCAAGACGTCAAAAAATTTCAAGTCAAAGTGGTTAGAAAAAGTCAACGGTCAACGAGTCAGGTTAACGGTTTGGGTCAAAGGGTCAAACCAATGGGTTTAAGGTTTGGGCTAAAGGTTGGGTCTTGGTTTGGGCTAAAGGTTTGGGTTGATTCAAATGGGCTCAAGGTTTGGGCTTGGTTTTGGTTCATTGGTTTGGGTTTCAATTGGGTCACTCATTTGGGTCATGGCTTGGGCTTGATCAAGTGGCCCAATTTCTAACCTTTTGCAATAATGGAGTTTACGATTTTCTTAACCCTCTTGACGGTGTCGATCACTAATCACCTCGATGGAATGTTGCAGCTCAGCAAAAATGGATGGAAAAGGGAACCACAAAGAATGACCCCAACATGAGGACATCTTGACACACCAAAAGCGGTGGCGTGAACGGTAAACAGGGCAGTGAAAGGGAGATCCGAATCGATTCTCACACCGATCTCACGAACTGCGAATAGTGAGAAAAAAGGGGTGGTGGGTTTTGCTCACGAGACAACGTGGTGTGTCGTTGGGAGCACCAAATATAACCTATCTTTAAAAATATCGAAATTAATAGTAAAAAGGAAGTAGAGTCAAATCCTTAGGGACTGGAATGTTGCAGAATCTTGTATGTTGAGATCATAGGTGAAATCGTGCCCAAGAAAAGTGTCTAACCTGGAGAAATAAATAAACAAAATTAAAAGAAATGAATGATTGAAGGTTTGAAATAATTGAAATTGCAAAAAAGTAAACAAAGTTGAGAAAATAAGGGTTTTATCGATTTCGAGAGTTCTAACCTCTGGTTATCTTGATTCCTCCTTGGTTCAATCATAAACTTTTAGATGTTTCTTCTCATGACCAAATAAGTCAGTTATAGTGGAAAAGGACGCCTACAACCACTAGCTCCAATTATAGCTTTTTAGAGTAACCTAACTCTCGCCAACTGTCGCTCCAATGGGACCGTCTTACACTAGATCATCTCTTCCTAATGACGAATTCTGTGCCATTTTGTCTCTTTAGCTTGAAAACCTCTGACGCAGTAAGTTAGTGAGCTGACTCTGCAACCTTCTCAAATCACACAAAGTGGCCAGCTTCATGTAGAATGAAAAGATTGCTTTTGAAGGGACTTGGACAGAAGCATCAATCCCGTAATGCGAAGAAATGATAAATACTTGGTTAAGAAGGGTTAAGTGTGGGTTCTAAGCCTCATGAAATTTTTTGGAGGAATGTTGATAACCTTCGGCTAAAAGGGTTTAGTTGCTCATGCTTTTTGGGAGAAAACACAAGCTTAATGAAAATAGAATTTTTATTAAAAGAAAATGGCTAGGGTTTTTAGGAGATGGAGGATTTTATAGAAAATTGAGAAGTGAATAATTCATATGACCCTGTCCCCTACTTATAGTACATGGAAATTCCTAGTTGGATCTAATTTAAACTCTAAAAAGATAATTAGAATTAAATCTAAACAGTAGTTCCCTAGTTGGATCCAATTTAAACTCTAAATTGTAAACCTTAGAAGATAATTTAAAACTAAATATAAACAATATCATAATAATAATCCTAAATATTAATCCTAAAAAATAGAGTTTAAACTTAAATAAAATTTATGTCCAATAAATATCTTCTCAAGTCTTCCACACTTTCACACTTTTGGCACTTTCTCTTCCACATTCATGCTTTTTGCCCCAATTTTTTCTTTTATCTTCAATTTAGTCCCTACAAGATAAAAGAATCATAAATAGCCCAAATTAGTCGGATCATACTCAAAAAAATAATATATATATATATAATTAATATTCAAAAGTATGCCATTTTAGAGTGTTATCATATTCCCCTTACTTAGCCCATGCTTTCCCTCAAGTATGGTTCCTAATACAAGTAATTTAAATTTTACCATGGAAAGAAGTATCACTCCAAAGTTTTACAAACAATTAAGCATAATGCATATGAAAATCAAGAGAACCTTTAGCTTGATGTAAGTAAAATCGAAAAAGTACTCAAATTTAAACACACAAAAATTAAATTGACTTGAATTATTTCATGAAAGTTATGTAATTTACAAAACTTACCTAGACACCTATTTGTTCACCCTTAGTCTCCAAATTTAATTCTCTTCCTTTTATTTTCTCGATTTTCTTTTTTTTCTTTTGTTTAAGAATATATTGACCCTTTTGACCCGAAATGGAATGAAAACCCAAGTACCTCATCCTGGTTACTCAGCCCAACACACTCTCAATTTATTATCAAGTTTTTTTTGCTTAAGAATGTATTGACCCTTTTGACACGAAATGGGATGACAACCCAAGCACTCCATCCCGGTTACTCAATTCAACATACTCCTAATTTATTTTCCCATAGTTTCGGTTAGCGGAGATTTACCTAACACGTCACACAACCTTTTTACGAGAAGTAGGATGACAACCCAAGCATCCAACTCGGGTTACTCAGTCAGTTACATTTTAAGTAGTGCTCATAACCACGAATTCATCAAATTTTTCCTTTTTTCGGACAACGAATTTTAGTTTTGGAGGACTAGGCAAAACAATCAAGTGTCAAAAATAAGTTTTGGCAACCACCTAGCAATCATGAAAATAAATTTAGCATGCATCTACATTAAATGTCCTTTTTGTACTTAGACTCAATTGATTTTTTTTTTGAAAAATAATACCTCAAATATTATTAATACGAATCAAAGAGAACAATGTTTTGGATTTCACTAGGAAAATCCAATTTAAAAAAGAAATTACATTTCCTTTCTAAAGCAATTTTACTTAAACTGTGGGCAGTTTTATTACACACGCGGTGAACCCACTTTCCAGAACAAGAATTAAAATTTTCAAAAAGGTTCTGACATTGACTCAGCAAGTGTCCAATTATCGAGACATCAACAGGCTTTTTATTAAAGCGGTTTATTATTGTCGCGCTGTCCCCCTTAAAAACCACATTGTCCCAGTTATTTTCACTAGCCCACATGAGACTTTGCATGATAGCCAAAGCTTCGGCCCAATTGGAGTTCGCCACGTCATCTTGAAAAGTCATCCCTCCACCATGCACAAAACCATCGTGATCACGTAAAAGGAAACCAATACCTGCCTCTTGATTTTTCCAAGCCGCATCAAAATTAATTTTGATGGAGCCAACAGGGGGTTTCATCCATCAAACAAAAGAAGCACCTCAAGGGATCATGGGTTCGTTGTACAAGTTATGGAGACGAAACTCATCATTAAAATTCACAACCCTTTCCCACTCTACTTTAGGATCGTCCAGCATGCCTCAAAATAACAAATTGTTTCTAGCATTCCATGAGTTCCAAAGCACAGCAATCAGACACTCAAATGCTTGTTTGTCAACAAGCCTCATGGAACTCTCGAACCAGTCAATCCCAGTCTCCCATTCAGCCGAGAGGATGCTCCCATCAATCCCTCCGATTCTCAAAATAGCTTGCTCGTGGTCACAATCTCTGAGGGCATGTATAATAGTCTCCGTAGCATTCTTACAGTGAGGGAAAAGCTTATCATGCTTAGGTTTAATGGAAGCAATCTTGCCATTGGTAGGAAGAATATTGTGGCCAATTCTCCAAGTGAAAAATTTAAGCTTGGGGGGGAGCTTAAGCTTCCAGATGAGCCACCAAAAGAACCTGTGAGGGCCAAATCCCACCTTTCTTAATATCAACCAAGAGTAACCCGACTTTATGGTGTAAATGCCCGCGGATCGTGAAACCAAATGACTCTATCCTTAAGGCTGTTTGGAAGCGAAGGAAGCTGACATATCTTCCTAGCCATCTCGTCACCATAAAGCGCCCTGACCAGATCCCTATCCCACTTGCACTCATTCTGTAGCTAAAGATCTCGTACAGTTTCGAAATTATTATCAGGTCAGAATGAAGCAGGGAACTACCCTCCAACCTTTCGAAAACCCACCGTTGGTTGCGAATGTTAATGCTTCTCCCATAACCCACTTGCCACCTAAACCCAATCCTAAGCGCATTCATAGCCATGCACATACTGGACCAAAGATAGGACGGCTTTTCAACATTCTTAGGGCAAAATGGGTCTCCATCCGAGAAATATTTTGAAGAAAGGATGTGATAACATAACGTGTTCTTGTTGTTGACTAACCTCCAAAGTTATCTTCCAAGCAAAGAAATATTAAAAAGGTGCATCTCTTTAAAATCGAGACCTCCCATACCCTTGGGCATGCACACCGTATCCCAACCAAGCATAGCCCACCCACAGCCTTGCTTTTTGCTCTCCCACCAGAATCTATGTGCTTTAGCTTCCAAACTGTCAATGATGCCCCTAAGTAACATGAACACCGAGAAAGGTTAAGTTGGCAGGGATTGTAAGACTGCCTTGGAGAAGACTTCCTTGCCACCTCTAGACAGAAGCCTCTTAGATCCCTTTTTGATCCTGTTAGCCAACCTGTCCACAAGAAATTGAAAAGCATCAGTTGTATTTTTCCCTACATACAAGGGGAGCTCGAGATAATTATCCATTCTTTTAATAGTTTTAGGAGTTTTAGCACTAAAAAGAAGAGATGACTTAGCTAAGTTTATTTTTTGGCCAGATACAGCTTCAAAGGTTGCCAACACCTCCCGCACAAACTCCACCTCACTTTGCTTGTTTCTTATAAATAGTAAGGCGTCGTCCGTGAAGAACAGGTGATTTATTTGGATGCTATTCTGGCTCACTCGGGTCCCACGCATAAGACCTACATGTTGTGCATTGATTAGTAATCTAGAAAGTGAGTCCATGCAAAATAAAAAAAGATAGGGAGATATGGGGTCTTCCTGTCGAAGGCCGTGCTTCGGATAGAAGGTCTCTGAAAGCTTCGAGTTGCACTTCACCATATAGTGTACCGATCGGACACATCCCATGACTTGAGACACCCACGACCTATCAAAACCCATACACAGTAGAATCTTCTCAAGGTAGCTCCACTCCACGCGGTCATACGCCTTGCTCATGTCGAGCTTGGTTATGAACCCTTTGTTGGGGCCATTCTTAGCACTCTACATATAATGGGTTAGTTCATGAGCAATAATAAAATTGTCATGGATCATCCTACTTGGCGTAAATGCACTTTGGTTGGGGGAGATGCAGCAAGGGAGAAGCAATTTGAGACGGTTGGCCCAAACCTTGACAACCATTTTATAGATCACATGGCACAAGCTTATTGGCCTGTATTTAGTCATGTCCCTAGCATTGTCACCCTTAGGAATAAGCACCACAATGGTATCGTTAATATCCTTAATGCTACGTTCTCCAGCCAACTTTTGCTTACAATACTATACCACCTACTGGCCAATAATGTGCTAGTTCTCTTTGAAGAAAAGACCAGGCAAACCATCACATCCAGTGGCTTTCCTAGGGTCCATCTGGGATAAAGCTTCAACAATCTCTTTGTCCTCCACAAGCTTTATAAGGGTGTCGTTCATCTCTTAGGTGACGCACCTAAGGATGGCCGACATAATTTGCTCCCATTCGAACTGCCCACAGACTTGAAAAGGTCCACGAAGTACTTCTTAGCCATATTACACACAACTTCTTGGTCAGTAACCTACCTATCCTCCCTATCTAATAACCCCTCGATCTTGTTTTTTTATTCATGTGAGAAGCACGGACATGAAAAAAATGGGTGTTCCAGTCACCCTCCTTCAACCACCTAAACCGAGAACACTGGGCCCAGTAAGTCTCCTCTGCGTCGTACAGTCTAGGCCATCCGTAGCTTTGCGATACTTCCTTCAGTTACTTGTCCCTCAATCATCTCCTAGATTTCCCCACAAAGATCTTTAACGCGACACTTATTGCCATTGTATCTACCGCGCTGCCAGTTTCCAAGGGAGGCACTAACCATCTTGCACCCCTGCAGAACATCACCAGAACCTTTAGCCCAAGGCTCACGGATAATAGCTTTAGCTTCCCTGTCTTTGGCCCAGCAGGCTTCAAATCGAAACGTCAGCCTCGGGTCCCTGATCGAATCCATGTGTTTCCTCCCGAAAGTGTTTAATAGAATCGTGTCGTGGTCAGAGTTGGCCTATCGAAGAACATTCATGGACAAGAACGGATGATGTCGAAACCAACTAGAGGACACCACATATCTATCAAGTCTTTCTTTGATCATCCCCTCACCTTGATGATTATTGGTCCACGTAAACCAACCAATATCCGGTTTCACATCAACCAGGGCCAAGTCCATCAGCATTTTGCCAAATTCTTCCATAACAGTGCGTGCCTTGCGTCTACCCCCATATTTCTCCGAGTCATCCAAAATTTCATTGAAATCCCCCTATGATCCACTCTAGATTGACTCGACTTCCTATCTCGCGAATCAGCCTCTATGTAAGATGTCGTTGCCCTAACTCGGGATGGCCGTAAATCGCCGTGAAACGAAAGCTATCCATATTCCTGGCATGAACAAGCATGTCCACATGATTGGGAGAGTAAGACTGAATGTGCACTCCTATTTCATCATCCCACAAGACCACCAAACCACCTCTTGTTCCGTTAAGATCGACAACAAAGCAACCATGCATATTACATCTTCTTTGTATTCTGTAAAAAACAACACTTCTCATTTTTGTTTTGCTTAGAAAGACAATATTGGGGAGATTGGCAGCGAGAAGTTACCTCAACTCTCCCACTATCGTAGGGTTCCCCAACCCACGATAATTTTAACTAAGGAGCTTCATGCCTCTCGACGGGGCTGGTCACCAACCACCACCTAAGAAGGAGACGAGCCTTCTTCCTCCTCACTGTCCTAGCCGGGCTAAGCTCATTGCTCGCCATATTTCCTTTATACTTTTTCCTCTTAAGTCAACTCCTCCCTTCTTTATCATGTAGAGCCATTAATGGACGCTTTTTCGAGGGAGAGCCCGACACCTATGCCTCTTCTGATGATCGCTCGTCCTTAGCAACATTCTGCACCACCACAAGTGTATTCCCACCAGGCTCCAAAGTAGTAGTCTCCCTTTCATTGCCTTCCCTATCTCCTATAATTTTAACACCATTCCTTAACCTTCCCCCACTTGAGACCGAACCAGAAAATTGCACCCTAAACCAGCGTTCATACTGATAGTTCTTCGGATCCTCCTGTTACGCACCTTCAGAGCATTTCTTTGTGCTATGACCAATCCAGCCACATAGATAGCAAAAAATCAGCAGTCTCTCGTACTTGATCACCCCCGTTACCACCTACCCCTTTTTATCCATAAAGCATGCCACCCTACGCAGGGGTTTTGTCGTATCCAGCAAAACTCTTATCCTCATGAACTCCACCCACCCACCCCCATGATCCCTCTAATCTATACCTAACACCCTCCCTATAGCACCCTCGATTTCTATAGCCACTCTTTTGTCCATTAGCTCTATAGGGATATTGAAAATATGCATCGAGAAAGGAACCATTTGGAAGTTATACTCTTACCTGGTTTTGTCTTTAACATATGGGACCATAGATAGAATGTGCTGGTCGAACAGCCACGGAGCCATACCAAATATCCTATCCCTATCCTCCAAAATACTAAATTTGATGAGAAAGCAACCAGAGCCCACCTCCACGAAGTTCACCCACTCCTTCGTGTACCATAACGAGTGTAGCACCTGGTACATCGCCTCCCTGTTGACCATTGCTTAAGTCAGCAACTTCCCCATTGCCCATGCTTCCCACCCTCCTTCCTCCATTGAAACCAAATCCAAAGTGTACAAATTTCTAGCCTCCTCATCAGAGAATTTCAGTTTGGCCAACATCTCTCTGACCTCTTCATCCATAATGACCGGAGTACTCCCACCCCACCCCTGCCACTAGCCAACTGCTTAATAAGGCAAGAAAACTAAGAAACGAACTCCCCAAAAGTAGCCCCCACCAAAAAACTCCAGCAAAATCTAGAAACAAGCCAAGAAAACCCTTGAAAATCAAAGAAAAAAAGAAGGAAAAAAACAAAAGAAGAAAACCAAAAGCACAACGCACGAAAACATGAGCCAAAATAACCCTACGCAACCTCTAGCAAAGACAAAAGACTAAGAGAGAGATTACATAGAATATGCGAATTCATGTAAAAACATGCAGAAAAAGACGTAAAAGAAAATAAAATGAAATAAAAGAATTCAAGAAAAAAGATAAAAAAAGGAAAAGTCAACACAGATATTGGCAAGCAGCCAGTTCTACAACCCCCTCCCTATCGACACGTGACGGTAGGCCCCTTTTGTGCAGCACACAAATCATAATCATGAGCCGTCCCGTCACCAAAACCAACCTATACAGTAGGAACCCCACAACCCTCCAGATTAAAAAAAATCCCATCCATAAAACCTGGCAAAGCAAGAAGCAAATCTAACACAAAGCAAAGCCTATCTAATGCTAATGTCCCATGACTCACTTCCAAGAAAACTCCAAGCACAAAAGATCACTGATGAACATAACCAATAGTAAAGACGATGCCAATCTTGATAACAACAACGAACATCCCCATGAAACAGGCTCCAGAAAAGAAAAGATAAAGATGAAAAAAAAACAAAAAACCTTTCACCGCTAATATAACAGTGGACACCACAAACCACCGCCCCACTCAATCGCAAAAATGAGAATGGACAAAAACAAAACAAGAAAGAAAATCACTTGAACCTTGGAGCAAACCATGCGCTAGACTCTATCAATTTTACTATAAGTAAGATAGGGTTATCTTCATTAATCATAATTATGTCTACCAAATAGAAATAAAATAGTGGAGACGAAATCAATCATAGCAAAATCATAACTAACTTAGCAAAAATAATAAGGAACGTTTCACCCTACTTAAAACGCATTGCCCTCAATGTGTAAAATAATATGAATAAATACGATGAAAAAGAAAGGGCTAAGAATACTCCCCATGTCATTTCTGTTACTGTCGTTCTCCAGTAAATTTGATTCCTAGATTTTCCTAGACATAAGAAATTTATTAAAATGCAAGAAAAAAATTAAAACTAAAAATAAATAAAAATAAAATTCGGTTGCCTCCCAACAAGCGTTTGTTTAACGTCGCTAGCTTGATGATCGAACTAGTATTTGGGTCGTTCCAACTGAATTTTTTAATCATATGGGCTTGGAAATTTGGTGCTTGCACAACAAAAGGTAAAAGTTTGGTATTCATAGGAAACATTAACTCATCAACAAACTCACAACTTGAATCCGAATTGAAATTATCATCAAGCAATTTTTCAAATTTATTTTCATGAAGTGATTTGGAAGTCTTTTCTGCAAGGATTCAACTATATCGACACGATTTACGTTCAAGATTTCACTAGGGTGATTGATGGTATCGTAAATATTAAACTTCACGATCTCCCCGTCAGACTTCATCATGAGGGTTTCGTTACACATGTCAAACTTAGTACTTGTGGTACTAAGGAAAGGTCGCCCCAACAAGATTTTCAAAGACCCAAGAGCATTATCCTCTTCCATTTTCACCACATAAAAATCTACAGGAAAGATAAGTTCATTGACTTTCACAATACGTCCTCAATGGTTCCTTTGGGATGCAAAATCGACCTGTCCGCCAATTAGATGATAACACCTATTTTCTTTAAAAAACCCGTGTTAAGTGATTCATAAATAGAAAAAGGCATTATATTTATAGAGGCCTCTAAATCACACATAGCGTTTCTAATTTTTAAGTGGCCTATTTTGCATGGCATTACAAACATGCCCCTATCTTTACATTTTACTGGCATCCTTTGTTGCAACACCGCAGATACATTCTCACCAATGTTTACCTTTTCGTTTCCAGTCAATTTTCGCTTGTTGGTGGAAAGCTCCTTAAGAAACTTGGCACCATGGATTTTGTTTAATGGAATCCAACAACGGTATGTTTACCTCAACTTTGTTGAATGTTTCAAGGATTTCTTTTCCCTCCTTACCTTTCAGATCTTATTTCAATCGTCTTGGAAATGAGGGTTGAATTCTGGATAATAGAGGTTTTGTTCGAACCTGTTCGTCGCTTTCTTACTTTTCCTCGGTAGAATCTTGGCCAAGACTTGTGTCAAGATTTGGTTCTAGTACTTACCCACTTCGTAGCGTCACTACGTTCGTGTTTTATCTTGGGTTAGGTTTTGTTTGTGATGACAGCCTACCTTGTACGCTTAATTCAATTGATGTGGTCAACTCCTTTATAGATGCCTTAGTTTTCTTTTGAAAATCTATAGTTTATTGTTGGAAATCAAGCACATTAGCAGCTAATTTATTTACTATGGCTTCTAGAGAAGTACCTGAATTTTGCACTTGTTGTGGGAATCAATTTTGGTATGGCTGGTTATAACGTGAATTCGCCCGATAACTCAAGTTAGGATGGTATTTCCATCCTGGGTTGTATGTAATGGCGTAAGGGTTATATCGCCTTTGGGGTGGTCCAGGGAAGTTTCCCACAGCATCCAATTAGGCTATAGAATCGTCATACCAACTAGGGCATGTGTTGGTTGTATGTTCGGGTACTGGACAAATTTTGCATAGTCAGGTCGATCCTGTTTTTACTACAAAAAGAGAGCTCATGATATTAGTAAGTCTATCAACTTTATCTTCTGAGGTTGAATTTCTTAGCTGGTGAACCCTTTTAGTGGGTTCAAGATTGGCTCAGGATTATTGAGTATTTGCGGCCGTTGTGGATATCAAGTCCCTTTCTAGTTGGGGAGTCCTATTAACCAATGCTCCTCCATTGGTAGCATCTATCATATTCATCTCCATAGGTTCTAGGCCCTCATAGAAGTATTAGAGAAGAGACTGTTCTTTTATACCATGTTGTGGGTAACTCACACACAACTTCTTAAATCACTCCCAATAGCTGTAAAGAGACTCTATATTCTTCTACCTAATCTCAACAATCTCCCTCCTTAACTCGACGACACGCGATGCTGGGAAAAACTTGTTAAGAAACAAATGAGAAAGATCAACCCAAGTTGTAATAGATCCAAGAGGTAGATAAAATAACCCTTTGAGGTTTAATCCTTAGTTACCCCCTGAGGTTTCATACTAAGACAAACCATATGAAATTCTTTTAGATGTTTATGTGGATTTTCATTTTACAATCCACGAAAAGTCGGTAATAACTGGATTAAACCTGACTTAAACTCAAAGTAAGCATCCATAGTAAGATACGCAATGCATACGGTAGTTGATCTGTAGGAGCCTTGGCCATTTACCGAATCGTTTGAGCCACGAGTTGTGGTGCCAAATTTTGATTTTTGTTAACCCTAGCGTTCGACACTTCTTCCGGTGGATCGACTCCTACTCTTTCATTCTAAAGTGTTGGATTAAGGTTTTCGTTTACCCTAGATTCGACTTCGTTGTCTTCTTTTACTTCTGAGGGTGGGCTATGCTTAGTTCCTACCACCTCTAACTGCCTTTTTTGTAGCTTTGTTTCCTTATGATTAACTCTTGCAATCTTTTCAATCTCTAGATCATAAGGGTACGCTAGATTTCCTAGAGCAGATTTGGTCATAAGAGAAAGAAACAAGATTTGTACATTACCAATCCCCCGTAACGGTGCCAAAATGTGGTGTGTCGTTGGGAGTACCAAATATAACCTATCCTTAAAAATATCAAAAATAATAGTAAAAGAGAAGTAGGGTCAAATCTTCAGGGAATGGAATGTTACAGAATCTTGTATGTCGAGATCCTAGGTGAAATCGTGCCAAGAAAAGTGTCTGACCTAGAGAAATAAATAAACAGAATTAAAAGAAATGAACAATTGATGATTTGAAATAATTAAAATTATAGAAAAGTAAACAGAGTTGAGAAAATAAGGGTTTTATTGATTTCGAGAGTTTCAGCCTTCGGTTATCTTGATTCCTCCTTGATTCAATCATAGACTTTTAGATGTTTCTTTTCATGATCGAATAAGCTAGTTATAGTGGAAGAGGATGCCTACGACCACTAGCTCTAATTATAACTTTCTAGAGGAACTTGACTCTAGCCAACCGTTGCTCCAATGAGACCGTCTTACACTAGATCATCTCTTCTCAATGACGAATGCCACGCCATTTTGTCTCTTTGGCTCGACAACCTTTGACACAGTAAGTTAGCGAACCGACTGTGCAACCTTTTCAAAACACACAAAATGGCCAGCTTCACGTAAAATGAAAAGATTACTTTTGAAGGGACTTGGATGGAAGCGTCAATCCCGTAATGCGAAGAAGTGATAAATACTCGGTTGAGAAGGGTTAAGTGCGGGTTCTAAGCCTCATGAACTTTTTTGGAGGAATGTTGATAACCTTCAGCTAGAAAGGTTTTAGTTGCTCATGCTTTTTGGGAGAAAACACAAGCTTAATGAAAATAGAATTTTTATTAAAAGAAAAAGGCTAGGGTTTTTGGGAGATGGTGGATTTTACAGAAAATTTGAAGTGAATAATTCATATCACCCCATCCCCTATTTATTGTACATGAAAATCCCCAGTTGGATCCAATTTAAACTCTAAAAAGATAATTAAAATTAAATCTAAACAATAACTCCCTAGTTGGATCCAATTTAAACTCTAAATTATAAAGCTTAAAAGATAATTTAAAATTAAATATAAACAATATCATAATAATAATCCTAAATATTAATCCTAAAAAATAGAGTTTAAATTTAAATAAAGTCTTATGTCCAATAAATCTCTTCCCAAGTCCTCCACACTTTCACACTTATGGCCCTTTTCTCTTCCACGTTCACACTTTTTGCCCTAATTTTTCCTTTTATCTTCAATTTAGTCCCTACAAGATAAAAGAATCATAAATAGCCCAAACTAGTAGGATCATGCTCACAATATATATAATTAATATCCAAAAGTATGCCATTTTAGAGTGTTATCACAACGGCAAACACAATGGCAGTGGCGGTGTGACACACGGACGACAGTAGGATGTTCGTCGGAGCTTGGTCGAAAAAATAAAGAAGGAGAAGGATTGAGAGAGTTGCAGCTAGAGAAAAGAAGAAAAGAATGGGAGATGAAGAGGTTTAGAGAAATAAAATTAAGGTTTTAAGCCAATTAAAAGGGGAATTTGTGTAAAAGGGCTCCTAATAAATGAGGGTTTTCATATTAACCTCAAACTTTCACCCGTTTCATAATTTAGTCCTTAAGATTTTAATATCGACATAGAATTATAAATAAAATTTAATTAAGTCCCTAAACTTTACTAAAACTACAAATTAGTCCCTAAATGTCATTGAAATTCTAATTTAGTCCTTAAAACCTAGTTTTTCCCATAAATTTTTATTTAAAAATCAAATTAGTCCCTAAATTTCTCCAAAATTCTAAATTAATCCTTAGAATCGAATTAGTGGTGTTACAAATCTTCTTCAAATTTGCTTTCAAAAGAAACCAAAGTTTCTATCTCTTCCATAAGTGAACACTCTTCTGTCGGATCGGGAAATTTCATAGTCTTAAGAATGTTAAATGTTACCTAATCGTTTGGAACTCGCATGGAGAGTTTACCTTTCTGCACATTAATTAACATTCTTCCCATGGCTAGGAAAGGTCTTCCAAGGGTTATTGGCACTTCCTTATTTGCTTCAAAATCTAAGACAATGAAATTAGTAGGAAAAATAAACTTATCAACTCTTACCAAAACATTCTCGATCTTTCCTTCAGGATATGCTAACAATCGATCTGCTAGTTGAAGCGTCACAGTTGTGGGTCTTACTTCACCTATTCCCAATAGCTTGAAAATAGACTTGGGCATCAAGTTGATGCTGGCTCCTAAATCGCGAAAAGCTTAACCACAATAAGTTGAAAACCTTAATTTTTTTAGGGCCTCCATGAAAATGACCCATTTTTATGGGTATTTAAGCTCCTTTTTCTCCTTTTGATGACTTTTCAAATCCCACATTTATTTTCTTTCTTTTTTCTCTCAAACAAAAACTCTCCCATCTCTCCCACTCCTTCTTTTCTTAACTTTTTGACGAAGCTTCGACCACTGTTCATTTCTTGTTCGTGCATCACACCGCCATGGTCATTGAACTCCTCGTCACCTTGCGATCCCTACCATGCCCTTGAACTCTCTTTCACCATCGTCATTTGTGAGAATGATATTGAAGTCGTTTCAATTCTTTCGCTCCGGTGCTCGCTTCGTTGTGTTTGGCTTTGGTGAGCCACTAATCTTGAGTTGGGGGCGTGTGGGTCTTTGTTTCGTGCCCTTTTCAGTGGACGTTCTACCGTGCATCGAGACTCCGATGACGTTGCTGCCGTCAATAGATTGGCAAACCCTAGGTTCCTTTGTTGCATAAGAGAGGAGAGTGGGTTGTGTATTCAACCCAATTTTCAACCCAAACCTAGACCAAATTAATTACCCAAAAATCAAGCCCAGTTATAAACCAAAGCCAAACCAACTAGCCTAACCATTAACCCAAGTGTGAACCCAAACATTGGCCCAATTAGCAACCCCATTTGAGAACCCAAATTTGTGCAAGCCCAAACCAACTCATCACCCAAATGCTTGACCCATTTCAATGAAACCCAACCCGACCCGCTTGTGATTCTACCCGACCTAATCCGTTGACTTTGACCCGCTGACCATAACCCGTTGACTCGACTCGTTGACTTTGACCCATTGGCCTAACTCATTGACTTTGACCATTGACTTTGACTTTGATTATTGACTTTGACTTTGACTGTTGACTTTTTTACCAACCTTACCCGCCATTTTTTGACATCCTAATTCCAATTTCACTGTCTGTTTCATCAAATTCGAAATCGAAAGCTCCGTTTTGCCATGTGCAATTATTTCTATACTCAATAATTTATAAGAAAAGTGGATCAAGGATCTGACTGGGGATATTTCGTGTGTAGGTGATTGCTATTTTGAGAACGACGAGTAACCTCCTCCACTTATGCAGACTACCCCTGCACAAGCTCCGATAGTGGCACGTGAGTATTTGTTTCGATTTAGTGTTGGGTTTAGTAGGTGGCATAGTGATAGGTTTAATGTAAAATTTATTCTCGTAGATTCTTATTCAGCTAGACCCGGTGATAGATCTGAGCGTGGGAGACGTTCTCTTCGTCGTTAAAGCTTCTACCGTTTGAGGTGCGTTTCTATCTATGTTACATATTTTTGTGTGATATTGTTTATGTTGAGTTAATTGGATGATATTGATCTGTGATGTATAGTGGCATGATCTTGTGATGTGTTATGTGATCTAATAGCATTAGAAAAGACCATTAATTTCTCTTTACTTAGGTTGTAATTTGTTTCCATTTTATCATTTTTAGCATTTTTAACTTAGTAACTGCATTTTCTAACTCAGTGATGCTAGGTTTAATTTTCTTTAATTTTATCCTGTTTTTGCTACTAATGTTGCCATAATCAGTGTTCAGTATTGCATCCAAAAATGTCAGTGCAGGAGTCTGTCCGGAAAGATCAAAGCATGAAGGTATCCAAGGTTGTCGCCGCAAAATAGAATCCAAATTTGCGCCCAAAAATGTCACCACAATCGACAACTATATGATGAACACACCATATCTGCGTAAGTGTACAACTGGTATAACCAACTTGTACAGCTAGAGGAAGTTGGATCTGAAAGAAAGGACACTTGTACTTGGCAATGGTTGATAAATACTGATGAGAGAGGATCTTCTAAAGTATTCATCTTTCAGATTTCTTTGACGCTTTAAAATCATTCCTTCAACAATTTTTCTTAAGCTAGCTTCCATGGCAGCTTAACTTCCTTGAGGACGACCTGATTGTGACCGGAAGGCAAATCTACTCTCGACAAGGAGTATTCCTAACTACGACGCAAGAGGAGTATAAGGGAATAGTTCTAGTAGACTAGGAATAGGATACTTCAATTATTTCTATTATTCTCTCTTTAAACACTGATGAATTTTTTATTATTTGAGTTTGAATGGAAGTATAATTTAATTCCAGATCAAGTATGATATCTACTCTATCTTTCCTTCATTGTTACCTTTGGATTTAATTGGTTGACCACGGAAGTGTAATTGCAATCACTGTCACTAGAAAGTGCATCGATAAATTAAGTTAACAAGCAAGACAATGGAAATTGCCTGAGGATTGAAGGAATTCTGTCCACTTGTTCTTGAATATTTTGCATTACTAGCACTAGAAGGTGTGGTTAGTGTGAGTGTTTGAGTCTTTGATAAACAGGGAAGTTGAGGTTAGTAAGATTTCATTGAGCTTAATTATAGCGATAATTTATCTATCATTTACCTTGTGATCACAATTAACTGTTACCATCTTTTCAAGTCAGGGAACCCTGTTTCATTATCACTATTTTTGCTTCTTAATTTTTGTTAAAATTGGATCGACATTTTATTCTCAAACCTTTACTGGATTTTCTTATTAACTTGCTCCGACATTATTCATCACAATCTCCCTTGTTTTAAGTTCCTTTGCATCGACAATTATAAACATAAGCGGCCATCTTTGTAGGATCGATATTTGATAGTTTTAAACCTATCTACTATACTTGTATCGACAGTGTATGCTTGCACATATTTGCTGTGACGTTCATAGCACGATCATGATCGCATGATGATATTGCATGCATACCTAACAATTTGTGGAATACTTAAATACTGTGATTAAAAATATTGTGTACTCTGAGATACATATATTGTATCATGAGATTGAGTTTGAGACTATGATAAATGTGATATCATGCCATTTTGTATTCATGGGATTAGGATTACGATGGAAGACGTGGTAATCACCCCTTCAAACGGCTGATATAAAATCACACCGTGATTGGTGATGTTTGGTTGAGGAGAGGTTCTGGGGAACCCCCTCCACTGTGTTGGTGTGCTGGAGAATGGGTGCTTTGCGTTATGCTTGTGTTTTCATTGCATTTATTTATTAAATGATGTGTGGTTGCTTTTAATGCTATGAATGATTGTGATATTGTGATTGTGAATGTATACACTTTAGAGACACACTGGGCTCTTTAGCTCATTCCCCAATAGTTTCTCTTTAAGATACAGTGGTCTTAGGCAACTTGGTACTTGGAGGATCTCATGTTTTTATATTTTTATTTCATTATTTGAATTATTATATTATTAAATTATTTTAGAATTGTAATGTTAATTTTTAATTTGGGATTTTGGATATTTGTTTAAGGTATTTGATTAATAATTTTTAAGTTTGTAATTATTCAGAAATGTGAGAAATTAACTGTTTTATTATGACTTAATTTATTTACAAATTAAATTATATATCTGCTTTAAATGGTTTCTGAGGGCGAAATTTATTATGACTTAATTTTTACCCTCTAGATTCGGTAATATCTTCTAGGTTGGGTTTTGGGAGTTACATTTAGTGGTATTAGAGTTGAGTTCAACCTTCGAACTGTGAGGCTCACAACATTGGATTTCAAAGATTTTGAAAAGTTTTGGGGTAAACAAAGATTTTTAATAAATTTATTATCTTATAATTTTTTTTCTTGTTTTGAAATTCTAAGTTTAGATTTAATTCGAGACTCTAGTACCGGATCGTAGTTTAGCAATTCTTGCTTTCTGTAGATAATTTACTATGCCACCATATAGGAGTTCTAGAGTCACGACTAGTCACAGTCGAGTTTAAGGCCGTACTGCTAGGTCTATGAGCGATTCTTCGCCTCTGGTGGAATAAGAGGAAAATCTAAATGAGTTACCTAATACTGAGGAGGAAGATAAATAGGATCACATGTTATTTCCAAGGAAAGTGTGGATGGTTTAAGGATAAGACCTATTCAACATTGTGAAAAATGCGAAAAAGAATCCCATTAAGGTCGAAATTGGATATTTTCTGAAAATACTTTAAGTTTGGCTCTAAGAGACATTAAATAAAGGATTATCTAGAAATTATTGAGAAAAACAAAGAATAGCATGTAAGGAGTATTAATGAGAGAGTAAGTTGAAAAAAAAAAGTAGAGAGGAAAATTTGTTGAACAATTATACTCTAAAAGAAGAATGGTGATTAAAAAAATTAGGAAAAGAATTATAGGTGAGTACTAATAAGAAAACATACTATTAGGGAAATAAGAAAAGATGAAGTGATGTTAAGGTGTAAGGCGAAAAAAGGTTTATAAGGAATAAAAATAGTGAAAAGTTGGAAGATTCAGGAAAGATATTAAAATCTAATGGTAAATGAGTATAAAGGAAAATAGGTTACAAGTTGTGAAGGGTTAAACATAAAATAATTTGAAGTATAAATTAAGAGTGAAAGAAAATGTTATTTAGTCCTGTATAGAGATTTAAAAGACGGTTCGTAATTTTTATAGATAAGAATGAGAAGATATATTAAGAATACAATGAGTGTTCTTTAGGAACCTAAAGTCATGAATAATAATAAGATTTAAGAACCGAGCAAGTAGAGGAAAAAATAAATAATAATACTAAAAACTTGTAGGTTTCTAACTAGACTAGTATAGAGATTTGAAAGATAAATGGTAACTTCAGAATAATGAAAGAAATAAAACAGAAAGGAAAAAATTTAAAATTTATGATAAAAGAAGATATGAATGAAAATATAAAGAAATACTTGTGATGAAAAAGAAATTTTAAATTACGAAATAGATAATAGAAGATAAGAACATAATTGACCATGAAAAATAGTGTAAGTACTCTAGAAAGCATAAGAAGGTAGTAAAATGATTTTAAGAATTAGTGAATAAAGAGTGATCCAAAGTGTGAAAAAAATATAGTAAGGTTGTAAATTGTGTAAAATAATAATAATAATAATAATAATAATAATAATAATAATAATAATAATAATAATAAATAAAGGGAAAACTTTGGTAGGAACAGTTACCTCGAGGAGACTATTGACAGCGGTCGAGCCATTAGAATTCTTAGAGGTTTGGAATAAGAGGATTAACTCTGATCTGTAATTGGGATAATCATTGTTTTCTTTGAAAAGAGAAAGAAAAGAAAGAAAGTGAATGATTTATATGAAAACGAAGATAAGAATTCAAGGGCATAAGAAAATAAAGTCTAAAAGAATGTTAAAATAATAATGTTGTGATTAGTATGAGATAGTTGTGATAAGAAAAAAATAGAGAATTAATATAAATGATAAGCTATGTGAATGTGTAAGAAAGGAATTATAAAATCATAGAGATGATTTCAGGAAAACTAAATTAAGAAAAAACTTTTGGTTAAGTTTTTTTTTTTCAAAAACCAAGCCAAAAGGCCACTCTCAACTATTATTCAAACCAAATCCTTAATAACAAGGTTTTGGATTTCACACAGATAATCCAAGTCAAAGAAAAAATTATAACCATTTTGAAGACCGAGATGACTAAGAAAATCAGCCACCTTATTACAATTTCTATTACACCACACCACATTGCAATTATTTAAAGAGAAAAGGGTTTGTCTACACTGTCGGATCATGAAACCCAACGCTGTAATATCCTCTCAGCTACTATTCACTCTATTAATTATTGAAACACTATCACCTTCAAAGCAAATATTGGCCCATGCTCTACTCTTTGCCCACGTGAGACACCGACTAAGACATTCAACCTCTACCCATTCCGCATTTGCCATGTTTGAATTAAAGCACACCCCTCCCCCATGCACAAACCCTTCCTTGTCACGAGCAACAAAGCCCATGCCAGCTTTATTCTCACTCCATGCAGCGTCGAAATTTACCTTCAAGAAACCATGCAAGGGTTTTGTCCATTTCAGCTGTCGAGTCTGCTTGGGAATCAAAGTAGGCTGGTAAAGATTGTGAATACAGAAGTCATTGTTAAACTGAACCGCCCAATCCCACACCACCCTTGGCTCATCCATACTCCCTTTGAACACCATATTATTTCGAGCATTCCAAATGTTCCAGAGAACCATAACAAAGCATTCAAATGCCAATTTATCGAGCAGGTGCATCGTGCTCTCAATCCAATCAACTCCAATCATCCACTCCGAGTCCAAAATACACCCATCAATGGCACCATAGATCAGGACATCTCTAGCTTTAGAGCAATCACGGAGGGCATGGATCAAAGTCTCATCCGCCACCCCATATTTAGGACACAAAGGACTGATCAAAGGGTTAATGGCCGCAATTTTAGATTTTGTAGGCAGCATGTTGTGGCTCACCCTCCATAAAAAAATGCGAACTTTTAGTGGTAACTTGAGCTTCCAAAGAACCCTTCAACATAATCTATGAGGACCATAGCCTACCTTTTTTAAAATGAGCCACGAGTATCCCGATTTCGTGGAGTAAACTCCTTGGGGGTTATGAAACCAAACTATTCTATCCACCATTCTCTTCTACAGGATTGGCAGCCTATATATTTTGTACCCAATGTCCCTAACATAAATCTCCACAACCTTATCCTTGTCCCAAGACGACCCACTAGGCGACCATAACTCGTGAACCAAACTCTAGTTAAAATCATCAGGGTTTACAATCAATGGTCCACTGTCCAAACCCTCAAAACCCCATTGGTGTTTTTTAATATTTATAGATCTCCCGTCACCAACTTGCCACCCAAACCCATCTTTCAAAGCTTTGGCTGCAGCATAGAGACTTGTCCAAACAAACGAAGGTTTGTCACCTTTTTGGGATTGAAAGGGTCCCCCTCGGGGAAGTACTTGGCCGAGAGAACCGCACAGCATAAAGTGTCCCTATGGTTGACCAATCTCCAAAATTTTCTACCAAGAAGAGATAAATTGAACAGTTTAAGATCCTTGAAACTGATGCCCCCATCCCTTTAGGCAAGCATATTCTGTCCCAAGCTATCATAACCCATCCCCTTTCTTTCTTGTTACTGGCCCACCAAAAGTTCTTATAGCAAGACTCTACTTTCTCCAAGATACCTTGGGGAAGAAGAAACACAGACAAGAAATAGGTGGGCACCGATTGAAGGATTGTCTTAAGGAACACTTCCTTACCGCTGAACGAGAGAAGCTTCTTAAACCACCCTTTTATTCTCTTAGCCACTTTCTCAACCATTTTGCTAAAAGCATTAGTTTTGTTTTTTCCCACTACCACTGGGAGCCCAAGGTAGGTATCCATCTTGTCCATAACCCTCATCCCAAGCTTCATCCCATATTGAGTACGCTAGTCCTTAGGAGTCTTCGAACTGAAGAAGAGAGAAGACTTGTCATAGTTTATCTTCTAACCCGAGGCCCGTTCGAACATGTATAGGATATGTTGAAAGTGCTCCACGTCCTCCTTCTTGTTCCTGACAAACAACAAAGTGTCATCAGTAAAAAATAAATGGTTTATGCAGGGGCACCCATAGCATACCCTAATCCCACACATCACACCGTTTGATTGGGCAGCCAAGAGTAACCAAGATAGGGCATCCATACAAAATAAAAATAAGTAGGGTGAGAGAGGATCTCCTTGTCTGAGCCCTCGCTTTAGCTTGATGGTATTTGACAAACTGTTATTGCATTTGACCACATAGGACACCGATTACACACAATCCATCACTCTAGTGACCCAAGCCATCGCAAAACCCATTCTATGAAGAATATGCTCAAGGAATGCCCACTCGACACGGTCATAGGCTTAGTTCATATCAAGCTTAGCCACGAATCCCTTGTTCGGGCCGTTCTTCGAGCTTTGGAGGTAGTGAAGCAGCTCGTGCAAAATCAAAAAATTGTCGTGGATCATTCTATTAGGAACAAAAGCACTCTGATTAGGCGAAATACAGCTAGGCAAAAGGAGCTTCAACCTATTGGCCTACACTTTGGCCATAATCTTATATAAGACCCTGCACAGGCTAATAAGACGGTATTGAGTCATCTCCTTAGGCTTATCAACTTTGGGGATTAGAATGATAATGGTCTCATTAACCTCTCTTACAGTGAGCCCCATGCAGAATTTCCTTACAATAGCTAGTCACTTCTTTTCCTACCACATCCCATTGTTCTTTATAAAACAGCCCCGGCAAGCCATCAATCCCAGGAGCTTTCCTGGGATCCATCTGCCCGAGAGCATCCACCACTTCCTTATTAGTGACCAGGGCCATGAGCGTAGCATTCATCTCGTTCGACACACACACGGGCACGTGATCCAAAACGTGGTCAAAGTCAACAACACCATTAGTAGAAAACAAATCAACAAAATACCTTCGAGCAACCTCGTTAACATCTCCCTCGTTGGTGACCCATCTACCATCTTTGTCCAAAAGCCCATCAATCCTGTTCTTACGTGCACGATGGGAGGCTCTCACGTGGAAAAAGCGGGTGTTCCTATCTCCTTCTCAAAGCTGGTTGATACGGGACCGTTGCACCCAATATGCCTCTTCCTCGTTGTAAATATCCGACAGCTTCTTACGGGCTTGGCGTAGATCTTCAGCACTTTGGTTCGTATTATGCCTATCCATGATGCTATTAATTTCCTTTGTTAAGACATCAAGCCTACCCTTGAAGTCATTCTACTTGGCAAACAGCCACCTTCCCAAAGAAACACGAACGTTCTCCACCCCCTCACCCACATTACTGTTGCTCCTCATCCACGCATTCCTGATAATGTCCTTCGCCTCCACCTCCTTTGACCAGCAAGCTTCATATTTAAACAAAAGCCTAGGGTCCTTCCTGCCACCCTTCGGTTCTCGACCCTTTGAGTCAAGCAACACCGCGTCATGGTTCGAATTTGCCTGCCTGAGCACATTGGAAGCAAGGAAAGGGTGGTTTCTCAACTAACTCATGGACACCAAAAAACAGTCAAGTCGGTCCTTAACTAAGCCCAAACCCCTCCTATTGTTTGACCAAGTAAACCACCCTTTGTTAGGCTTCACATCAGTCAGGGCCAAATCTTTAACAGCATTCCTAAACTCTTCCATGGCCATCCGAGCCTTCCTGTGACTAAACTTGATCAACTATTCCAAAGATGATCGACTAAAGGCCGTTGATTCTTAAAAGAAATAATCAACTTGAAGAGGATTATAAAACTATAATCTAGTCCCTAAAACTCACATTTTGGTCACACAACCTAATAAAATTTCAAATTAATCCTCTAATTTGTCAAAAATTATCATTTTAGTCTTCAATATAAAATTGGGGTGTTACAACTCTCCCCCCTTAAAAGAAATTTCGTCTTCAAAATTTCCTTGGTTCTTTTGACCATGCACTTCATTACTTTTATATTCTTTCTACTTTCCTTCTGAATCAATTTCCTTCACAATCCCACTTATCACACTCTTCTATTGATATATCATTTTTGTGCTTTCCCTTAACTTTTATCCTCATCTATCCAATTCCAATTAAAACCATTCCCAATCGTTTTATCATTTTCAACTTCTTGTGCAATGATATTCTTCGTTTAAAACACTTTCCTTTCCATAAGAATCGACGGCCTTTAGTCAATCATCTTTGGAATTATTTTTTTATAATCATATAATTCCTAGGCTACTCAACTTGCTCCCTTACTCTCCTCTTGTGTCGCACTTAGGATGCTCCTCGTTAGGAGCAGATCTGCCTCCTCTTCTGCGTCAGGTCACCCTTGAGAAGTTAAGCTACCATGGAGACAAGCTTTGAGAATGGATTTTTAGAAGAAAAGCAATCCAGAATAATAATATCCTTTCTCTCTCATTCTCATCAGTATTTAACTGTAGCTGAGCAGTATAGGTGTCCTTCCCTTTAGATCTAACATTCTCTAGTCGTACTAGTTGGTTATACCAGCTGTACAACTCACACATTTCTGGTGTGTTAACCAGGTAGCTGTCTGATGCTGCGACAGTTCTGGGCGCAATTCTAGATCCTCTTATGTAGTGACAACTCTGGACATATTCATGCAACGATAATTTTGAACAGGTTCCTGCAGCGATAATTCTAGGCACAATGCTAAACAAACTAATGTAGCGATATTAGTAGTAAAAATATCATAAATTCAAAGGCAATTAGGATGAGTTCCATTAAATTAGAAAATGCAGTAACTAAATTAAAAATGATAAAAATGTATGCTAAAGATGACCAAATGGGAACAGCTTAAACAATAAGTAGGGAGAAATCAATGGTTCTTTCTAGTACTATCAATCATACATCGGATTAACGTATCTTCTTACTCCCAATCAGAATTAGAATCAGTCCCGAATTAAGCTGCCCGAAGTCACATGCTCCATTATATCCCCTCAGAACAGGCCCGTTGAGTGGAGACATAAGCTTAACACTCCCTTATCTACTCCAAATCAATCCACCTAGAGCCTCATTGCTCGCAAATAACATATCAAAATGGTGAGTACTCGCAAATCCTATGGCATGCCAATTAAATCTAATGGATCCACCATGCTATAATGCCAATATAATCAATCAATCATAACATAATTTCAGTCAATAATGTGCTTAATTTAAAGTGTCAAAATGCTTATGTGAATCATGTAACATTGTCATTTTTACATCAAATTAAATCAAGCATTCCAATTACCAATTATCAATGTTCATTATCAATTGAAATATCAACATACCATGAACCAAAAACTCCAGCATGCAGGCTTAAATAATCTTTATAATCAATCTAATCAAAGCACATAAAACCACTACATGCTCACTTACTAACACTTAATAAATTTTTCATCATTTTGACAAATATAAAAAATCTTGCAAAATTAACCAACCGAAACTTAATTTAATATTTGTAATTAGTAATTAATCATCTAATTAAGCATAAATGAGGGTCAATTTACCAAATTTTCCTTTAATAACACTTACCACACGACTAACGTAACCACAACCAAGTGATCAACCAAGCAAATCCAAGCTTCAATTTCGATTAGCTTGATCCTCTTAAAGATTTGTAGCTTCAATAGAGATAAAATAGATATTAGCACCTTTCAAATGATATATTAAACACAAATTTTCATCAACTAGACTACACAAAATTCTCTCTCAAAGTTACCTTACCTGATTTATAACATCAAGTTGAAAACTATATTCCTCACAAAATCGATCACTCCAACCCTCTTGATAACTTCCAAACTTCAATACTAGACCAAATAAACATATACTAAGCATCAATTTCACATTTAAATCAATTTCACAAAAATTCGAAAAATCGGTTAATGAAGATGATGAAATTCGAATTTCTTTAAATCTCCATACAAAACATGTTTAATCTTTATCAATAAGATCAAAAACCTTTTAATAGATTCATTTTGATAAGGAACATCCATTGATTTGTGGATTTCCTCTCAAAATTCAATAAAGCACCTTAAGCTTTTGGAGAAGATGACATTGATAAAATATCATTTAATTATCACTCAAATCATGTAAATATGTTTCTAATCATCATAAAAATAAGTTTAGGAATAGTAATTCCCTTTGATTTGTTCCAAATCCTTCGATTGAAAATCTTGATTCAAGAATCTTGAGAAATTTCAGAATAATTTTAGCTACTTTTGTGAATAATTTCGGGTGAAAAGAGAGAGTATTTTGAGAAGAAAATTTGTTGAATCTATTTTCTGATGATAGATCTTTAAAACCATGCAAAGAAAACGAATTTTATAGTTCTCTAATCTGATATAAATGGTGTGAAAAGTAGGCTAGATACATTGTTTTTAAAATTGAAACAACCCACCAAAAATTTAAAAATTGGAAAATTTGCCCAATGGCTACTTCCACATTTCCCTTACTTAACCATGATCCTTTCCCTCCAAAATTCCGAATTTAAAGGTTTATTTGCCAAATAAATACTCCAAAATTTCCCTTATTTTACAATTAAATCTAATTTAATTAATATTTAAATTTAACTCAAAATAAGCCCCAATAAAAAATTATTTTAAAATTCTTTTTTCGACCCAAATTAATTATTTTCACTAATAATTATTTAATTAATTTTTCAAAAATATTTTTGTTTTTCGGATTATTGTTTAATCGATTATATATGAAATTGACCTCCTAAATTAAATTAAAAATTACTATTAACCTGATAAATTCCTAAATTCACGCTCGAAACCCCAAAAAAAACTCGAAACTACTAGACCCGATTTAGGGATATTACATTTTGTATAAATGATCATGGATTTATTTCCTAACAGATTGCTATACAATTCAAGTTTCGTTTTACTTCATTTATTCAATCGTATGTTTAATTATATTATTGTGTTTATGATGTTTTAGGAAACCATGAGGAACTAATCCCATTGTGGGGGATTAGGGAGTGAAAGTAAGGCTATTTAATTACTGTATAAATAGAGATTTTTAATCGGGTCATCTGTTTGGAAAAGGAAGAACATGAAACAAACACTAGGCCTGACAACCCTAGAAAGTCATTTAGGTGGGAATGAACCCAAAATTGGTTTTGCCTATCCATGGAGACCTTTTCCCCAAATCGGTTTAGATGTGACATCTAGCGATAAGTAGTCTATATTGAGTCATTATGTTGGTGAAAGATCGAAAGATCCTACTAGGTAATGACTAGTTGATTGAAGCAAAATCCCTAAAATCAATAGTTGAAGAATCCATACGAAAGCGACCTAATCTCCCAAAAGCCGTTTATCGAAATCACTATCTCTTTCATCTACATTGATTTATTTATTCTTTATGTTTTTCGAAACAAACTCTTTTATTTTCATATCATACTATAATCCCTAAAGATTGTGCTAATTACTTCTTTTCTGTGCAGGGATATAGATCACTCTTGCTTAAAGCCTCATTTGGGTATGATCCTCGAAATAATACCAAGTATTTCGTTGTACAAACTATATTACAACCTGACCCGTATACTTGTGGAAGCCGAAAACACACGTCGAACTGGAGTACGATCGGAGGCTGTCAAGTTGTTAGCACCATTACTGGGAGGCAACGCTTTCAGTGATTTTTATTTTTGCATTTCTATTTGGATAATTAGGAGATCTTGAGGTTATAGATTCGATTTTTTATTATTTCTTTTTCTTTGTTTAATCTCAGTTTATGACTCGAAACTAAGGAAACTTGGTAAATCCAATCTCTGAACCTGAAGCATTGATTAGATGAAACCACATAAATGAACAATCAATGCAAAATCCACCACCTGAGGAACGAAGAGAGACGAAAAATCCAATCACTAATCTTGTTGACAACATCGAGGACGTTAGGATCCCTTCACAACTCCCTGCAAACGAACTAATGGCGGAAGCCCAAAGAAATTTGAGGGAGCATTCCATGCTTATCATAAATCTGACACGAGGGAGTAATGCTAGACCAACTATAGCTGCAAATACTTTGAGATCAAACCAGCCGTGATCCAAATTATTCAAAATAATTTACAGTTTAGAGGGACCATGGCTGAAGATCCCAGTTTGCACTTGAATTTTGTTTTTACAATTATGCAATACTTTCCGTTACAATGATATTACTGATGATGCCATTCATCCCAGATTATTTTCATTCTCCTTAACTGACAATGCCTTTTCTTGGCTAGACATGTAGGCACAAGGATCCGTAACTACATGGGATGAGCTCATAGGAAAATTCCTACAGAAGTTCTTTCCAATAGACAAAACAGTCCAACTCCGAAGAGCTCTTTCGACATATCGATAATTCGAGGGCGAATGGCTTCATGAAACATGGGAATAGTTTAAATCTCTATTAAAGAAATGCCCACATCATGTATGCCAGAATGATTGTAGCTGCTCACATTTTATAACGGGTTGGACGCATCTGTCAGATTTGGGTTAGATGGTGCGATATGAGGAACCTTAATGAACAGAACCTATAACTATACGTATGGGTTAATTGAAAATATGGCAATGAACTCTTGCCAGTGGCCTACTGAGAGGTTCACATATGGGCAGAAACCTGCTTCGGTTAAAATAATCCAAGAAGATGACAAGTACCAACAGTTGTTGGAGAGATTAAGCCGAATCGAATCTATCACAGGGGCACCATCATCACAAGGAGAAGATAAGCCTCTCTACTATTAATTTACCAATACTGAAGATGTTAACTATGTTGAAAATAGAGGTGGAAATCTCTACTTGAACACTTACAATCCAGGATGGAAGGATCATCCTAATTTTCTATGGGGAGAAAGTCAAAGAGGAAGTGATAACAACAACCAATCGAGAAATTCAAGTTACCAATCTCCATTCTTGAAGAGGTACCTGAAAAAAGTAGTTCAAAGTGACCATACTGTGTGTGGTCAAAGGTTGGACAGGATAGAGTGAGAAATGCGATCAATGCGAGCGGATGTAAAGCAACTGCAGTTTGGGTGCACTAGTTTTGCGAGATCCTTAACGAAGCTAGAGGAATGGATGGACCAATTGGTGAGTATGGTAGGAGATCTCACTAGGCAAATTGGTACCGGTATCCCTAGCGATACTGAAAATAATCCTCGATGGGAGGGGAAAGAGCATGTAAAGGTGATCGAGTTAAGATCGAGCAAAGTACTGAGTAGCCCAAAAAAGTCCAAAGAGGAGGAGGAACATAGAAAATCACACGAGACTATAGAAATCTCCTCCGAAGATGACACTAAAGTTATATTACTTAAGGAGGTATCGGTATAAGAAACACAAGAAAAGAAAGATGAAATGGCCAAGGAAGATAAAGGTACCACTATTCCATTTCCAAAATGGTTAGAAGAAAAAAAGAAGCAAGATGATGATGACTTTGTAAGTTTTCTAAACCTGATTAAATCATTAAATGTTAACTTACCTTTGATTGAACTTATAGAAAAGGTACCCAAATAAGCCAAGTTCTTAAAAGAGATCATTTCAAGGCATAGAAAAATCAAGGTAGGGGAGAAAGTGGAAGTAAATGTGGCGTGCGTCGCTATTATCTCAAAAAGAATTCCTTAAAAGCTGAAGGATCCTGGCAGTTTCACAATTTCGATCAAGATTAAGAGCCTTCAGTTGAACATAGTCTTATGTGATTTTGGTGCGAGCATAAATTTGATGCCTTTATTGGTGTTTGAAAAACTTGGGAGTGGAGATATTAAAAATTCCCAAGTGACCTTATAACTAGCCGATCGGTCATCTGTGAGACTGAAAGGAATTTGGGAGGATGCGCTGGTCCAGATGAGAAGTTTCATCATCCCTGCAGATTTTTGGTACTTGATTTTGAGGAAGACAGGGATATACTTATCTTATTAGGAAGGCCTTTTTTAGCCATGTCTAGTTTTACCATCGATTTGAACACCAATGAGTTGACGATGAGAATCAATGGTGATGTAGAGATCTTCAAATGTGAGGATAAGATGAATGGTACAGAGAAACATAATGAGCGTTGTCACTTGCTTGACATGGATGGGAGTGAAGAACCTAGTAAGATCCCTTTAATGAACATGGAACGAATTAATAGGTTCAAATAAAAGGATCGATTAAAGAAAATAAAGAAAACTGATGGGAGATGGACAAATGCTAAAAAGAGTTAGACCCGATCAATGAAGGTAAGCATGACGGATGAGTCTGGTAGTAAGACATAAAGGTGGACAAGTGGAACTAACTTTTGTATATTATTGTAGATATTTCTAACACTTTTTTACATAAATAAATAACAAGAAACAGGGGATTGTTGCGACACACGACCTTTCATGTCGCAACATAGGTGCCAGAATGAGGAAAATATGAGACTGATGTCGATCTTGCGACGAAGAACCCCTCATGTCAAGACAAAAAGTACAGATCGAGTGATCACTCAAAATTGAGGATGATGTCACGATGAAACCCCAAGCGTGTCGCGAAAATGAGGGACTGATGTGTTTGTTACGACATAGCTACCTTATGTCGCCACATCGACTGTAACTTTTGCAGGATTGACCTGACCCGACTACGCAACCCGACGGCTGAAATACTTATTTTTCTGAATTTTAACACTTTAAAACCCTAGTTTCCATCCCTTATAAATGCTAAAACATTATTCTAACTCTCACATTACACTCAACTCTCTAAAAACCTTTAAGACCCTAAAATCCTTTCCTTTATTATTTCTTTTTTCCACTTTTCAGGTTTATCAATCTCACGAGCAAGGACGAGCATCAAGCAAGAAAGGGATCACAGCAAGTCAGGTTTAAAGTTCCGACTCAATATTCTTTCATTGCTCATACTTAAAATGCCTCCTAGAAAGGTTAGACAAACCATTGAATTCGAACAATCAACCGGTACGAACCCTTCAAGTTTTGTGAATGCAAATGTAAAAAAATATTATAATGAGCTTCAAGGTAAAACATTCATTCAAGAGAGGGGTTTTGATCCTTTGATGGTTTTATGTAAAGAAATTTGGCCTATAGTAGTACCATAGCTGGGAACAATTTTGGACAATCCTCATTGAACCTGCAGTTATCATCCCATTAGTCCAAGAAATTTATGCTACCTTAAAAGACTATATCTTTAGGACTAATGATGAAACTACTTGGGAAACTTTAGTGATCAGAGGAATTAATGTTGAGGTAACCCCTAAACTTATATGCAAATTATTTGATGCTTCGTATTATGAACATGATTTCTTAGATCAAACTGATCGTAAATCTTTTCAGGATATTGACATGAATGAGGTAATTACCTACTTAACTAAGGGAAAAAGGGAATGGAAATTTAGGACAGACACTAGTATCCTTACTTCTTTTAACCAAGCCATTATGTTTCCAGAAGCAAAGATGTGGATTCAATTTGTATGTACTCATATGAGACCTGCTTTAAATGTTTCTAACGTTAATGCTTTTCAAGCAGTGCTATTGTTTGTAATTTTGTAGAAAAAGTAGGTTTGTATAGGGAAGTGGATCCATCAAAACATGAGTCGATGTGTAGGAAGCCAAAAATTAGGGATTTTATTTACCCACTTAATCACAGCTTTGTGCAAAAGGGCAAGAGTGCCCATGACATCTACTGAGCAGACATTGAAACCTTCAAAGTTCATCATTGGTGATACACTCCTCCAACAATATGTGGCACCTCGAGCTAAACCAATAAAATAAGGGAAGAGGAAATCACGAGATTCACTAGCCAAACCAACTTTATCACAAAGGTTAGCACTAGCCCAATAAGAAGTGGGTGAAGGAAGTCATCCAAAGCTCGATTGAATGATCCAATGGATGCAAGAATCGAGGCCATAATTTTAAGAATTTACTCGGTAAAACGACATTAGAGTCCCCAACTACACACCGAACATGTTTGGGCCAATGAATGAGGAACATGATGATGAGGAAACTGAAGAAGGGCGAGAAAGTGAAGAGGAAGAGGAGGAGATGGACAAATATTAAGGGTTATCAAGTGTTTTAATAATTTATTTAATATTTTTAATTTTGGGATAATTTTGGTTTTAAGACTTGTTTAATTAGTAGGAGTAGAAGTCGAATTTATTGTTGCATGCACATGCTTTAATTTTTATTTAAGACCCCATATTATGGAGACACAACATTTTGAGCTATTCAGGACAAAAGGAGGAAGGACAACCACCATGAGAGAGGAGCTTTCACGATCAATCGAATAACTTCTTTCCTTACTTTTTTAGGTGCTACACATCGAGGACAATGTGTTATCTAAAGTGTGTGTGGGGGTAACATAGGATTATTGCATTTAGTTTTATTTTTAGCATTTTTATTTTTGTTTTGATGTGTGCTTGAGCTTGTAGAAATACAAGTGATTGGTTAGGAGCATGTATAATAGGTTGATTGTATTTGTTGATAAATTTGGCATGATGATGGGAAATTTTTAAATTTTTTAGTATGAAATAATTAAGTTCTATAGGTTATTGATCGCGCTATGAACGTCACAACAATTTGTGCAAGCGAACACTATCGATGCAAATATAGTAGACAGACGTGAATCTGTCGGATTTTGATCCCACAGGGATGGTTGTTTATGTTTATAATTGTCGATGGAATGAAAGTTAAAACAAAAGAGATTGTGTTGAATAATGTCGGAGCAATAAAATAAGAAAATACAGTAAAAGTATGAGAATAATTTGTTGAAGCAATTTAAGAAAATTAAAGAAGTAAAATAGTGATAATGAAATGGGGTTCCCTAATTTGAAAAGTTGGCAAAAAGCTAAATGTGATCACAAGGTTAATAACAGATAAATTTTCACCATAATTAAACACAATGAAATCTTACCAAGCCTGACTTCCCTGTATATCAAAGACTCAAATACTCACCACACCTTCCAATGTTGACAATGCTATATATTCAAGAACAAGTGGATTGAATTCCTTCAATCCTCAAGCAACTTCTGTTGACTTGCTTGTTGACTTAATTTATCGCTGCACTTTCCAGTGACAGTGACTGTAATCACACTTCCATGGTCAAACAATTAAATCCAAAGATAAACAATGAAGGAAAGATTGAAATAGATATCAAACTTGATCTGAAATTAAATTGTATTTCCATACAAATTCAAATTATCAAAACTTATCAGCGTTAAGCAAGAAAATAACAGAATAAATTGAAGTATCCTATTCTTAGTCTACTTGAATCACTCCCTTACACTCCTCTTGCGTTGCATTTAGGATGCTTCACTTCAGGAGCAAGGTTGCATTCTCATCAATGTCAGGTTACCCTCAGGGAATTTAAGCTGCCATGGATGCCAATTTAAAAAGGTGTTTAAAACGAAATTTAATCCACCGAAAGAAATCGAGAAGAAGAAGCTCATAGAAGATTCTTTCTCCTCAATATTTAACAACCACCTCCTAGTACAGGTGTCTTAGATCTAACTTCCTCTAGCTGTACAAGTTGGTTATGCCAGCTGTACACTCACGCAAATTTGGTGTGTTCATTAGATAGTTGTCAGTTGCGGCGACAGTTTTGGGCGTAAATTTAGATGTTATTTTGCAGCGACAACTCTGTACACCTTCATGCATTGATCCTTCTAGAAAGGTTCCTACAGTGACATCTTTGGGCGCAATACTGAACAACTAATGTAGTGACATTATTAGTAAAAACATGATAAAATTAAAGAAAATTAGGCTAAGCTTCACTAAGTTGGAAAATGCAATAACTAAGTTAAAAAGACTAAAAATGCATGCTAAAGATGATAAAATGGAAACAAATTATACCACAAGTAAGGAGAAATCAATGGTATTTTCTTATGCTATCAGTTACACTAAGTATAGATAAAAAAGAAATGTTAGTACCAAATGATGTGAATGATATGAGGAAACAAGCATGCTTGTATATATGATAGATAGTAATTTTGGGATTAGGCGACTAAATTGACATTTGTGCTTATTGAGGTGTTTAGAGATGACCTAAGGCATTGTTTGGATACATTTAGAGCTAAAAAGCTAAAACCTTATTCTAAATTTCCAATTAGTACCCATCTTTGAGCCTTATGACCCTTCTTGATGAACTATAAGATACTCCTCTAAAGCCTAAAAAGACAATTTATGTGTACTCTTTTCTTTGGTTTCATTTTGCACGATTATATACGTAAGGCCATATGTATTGAGCGTAAGTAGACAAATTACGATGGAGGTTGTAAAAACAAAAAGTGAAATAGGAAAATCAATTTTGTGTATGAACTTTAGTATAGCCAAAAAGAGAAAAACAGTGAAAAATCAAAAAGAAAAGAAAAGAAATGAGTAGAGATAAAAGAGGAAAAATTCATGAGTGAGAAAGTATATGAAAAGTGACAAAGTCACAAAAATACCAAAAAGAATAAAAATCTTATCAAGAGAAAAAAGAATACTCACAGGCTAGCTAAAGGGATTTGACTATATTGAGATTTCCTAAGTAGAGAGAAAAAAAAGGTGAGAGAAGGAGAAATAAGGAGGTGAGATAGAATGTGACACTAAAGGGGAAAATAGGGAATAATACAGTGTGCCAAACTGTTTTCGTGCTTGTAGCCCCTTGTGCTTACTCCTTGAATTTCATACCTATCCTAAGCCTCAACACGTTACAAGCCAAAAAGCACTATGTGACTTAAACAACTTTATACATGAATAAATGTGGAATTGCATGATCTCATTATAGCTATCTATATTGTTCTAGGATAATTAAAGTACTTGTATTAGGCATTGATGGAGTTATATTAATAAGACTTTGATGTTTGTATTTCTTGTAACTTATTGAACTTATCTTTTTCTAAACAAGAATGCTAAAGTTACTCACTCATCATGTTGAAATTATTGAGAAATATATAATGCCTAGATTAGATGTTATGAACTTAATCTTTTTATGATATAGACTCAAGCTCCTTTGTTTGCTTTTCTTGCTTTGTTTGCTTTTCTTCTTTTGTTTGTTTGAGGACAAGCAATGACTTAAGTCTGAGGGAGTTTGATCTGTTGGTTTTGTACCTAACAAATTGAACTGGTTTTCACACTTGAGGAGCTTGAAATCAAGCATTTTCCTTATATTTCTATAAAATTTAATTTAGTTTTTTGTTTTTGAATAAAGCGTGTAAAAAGTACAAAAAGTTTGTTTTATTGTCTTTAAGGCTGATTGAGGCCTAAAGGTTAGGTAACATACTTTGTGAGTGTACAGGAGACATTTAGAAGTTGAATAAGTGTGAAGTTGATCACTATGTTACGACATAGACTACTTTACATCACAACGAAGGGATCAGACTTGAAGAAACATGGGACTGACTTTTTTGTCGCGACATATATCAGCTATGTCATGACAACGCTTGTACGATAACACCAAGGGAGTGGATTAACCTCTTTAGCATGACATGGCACCTGTGTGTCATGACATTGACCCTTGGATGCAGATTCTACACTGAGTAAATGGCGTTTCGATCTTTACAATGCCACTTAAACACGAGGAACGACAGCTGACCTAGGGTTGAGGACAACAACCGTCCAAGGCTAAAAATAGGGCCTCTAGCACTAGGGTTTTACACACCTTATACTTTAGCTTTCATTTTACTTTGTCATTTTGTTTTCTGTTTTTAGAAATGAGATTGTACTTTCACATAAAAAATCGTGGATTTATTTCCCGACAGATTGCTATACAATTCAAGTTTCTTTTTACTTCATTTATTCAATCGTATGTTTAATTATATTATTGTGTTTATGATGTTTAAGGAAACCATGAGTGAGGGATTAGGGAGTGGAAGCATGGCCATTTAATTATTGTCTAAACAGGGATTTTTAATTGGATCAGTTTTTGGGGAAAGGAAGAACATGAAACAAACACTAGGCTTGACAACCCTAGAAAGTAATTTAGGTGGGAATGAACCCAAAATTTGTATTGCTTATTGATGGTATTACAAATGACACGTATTTTCTCCCTAAATTTATGTATTAATTGTCTCTTTTGTATCACATTTAATATGCATATTAGGCATTTCATACTTAGTTTTTATGTTTTCTAACTGAGTGATGCTTGGTTTAATTTTCTTTAATTTTATACAGTTTTTACTAATAATGTCGCCACAATTAGTTATTTTGATTGCACCCAAAGTTGTCGCCGCATTATTATTTCTAGAATGCACCCAAGGCTGTCACTGCATAAGTATTCCTCAATTGCACCTAGGAATGTCTCTGTATTGAGTATCAATATTGCGCCTTAGAATTGTCAGCGTAGGAACTCAGCCCAGAAGATTAATATTGGAAGAAGAATGCAGCCATAAGACCAGCTTGGAATTGTGACCAAGAAATGTCGCTGCATTGAAATTGAACCTCAAATGAGTAGACTTAAGCTGAATTTACATTTGGAAGCACCAGCCCAAGAATATCACAGGTGTCGTCGTAATTACGATCTTAGATTGCGACAGCAATGCAGCGACAACCTTCAGATCTCTGAAGAACACACTAGATCTGCATAAGTGCACAGCTGTACTCTAACCAACTGTGACAGCTGTAATTAGATCTAGATTTGAGAAGAGATGTCCAAAAATACTGTGACATTCTACTGACAAATTGCGTCGACATTCTGCAACAGTCCAGTAAACAAATCAGATCTGCATAGCTGTCAATAACGAACTTTTATAGCTGTACAAAGTTGTTGGATCTGAGAATGAAGAAAATTTGCAACTTCTTGAGCTTATAAATAGAGGAAAGAATAAGGAGATAAATATCAAGAGCTAAGGGATTTAATTCTGAAAATTTTTTATGAATTGGAGATTTGAGCTGGAAATTGGGGAACTGATGAAGCAAGTCTGCAACTACTTCTGATGAGAGGTGCTTGATGTCGAGTAAGAGGAACAATTAGGGAGTAGACCTAGTAGTCTAGAGATAGTAAGCTTCATTGTACTCTTTAATTCTTCTTAAACGATGATGGATTTTGATTATATTAAATGAATGCAAGAGTATCTTTTGATGTTAGATCATTTTGATTCTTACTTTACACTACTTATCCGATTATTCTTGGATTTAACCGCTCTAAACACAAAAGTGAAATTGTAGTACACCGACATCGAGAGATACGGTGACAGGTTAGGTTAACAAGTGGGTTAGGTGAGAGCTACTCGAGATTGGGATAAAAACCAGTTACTTGTTCTTGGATACACATCGTTGCTCACACCAAGAGGTGGAGCGATTGTATTTCAGTCCTAATTAAGTGGGGAGCTATTGTTGGTAAGAACTCAAAGGGACTTCATTGTAGAGATAATTCATCTATATTTTACCTTATCGACGCATCTAGCGCTGCAACTTAGCAAGATTCAGTGAACCATTTCTACCCTTTACACTTGGTCACATTTATATTTCATGCATTTTAATATTCAATATTCAACACTCAACATAATTGGATTTATTTTCAGTACACTGACATTTAATCTTTGAAGTTTAACTCTACTTACATTGACATTGATTGACTATTTTAGTGTGCAGATCTAACATATTGCACTAACATCAGTACTCACATTACCTTTAACTTCAGTATTAATTGCTCCGACAATTAGACATTAAGAACCCATTCCTCGTGGCATCGATATCTGCTAGACTTGTCTATCATCTATACTTGCATTGATGTGTGTATGCTTGCACAATCATTATGTCGTAAAAACACCGATCACTTATCCATGAAGACCTTTTCCTAAACCGATTTAGACTGTGACATCTAGCGATAAGTAGTCTTTATTGACTCGTTATGTTGGTGGAAGATCGGAAGATCCTGCTAAGGTAACGACTAGTTGATTGAAGTGAAATCCCCAAAACTGATAGTTGAAGAATCCATACGAAAGCGACCTAATCCCCCCAAAGTCGTTTATCAAAATCACTATCTCTTTCATCTACTTTGATTTATTTATTCTTTATTGTTAAATTAAGCCTTATTGGATAATATGTTTTGATATAACAAATTAAACTGTTGTTGAATAAAAGTAAAGTTGAACAAATTTTTGAAGTCTAAAGGACTTCTACCGATACTTGGTAGGACAAGTCTTGGAAGAACTCAAGGTAGAAAGAGCTTAAGAAAGCTTTAGGATTCTATCGTTAGAACTAAGACTTCTACCAATAAAACTTCAGTTCTACCATACCTTGAAGATTTCTACCGAAACAAGTCAAGTCAGCAGCAAAAGTTCAGCATCCCTTGGATTTCTAGCGATACTCTGATAGGTTCTATCTAATGTGAGAACGAATAGTGCGAACACTAATAATGCAAGCATGGACCTTGCGACCTTGGAAGATGCGAGCACTGGTGTTACGAGCACTCATATTGTGAACACTGGAGCTATGAACACTCATGTTATGAACACATACAACACAAATAGTGATGTTGGGAACACTCGCGTTGCAAGCATGGAGGATGGGCGAGCCTCACACAATCCAATCGAGCTACCTAGAGGACCAATCATGCAAGGATAAGCACAAAAATTTAATTAGGCTGTCACGAGTTTAATTACACAAATTTGGGAACACACTTCATGCATTCCATGCATTTCATACAACCCGTGACAGATCCTGATCCCACGCATCCTCACGTGATCCACATCCTCACGTTTGTTCCTGACAAAGAGTAAAGCATCATCAGCATAGAATAAGTGATTAATACGAGGGCTCCCATAACAGATCCTGATCCCACGCAGGATGCCATTAGTTTGTGCAGTTAACAGCATGCGCGAGAAAGCATCCATGCAAAAAAGAAATAGGTAAGGAGAGAGTGGATCTCCCTGTCTGAGTCCCCTTTGCGGTCTAAAAATTGTGGATAAGATGTTATTGCATTTAACCACATAGCTCACCGATTGCACACAATCCATCACCCTAGTAACCCACGTACTCGCAAAACCCATTCTTAGGAGGATGTTTTCCAAGAAGCTCCATTCAATGCGATCGTAGGCTTTGCTCATGTCGAGCTTAGCCACGAATCCCTTATTAGGACCGTTCTTTGAGCTTTAGAGGTAGTGGACCATCTCGTGAGCAACTAAGAAGTTATCATGCAGCATTCTATTTGGGATGAAAGCACTTTGGTTGGGAGAGATACAACTAGAGAGGAGAGGTTTCAATCTATTTGTCCAGACTTTAGCAACAATCTTGTAGATAAATCTGCACAGACTGATCGGTCTGTAATGTGTCATATCTTTGGGATCATGCACTTTAGGAATTAGAACAATCATGGTTTCATTGACCTCCCTCATCATCATGCTAAATTTATAAAAATACAAACAACCTATTATACATGCTCCTAATCAATCATTTGTATTTCTACAAGCTCAAGCACAAATCAAAGAAAAATATAAAAACTAAAAATGAAAATTATATGCAAAAATTCCTTTGTTACCCCCCACACTTTAGATAATACATTATCCTCAATGTGCAGCCCCTTAAATAATAAGGAAAGAAGTTACCCAATTGCTTGTGAAAGTCCTCTTCTTCTCATGGTAGTTGTCCTTCTGCCTTTTGTCGTGAATGCTAGAATTCCTATATAAGAATTAAAGCATATATATGCAATAATAAATTCTAATCCTACTCTTACAAATTATAAGTCTTAAGAATCATCCCAAAATTACAAGTCTTTAAAGTTTCTCTAAAAAATTTTCAATCCTCATCCTCCGAGTTGGGTTAAGGGTCCATTGGAGCTTTTACCTTACCAGAATACTTTTTGTGAGAGCTCCCACCTTGTTGTCTTGCTGGGCTCCGAATCACTAGTCCATTGGGAGTTGAGTATTGAGGCTAAAACATTGCCTCATACTCGTCTTCTGTGTTAGGGTCCTCTTGCTCCAAGTTGATTTCACCCAACTCAGTTTCTCCCTCAACTTCTCCTTCTTCGTCTCCAAGCATGTTCGGTGGGTAGTGTAACCCCCTAAATCTAGCCTAGAAGATATGGCCGAATCTATAAGGTCACTATTGTAATTTCGCCCTCAAGAAACCATTTAAAACATATATATTTTTTAATTCGTAATTAAATTAAGTCATAGCAAAATAATTAATTTCACCCAATTTTGAATAATTCCAAACTTAAAAATTATTAATCAAATACCTTAACAAATCTCTAAAATCCCAAACTAGAAATTAACATCACAATCCCAAAATAATTTAATAACACATTATTCTGAAAAAAATCCAAAATAACTCGTAACGTATAATAAATGAAAATGATTAAAACAAGAGATCCTCTGAGTACCAAGTCACCTATGTCCAAAGTATCTAAAAGGAAAACTGTAGGGGAATGAGCTAAAAAGCCTACTATATCTCTAAAGTGCTTACATCCTCATTACATTATCATAGTAAATTCCATAGCATATATAGTAACCACAAAGCATGATACAACTCATTGCGAAACAAACACAAGCATAAAGCAATGTACACATACTCCAGCACATCAAAACAGTGGAGAGGTTCCTTAGAACCCCTCCGCAATCGATTGTCATCAATCGTAGTGTGGTTTTATATCAACCATTTGAAGGGGTCATTACCACGTCTTCCACCATACAATCCCAACCCATGAGCACACAATGGTATGATAACATACATATCTCAGTCTCAATCACAATCTCATGATAATATATATATCTGAGTACACAGTATATTAATCGCATTATTATTAATCGCATTATTTTAAGTTATCCACAATCCGATAGATATGCATGCCACATCACCAAGTGATCACATAACTCAAAACAAGATCATACCATTATCACATCTCAAATCAGATTCATACAATTAACACAACACATGGCTTTATCACACAATAGGATGTAACACAGATAGAAGAAACACACCTCAAGCAGTAAAAGCTCTAATGACGAGGAGAATGTTTCCTACGCTCAGATCTATCATCGGGTCTAGCTCAACCAGAACCTATGAGAATAGATTCTACATTAGATCTATCACTATGCCACCTACTAAATACAACACAAAATCGAAACCAAAACTCACGTGTCACTATCGAAACTTGTGCAGGGGCAGTTTGCACAGGTGGAGGGGGTAACTCGTCGTTCTCAAAATCGTAATCACTTGCACACAGAATATCTCAAGTCAAATCTTTTATCCATTTTTCTTAAAAATTATTGAATATAGAAATAATTACAAATAGACAAAACGGGGCTTTCGAGTTCGAATTTGATGAAACGAACTACGGAAACAGAATCAAGACATTGAAAAAAGGCAGGATAGGGTTGGTAAAAAAGTCAACAGTCAAGTGAAAGTAAAAGTCAATGTTAACGGATCGGGTCAATGGGTCAAATTCAACAGGTCAATCAACTTGGGTCAACGGGTCAGGTCGATCAACTCGAGTCAACGGGTTGAGTCGGGTCAACTCAAATTGTGTCTCACGGATTTGGCTCACATAATTGGGTTTGCTTTTAGGGTTTTGGTTTGGATTAATGGGTCACAAGTTGGGTCATGTCTAATCGATTAAAGGTTTGGGTTATAGGGTCTTTGAGACATCGAAATTGAGGTTGTACACATTGGGTCAAAGCTTGGGTTTAGTTTTAGGTCTTTGGTTTTGGGTTGCCTTTGATTTGAGCTCACACATATTTAGGTCACTAATTGAGGCTTTAGTTTGGGTCTCTCTAATGGGTCACACACATAGGCTGTTGGTTTGGGTCATTAGACTTGGGCATTGGATTTGGGTTTGTTTCAAAGGCCCAACTCTCATCACACTCAACCAAAGCAAAGATTAGGGTTTTCAAGACCCCTTTTACAGTGCCGATCAATGCCATGACGATGGCGCGCAATCTTGCCAAAAAATAGCGTAAAAGGGACCACAACAACACCACAAGAGATCTATGGGCTTACTAACACCAAACAAGGTGGATTCACGATGGAGCAAGTGGCAGAGGCAAGGACCGTTTCGGCTCTCATGTCGTTCTCCCGAACGATCAATGATAAGGGAGGTTTAAAGGGTGTGTTTGACTCGCGAGACGAAAGAGACACAAAGATGGTGGCAGTGTGACTCACAGATGGCAAAAGAATAGTAGCCCTCAAAATCACTAAGTTTCCAATTTAGCCTACATAGTTTTATTGAAGTTCAATTTAGACCCTTAGTTTGACAAATTTACACATTAGACCCTTAATTTGACAAAATTTCCAATTTAATCCACAATTAAAAAGTTGGGTTGTTACAATTATCCCTCACTTAAAAGAAATTTCGTCCTCAAAATTTCCTTGGTTCTTCTGACCATGCACTTCATTACTTCTATATTCTTTCTACTTTCCTTCTAAATCAACTTCCTTCACAATCTAACTTATCGCACTTTTCTATTGATATATCATTATTTTTCTTTCCCTTAACTTTTATCCTCATTTATCCAATTCCAATTAAAAACAGTTCCAATCCTTATATTGTTTTGTACTTCTTATGCAATTATATTCTTCTTTTAAATCACTTTCCTTTCCATAAGAATTGAAGGCCTTTAGTCAATCATCTTTGGAATTATTAATATAGTCCTATATTTCCTTTTCACTCAACTAATCTTGTATTTTGTTTCTTTCCACTTAACCAGAAGTCTTTTCTTAATTTAATTTTCCTAAAATCATATCAATTATATTCATTCTCTATTCTTTCATTTTTTTTCTTATCACAACTATCTCATACTAATCACAGCATTGTTCTTTTAACATTCTTCTAAACTTTATTTTTGTTATACTATTGAATTCTTATCTTCGTTTTCATATAATTCCTTCACTTTCTTTCTCTTCTTTCTCTTTTCAAGGAAAACAATGATTATCCCAGTTACGAATTAAAGTTAATCCTCTTATTCCAAACCTCTTAAAATTCTATTGGCCCAGCCGCTGCCAATAATCTCCTCGAGGTAACTATTCCTACTAAAGTTTGTCCTTTATTTATTTTTTTTATTTTTTTATTTTACATAATTTAAAACTTCACTATATTTATTCTTTTTCACACTTTGAATCACTCTTTATTCACTAACCCTTAAAATCATTTCACTACCTTCTTATGCTTTCTAGAGTAGTTACACTATTTTTCATGGTCAATTATGTTATTATCTTCTATAATCTATTTCGTAATTTAAAATTTCTTTTTCATCACAAGTATTTCTCTATATTTTCATTTATAGCTTCTATCATAAATTTTAAATTTTATCCTTTCTCTTCTATTTCTTTCATGATTCTTAAGTTACCATTTATCTTTCAATTGGCTATGCTAGACTAGTTAGTAACCCAGAAGTTTTACTATTCTTATTTTTTTCCACTACTTACACGGATCATAAATCTTATTATTATTTCATGAATCTCTAGGTTGCGCAATTGAGTCGGGTCGATCCTGCAAAAATTGCAGTCAATGTCGCGACAAATGGAAGCTATGTCGCGAAAAACACATTAGTCCTTTTTTTTCGCGACATGATTGAGGCTTCGTCACAACATCGTCCTCAGTCCTGAATGGTCCTCCAATCTGTACTCTTTGTCGTGACATGAAGGTCTCTTCGTCGCGACATTGACGTAAATTTCGTATTCTCCTCATTCTAACATCTATTTTGTGACACGGAGGGTGGTGTGTCACAACCTACCTCTATTTCTTATTAATTATTGAAATAAAAAATTAAACACAATTAAAATAAAATAAACAAATAATAAAATAAATACAAACTAACAAAATTTAGAGTAGGGAATAGAAGTTCTTTAAAAACCGGGACTATCCATGTCACCACCATAGAAGAACTTCCAAATGGTTCTCGACACTTTCATTCATCATTTGTTCCATTGTCGATTTATATAAACCAGCCCCTTCGATCGAGTCCAATGATTTTGCCTTATTTTCGATCGACGCGACATCCACATTACAAGCTATTTGGTCCCAAATTCGAGCCAATCCCAAATTATTTATCGGGGTATTATTGCCTCGAGCTTCCTTCCTTCCATACCACATGAAGTTTTTGTTGCTCAAGCCTAGCTATTATTTTCAAACGAGAATAAATCAAACTTCTCGACTTTTTCTGTTGGCACCTTCTCTATTATGTCGAGAAAGTGTATCGACTCTTCTACACTTTCATTAGCTATCGGTTTAAGCTCTATGTCAATGGTTAGTTCATCTGTAACTTTGTCAGTTGGATCAAAGACCAATTCCCAACATATTCTCGTGAGCTTGAATAGTATCTCTGCTCTTCACTCTTGAAACCATTGAGAGGGTTGGTTAGACTTCCCATGAATTTGTTTCCTATTTTCATGAGGGAAGCATTATCTTGATATCCAAAGAACGAGGGGATGGTTCATAAATGTAGATCTTTTTGGTTATCTGAAACGCATGAAAAACCCTGATATTATTAATTTCTCTAGGAATTTGCTTTTACGAAAAGATGTTGTACATTATGGCCATTTCCTATTCAAAACCTAACCCTTGATCCATAGGTTCTTCAATTATAAAATGTCTTTTGTGTCTCTTTCGGTAGTAATTTTCAATTGAAGACCCACATTTTGCGAGTTGAGATAATCACAATTACTCAATGGAATTCATTCATCACTAGATTGAGGCTCATTTTCAATGTTCAAAATATGTTCAGTCTCCTCCTCATGATCTTTAATTACGAGCTCAGATTCAACCTTACCATAATTCTCATCGTGGCCATATTAAACTTCCTCTAGATCAAAGTTGGGAACATTATGCACAACCTCTTCTCTTGAGAGTAGCACCTCAGATATACCTTGGAGCATTTTCTTTACATGTTTCATCTTATCTAACATTCTTGATGAAACCTTAGAGGTGGTTCTAGCAAAATTAGAAGGAGACTCGCCTAAACAATTGGGCATGTCATGATATTCTTCAAGTACCTCATATAAATTACCAGTGGACTTATGTGCATGTTCAACTATATCAGTACTTTTATCATTACTCCACTGGTGTGTTAAGGCTTCATCTTTATGTTGCTCCGTTCTATCATGAATAATTTTTTATTTTCCATGATCTCCCAATCTTCGTAATATCCATCCTCATAGACGGCATCATCATAATTGTACCTCTCATTTGACCATCTATAATAGTAATCATCCATGGCCAAAAAAAATGTTATGAGAATGTAGGTTAAAAGTATTGATCTGAAAGAAGAAAAAAATTAAAGAATTGTTAGTATGGTTAAATCGTAACTATATCTTAAAATTTTCCTAGTTAATCTCATAGCAGAGAAGGAATAGAAATCACTAAAGCGTTGTCTCCCTGGTAACAGTGCCAACAACTTGATCTCCCTCAAATGTACTCCTATTCGGTGTAGATTTTAGGCTTTCGCAAGTATACGGGTTAGGTTCTAAATATAGTGTGTACAACGAAACACTTGGTAGCATTTTGAGGATCTACCTAAAGGAGGCATAAGACAATAATAAATTAAATCCCTACTTAGAATAAAAGTAATTGGTAATCACTTTAGGTATTATAGTACGAAAGATAATAAAAATAGTGATGGTAAAAGCCATAATTAAAATAGAGAATACAAGAAAGGAATTGAGATGTAAAATCGAATAAACTTTGGGGATATTAGGTTGCTTCAGTAAGAGTTCTTCAATTGTTAGGTTTTAGGTATTGTCTTTCAATCAACTAGTCACTACCCCAGTTGGATCTCTCGATCTTCTGCCATCATAGCAAGTCGATAGAGACTACATATCGCTAGATGTCATAGTCTAAAATGGTTTGGGAAAAAGGTTTTCATGGATGGACAATACAAATTTTGGTTTCATTCTCACCTAGATAACGTTCTAGGGTTGTCAGGCCTAGTGTTTGTTTGATGTTCATCCTTTCCTAAAAACTGATCCGAATGTAAAAATCCCTGTTAAGCAATAATAAAAAATTCAAACTTCCACTCCCTAATTCCCCAAAATGGAATTAGTTCCTTATGGTTTCCTTAATCATCATTAAAATAATAATATATGAAAACATATAATTGAATAAAGAGAATGAAAAAGAAACTTTAATTGTATTGGAAATCTCTTGGGAAAAATTCCTCGAATGTTTATGCAAAATTTACAATCTTGTTTCTAAACGAAAATACAAAGGAAAAATTAAAAGGTAATCAAATGGTGTCTCAAACCTTAGTGCTAGAGACCTTATTTATAGCCTTGGACGGTCGTTTTCCTCAACCCTAGGTCAGTTGTCGTTCCTCGTATTTAAGTAGCATTATAAAGACCAAAATGCCCTTCACTTGGTGTAAAATCTGTGTCCAAGGGTCAATGTGACAACATACCAGGTCCTATGTCACGACATAGTAGTCAGTGTAGTTCTTTGTAGACATCTTCAAGGGTTGGTCGCAACATAAACATGCTGTGTTGAAACGCAGGGGGTTTGTCGCGACATAGTGGGGTTGGTTGCAACATAGATATGCTATGTCGTGACGAAGAAGGCAGATTCATGATTTCATCATTCTGGTCCTTATGTTGTGACATTCATTATCCCATGTCCTGACATAGTGATCATTTTTGAAATAGTGCACCTTCTAATGGTCTCCTACACACTCAAAAAATACGTTAGGTAACCTTTAGGCCTCAATCAGCCTTAAAGAGAAAATAAAGTAACCTTTTAGCACTTGATTTACACAATTTATTCAAAGGTAAAAACTAAGTAAAATCCTATAGAATTAGAAATAAAATGCTTAATTTCAAGTTCTTAAAGTGTGAAAATTAGTTCAATCTGCTAAGTACAAAACTGGCAGATCAGTAGTATTTTTCCATGACAACTGTGAATTTATGCCACCACCTTATCTTGTGATTGCTTTTATTATTGGGCCAATTATAGAATTTGTAAGCCCCCGTGTGGTGACCTAATAACTGCTCAGTTACCTCATTCCATCCATAGTTTTCATCACACTGTCCTACTACTTTTTGTTCATGATACCGTTGCAATAATTGACTTTTCCACGAATTTACTTCCTCCTTCCATGAGGATTTTATTATTCTGATATTTGAAAGTTGAGATGCTAGCTTGTAAATGTGAATATTTCCTATTATCTAAAGAAAATGAAAAATTTTCACATTAGTAATTTCTCTGGAAATTTGTTCTGATAGGAAAGTATTGTACATCACAACCATTTCCCATTTAAAATCGAATCTCTGATCCATAGTGTCTTCAATTAATATTTCTTTCATGGGCATGTCTGTAACAGTAATTAATTAAAGATCCAAACTTTGTGAGTGAGAATCGTCATCCTCTCTACAATGATTGAGTTTTCACTAGATTGGGGCTAATTCTCCATTCTTAGAATACTTTCAATTTCCCTTTCCAATGACAACATGTCGAATTGTTTGACGGTTTGATTAGAAAATTCTTCAAAAATTTCTTTCTTTTTCATGCCTATCCTCTCCTCTTGTTCTCACTCTCTTTGTTCAGATTCTATATGCATTCTGTTGGAATATTGATTACTATGTTGATTGAGATTTGGGACCTTGTCATAACATTGCCTACATAAGAGTATGAGGGCCTAGTAAGCAAAGCTAGACACGAATGACATAAATTAATGTAGAGTCGCCACTAACCAATTTGGGCTAGGTTGGTTAGCCACCTATCATCTAAAAGTCTAGAATTAATACTACGAAAAATCCTAAAAGTCTAGACTCGATCTCATCACCAAATTTCGGGTTCGGGAGTACGTTTATGTGTGGGGAAGGTTATAGCACCCCGACAATGCCTATTTGGGGATAGTCTTACGGGGTCTTAGGAGCTAGATTTTTTTATTTAAGCATATTAATATCTTAATTTAGGCTAAATCTTATGTAAATATTAAATAAAAGCTCTAAAAATGTCTCCAATTTTCTTGTAACTTGACTAAGACGTGTTCACCAAACTTATCTAATTTAAAACATAAATTAGAGATTTTTACTCCTAATAAGAACCCTAAAGTATACCTAAATAATTCTAGTAAAATATCTTCAATTCTTAAAATTAATTCTATTTTAGAATCCTAACCTAAAAAAATTACTAATGAATTAAGAGAAATATTAAAATTTATCTACAACTTATTCATCTTTTATCATTATTATTATTTTAAAAGATTTAATTAATAACGTTGAACCTATCAAGATCTTACGAAAGTATCCTATGGCGGGTTTATGATTTATCTTACTTTAAAATTCTTGATCTAAATTTTAAATTTGTCAAAGTTCTAAAATAATATATCTTAGATGACATTTATTAGCTATCTTAAAAAGTATCTAAAATAAAATACTTAAAAAGACCTACTCATGATTTACAATTCACCTACAAAAATCCTTAGTTTTAATCTTAAACAAAGTCCTAAAGAATGTTTACATATTAATTATCCTATATGATAATTAAAATTAATTTAAAATCCTAATAAAAAAATATCCTACATATTATTTATAATTTTTCTAGGGTAAATGGTAGATAAGCTCTTAAAAACTAACCTAAATTCAAATGTAAAAAAACATAAATATAAATAGACATGAAAGTAAACAAATATGAAATAAGAATAAATAAAAATTATGCAAGTGTAAATAAATATAAAACATTAAACTAAAATGCATAATTGGCATCAAATATATAAAGTATAAATGCAAATGAAAAGAAAATATAAGTATAAATAACTTATTAAAATAAAAACAAAATGACATAGCTTGATTTTGGGATTAAAAAATAAATAATGTGGAGGACAGAAGACTGATATAGCAATTAATTTGCTTTTAATTTTGAAATTTCGGATCAAATCAAAGGTTGTATTAAATAAAAGGGGTACGGGTGTAAATATGTCAAAGAGTGAGGGTATCACTACAAAAACTGGGGTATTTTTCATAAATTTAAAAAGTTTAGGGGGTGGGAATAAAATACCCATTTTGGCACTTATAAATAGGGAAAATATTTTTTTTTTCTCTCATTTTCAACCTCATTTAAAAAAAAAAGCTCTTCCTCTTTATCTTCCTCTTTCAATGTTGGTCATGGCTCCACCACCGGAGAGCCCAACGGTTCTCTGGCTCAGGTGGTGGAGCTACCATGTACGGTGGTCGAAATTTTTTTTTCTTTTTTTTAAAAAATCAAAAGTTTTCTTTTAATTAAAACAAAATCACTACTTTACTCCAAAATCAAAACTTTTATTTCGAAATAGTTAAAAAAAATCAAAACTTTGATTAAAAATTTAAACTTTTTCTTTAAAATCACTAAAAAAAATATTTTTATTTTTTAAAAATCTAAATTTTTTTTTAATGAAAATCACTACTTTACTTAAAAATCAAAACTTTTATTTCGAAATAGTTAAAAAAATCAAAACTTTATTTAAAAATTTAAAATTTTTCTTTAAAATAACTAAAAAACAGATTTTTATTTTTAAAAATATAAACTTCTTTTTTTTAAAGAAAATCACTATTTTACTTAAAAATCCAAACTTTTATTTCGAAAGTTAAAAAAATCAAAAATTTGTTTAAAAATTTAAACTTTTCTAAAAAAAATAGATTTTTATTTTTAAAAATCTAAACTTTCTCTTTTTTAAAGAAAATCACTATTTTACTTAAAAATCAAAGCTTTTATTTCGAAATTATTTAAAAAACCAAATCTTTTCCCAAAATCAATCTAGTTTTCTTTTTAAAAAAACTTTATTTTTGCAAATGGAAAGGAAAGGAAAATGGGATTTTTGGGGCTCCTAGGGGCGAAGGATCGATGGTCCGATATCGTCCCCTTCATCGGAGCCCAAACCCCATGCTTAATGATATGTCCATGGCAAAAAAAAAAAGAGAGAAGAAGAAAATAACATGTTTGTTGTTGTTTTCCCTTCTTACCTTTTTTGTAAAAAATCAGAATATGAAAAAGCCCCCCTTTTTTCATTCATTTCATGCATATATATTGTTCATTAATATTGTTTATTTGTAATTTTTTTGTCATGTTTCATTTAATCTTTTGATTAATAACTTAGTACTATTTTGGATGTTTGTGGTATGTGGGAAAAGAAAGTTATGGTTCATGAAACCCTAAAAACAACAATAACAACAACAACAACAACAACAACAACAACAACAACAATAATAATAATAAGCTTTGTTTAAAAATTTAAATTTTTCTAAAAAAACAGATTTTTATTTTTAAAAAATTTGAACTTTCTTTTTTTTTTTTAAGAAAATAACTATTTTACTTAAAAATCAAAGCATTTATTTCGAAATTATTTAAAAAAATAACCAAATCTTTTCCCAAAATCAAGCTAGTTTTCTTTTTTTAAAAAACTTTATTTTTGCAAATGAAAAGGAAAGGAAAATGGGATTTTTGGGGCTCCTAGGGGCGAAGGACCGATGGCCCGATATCGTCCCTTTCATTGGAGCCCAAACCCCATGCTTAATGATATGTCCATGGCAAAAAAAAGAAAGAGAAGAGAAGAAGAAAATAACATACTTGTTGTTTTTTCTTCTTACCTTTTTTGTAAAAAATCAGAATATGAAAAAGCTCCCCTTTTTCATTCATTTCATGCATATATGTTATTCATTAATCTTGTTTATTTGTAATTTTTTTGTCATGTTTCATTTCATCTTTTGATTAATAACTTAGTAATATTTTGGATGTTTGTGGTATGTGGCAAAAGAATGTTATGGTTCATGAAACCTTAAAAACAACAACAACAACAACAGCAGCAACAATAATCAGAATAAGAATATGAATAAGAATGATGATGATGATAATAATAATTTGGGCCCTTGACAAGCCCAAAAAGAAAGAAAAATAAAAACCTCTATTTGACCTAAAATCAAGTGGGCTTCCAACAAGGGCCTAAGAGGGAACAAAAGGGTCTCCAACTAGGCTCGGACAAAATCAGGTGTCTACAGCTACCCTTTTGGCTTGCATCGCAAGGAATGTACAAAGACGTAGACACCTAACCATGTCAAATCCCACTCAACATCACAATACAAGGAATCACAGATTTTACAATCACCAAAACTCTCAACCAAATCTTCGAAATGAGTATGCAGAAGAAGCACTAATAGACTCATACATGTGTCTTCATATACAATGAAATAAATAAATAAATAAATGGACCTCTATGGTTAGGATTATAATGAAAAGTAAATGGACCTCCACACCTAGGCCTCCAATTGCAAGGAAAAGTAAATGGACCTCCCCACCTAGGCCTCTAAATGTAAAGAAAAGTAAATGGGCCTCCACACCTAAGCCTCTAAATTCAATGAAAAGTAAATGGGCCTCACCACCTGGGCCTCTAAATCCAATGAAAAGTAAATGGACCTCCACACTTGGGCCTCTAAATGCAATGAAAAGTAAATAGACCTCCACACCTGGGCCTCTTTATGCAATGAAAAGTAAATGGACCTCCACACCTGGGTTTTTGAATGCAATGAAAAGTAAATGGGCCTCCACACTTGGGCCTCTGTATGCGGTGAAAAGTAAATGGGCCTCTAAATGCGATGAAAAGTAAATGGACCTCCACTCCTGGGCCTCTAAATGCAATGAAAAGTAAATGGACCTCCACACCTAGGCCTCTAAATGCAATGAAAAGTAAATGGGCCTCCACACTCGAGCCTCTGAATTTGATGAAAAGTGAATGGACCTCCACATCTAGGCCTCTGAATACAATTAAAAGTAAATGGACCTCCACACCTAGGCCTTTGAATGCAATGAAAAGTAAATGGGCCTCCACACCTGGGCCTCTAAATGCTGTGAAAAGTAAATGGACCTCGACACTTGGGCCTCTAAATGCTGTGAAAAGTAAATGGACCTCCACACTTGAGCCTCTAAATGCAATAAAAAGTAAATGGACCTCCACACCTAGGCCTCTAAATGCATGAAAAGTAAATGGGCCTCCACACTTAGGCCTCTAAATGTGATGAAAAGTAAATGGACCTCCACACTTGGGCCTCTAAATGCAATGAATGATTTCCTTTCTTCTTTTCTTGAATTCTTCATAAAAAGGTCATTATTTTGAGAATCATGTTTTTAGGTTGAAAAAGATCAAATCCTTATGCATACAATAGATCATGAAAATCAAATTCCCTGGGATATCATCTTAACAAATTTCAAAACGATATTATGACTCGTAAATCAAATTCTTAGATTATAATTCACTTAATAAACTTGGTACTACCGATTTCATAAATCCACCCTTGAAACATAAATTTCTTGCATCGAAAGTCAACTCGTTAATTCTCATGAAGCCGAATTTCCTTTTCCTGACTTTGGACCATTTCAACTGTGAACCCTGTACCCTACTCTTTTGCAAAATTACGTCTTAAAGTAGATATTCTTCAATATAGTTTCTTTCTCTTGCTCTCTCTTTCTATTTTTTATTTTTTTTATTTTTCTTCTTTTTTTTGTATTTTTTTCTTGATTTAAACAAAATCTCCTTTCTATAGACTCTTACATTCTCCAAGTAGGTTAACTCCTTAATTTAAACTAGCCATGAGCAATCAAAGATGGACTTGTTCCAAGGTTATAATGTAGGCTCAAGTTTGGGTGCCAAAGAAAAGGCTAAAATAGGCTCAAATAGATTATTTTAGGGCTCGTACAGAAGGATCAATTTCTTCTGAAAATCTTCATTACCCTCTAAGGCATCTCGTACCCTTTTTCTTTTTTTTTCTCTTTTTTAGAAATCTCTCTAGACTGTTAATTTCCGAATTTTCACCCTAGAGTTCATCTCCCTCTTATGCTCTTGAAAATGTCACAAATTCCCAAGGATTAACTTCTTGATTTGAACAAACATATTTGCTCAAAATGATCTTTTAAGGGTTGTAACGTGGTCTAAGGGTTAAAAGTTAATTAGAAAAAGGTTTTTCAGGCTAAAAAATGTGAAAAAGTATAAAAACCATGAGAAATTATTTTGAATCTTTTATTGCTCTTTCCATCTCCCAAACAATTTTCTTCTTTTTTACTCCTTCTATTTCCTTTATTTTTGTGTTGTATTTGTTTTTTTTATTTGTTTTATTTGTTTCTTTTTTGGAAGGAGATTAAAAATTAAGAATTTTGCTTTCATTCTTGATGATCTTTCTTATCAATCCATGATGTTTGATAGATGAATTTAATTAGGGTTCAAAAAGAAGATAAATCAGGCTCAAAATGGGGTAAAAAGGGATATAATTTTCTTCAAGTGACAGGGAGAACAAAAGGATGCCATTTATCATTTCAAAATATGGTTAATCTTATCACAAAGGTCATTCTTGGGAACGTGCCCATCTTTTTAATTTGAATTTCGCATAATCTCATGTTTGCCTTACAATGTTGTAAAATCATCGATCCATACCCAAAACCTCACAATTTGTCCTCCAACGTAGAGGGTGATCCTTCGGTAAGGGTCATTTTGAACAAACGAGATGGCCCAAAGTGGTTAACAAATGATGAAATTTTTCTTCAAGTGAAGGATATTTCAAAAATGTCATTCGTCACTTTAAATATAACCAAATTATTAAGTAATTAACCTTAAGGAGAATGCAAGATTCTAAAGGAAAATATAACCTCAAACATGATGCACAAAGAAAAGCAAAACAGAAAAGACCAATATTACTTAATCTGAATAACTCTTTAAAAACAATTAAACTCATTTTTAAGCAAAATATTTTTTACTGCGTCAGAATTTACAGGGTTCGACATATCGTCTTCGTCTATTTCAGCTAGAATTAATGCTCCACTAGAGAATCTTCACTACATACTGTCCCTCCAATTTTGGCATCCATTTTCCCTGATGATCATGAACATATGGCAGAAAGTAACGACTCGAATTCAGGGTTGTCGAAAAAAAGAAGACATTTTTCGAGACTTTCGTATTTATTAACCAGACCCGTAAATATTTAATAAAAATATTTACGAAGATAAATCGTAGAATAATTACTTATTGAATAAATAATTTTAGCATAGTAGTGATTTAATTAAGTGTAAGGACTAAATTGCATAAGTGGTAAATGTATGAATTATAAAGGGATTTTAATAGAATGAAAAAAAGGAAGGACCAAAGGGGCAAATTCCCCTTTGGAACCTTTAGTGCTGTTAGGTGATGGAAATTGTGGCTTAAAATTTGCTTAAAAATTCCTTTAATTAAAAGAAATGAAATAGAAATGTGGTTCATAAATTTTTGTGAATAAAATAAATTATAGTAATGATGAAAATAGGTATGGGTTAGGAGAAAGAGAAAACAAAAGAAAGAAATATCTCCTTCACCCCTTTTGTTTCAATTACGGCAATAGGGGGAGAAAGAAATTGAGAGAAAGCTTTGAGTTTTGGATAAGTTCAAGCTCCAAATTGGTAAGCTTAATCAAATTATTTTCTTGTAATTTTTACATTTTTGGAATCCCGATATCTCACTCTTTTCAATCCATATCATATTTTTCATTATTGTTAAGAAAATTAAATTCTACCATTTTTGGGTAGATAGAGTTTTAATGATAAATTGGTGTATTTTGGAGCTAGAAGTGAAATAGAAATAAATGGTGAGATAAATTGCTAACTCTAATAGTATAAGGGTCAAATTTGAAAGTTTGATAAATTGATATAAAAATGAGAAAATAGAGAGTTAAATTTATAGAATAATATGGATGTGTTTTAATAAAATATATTGTGTATTTAATTCCGTAGTTAATATCGATCCGGATTTCCTCGAAAAGGAAGGACAAAGATAAAATTGTAGAAGAGTAGTTCAAAAATTACGGTTGGTGTTTCTATAATTTTAACTAGTTTATTAAATTGTCAAATTATAATTAATTGCTTAAAGTAGAAATCAAGGTATGAAAATAAGATATTAAATTCTCTACTCAATAGGGTTGCTTTGAATAAATTGATGGTACGAAAATTTAAACTGTATATTCTCCATACATAAATGTATGATGTGAAATTTTAATATTAGTAAATTTATGCTTATTATTATTAGATTGCATTTTAAATCCATTTTTGTTGTGAGTAAAAATTAAATGTGGAAATGTGGTTTGATATTAAATGGAAATGATTACCCTATTAACTGTTTCGGCTGAGTCGGATATAGATGGCATGCCATAGGATAGGAAGAGTTCAAGCTTACTTCGACTACGAGTCGATAATGCACTTGGTGCAAATTTACTTCGATTTAACCGATGAGACACTAGGTGTTAACTTTATTTTAGAGCAGGGCGCAATTTATTACTTCAGATTTATCCGATGAGGCACAGGGTGCCAAATATGTGTGTTGGTTGGATCCATGTATCCATCAGAGTTTGAGTCGTGTTAATAGGGAACTATAAATAATGAATATTATGATTATATGGAATGAAAATGTTATGAATGTTGTATTGAAAATCAATGAAATGAGAATTGATTATGCATGAATATAATATGCATAATAGACATGAGAAATTCATTGAGAAATCAAGAAATGGTATATAAGATATATGCATTGGTATTATGTATAAAATGAATCAAAGCGGAAATATAGAATAATTGAGTATTGAGACCAAAGAAAAGGTAATGGTGCATGTAATTAAATAATATGCATGAATGGAATCTGTATTGAAAAACAAATATGATCAAGGGTATTATGATACTCATATAGTATGTGTGGTTAGTATATTGATTCATGAGTAAGATGGTAGATTTAACATGAGTTTTATTAGCTTAAATTCTATATAATGTATATGTATTGTTTAATGATTGTTATAGGAAATGGAAATATTATGAAATGCACAATAAGGATCATAATGAGATGAGAACATGCATAAAGATCCCATGGCATATGAATATAAATAAATAAATAAATGTATACGTGTGTGTGTATGAATTTATGAAATGCATAATGTAACTAAAATCTTTAAGTATATGGTATCATTAATTGATGTTGATATAGCATGAACAATAATTGAATAAATTCTTTAAATGTATTTAAGTTTGTTTTTTTTATATTTGAATATAGTAATACTACTGAGTCATACTCAGCGTATGTTTTGTATTACATGCGCAGGTTAGGTGCATTTATATATATATACGTAATTCAGCATCCAAGGACAAATCCCATACTCAAGTAATTATGACTTTGATTTAGTTTGGGTCAGCATGTTCCTCGGTAGGGTTGAGTTTTAGGGCGTTTTGTATTTTGTAAAATTTAGGTGGAATGTATGTCTTTAGTATCTTCGAGAAATTGCAAGTTGATGTTTTGATGTGGCTGCCACAATTGTCATGAAACTGTGGACTTGTTTCGATAGTTTTACCCTTGTACTGGTAGAACTTTGATGGTTGATTGTGGTTTCGATAGAACCCATTAGAGTATCGGTAAAAGTGCAAGGGAAAATGTATTTAGCTACAGACTTGTGTTGTGTCGGTAGAAGTCCCTTTAGAATCGATAGTAACACTATAGGTTCGGTTATTTGTCTCGGAGTATCGATAGAAATTCCAAACTAGATTTTCTTTGCTCTCTAGAGTTTCTAGTTTCGGTAGATGGATATGATGTATCGGTAGAATGCAGGGTTATTTCGGTAGAACCCAAGCAAGTACTGATAGAATTCTGCAACATTTTTTTTCTAAATCTTTTTTGCCTATTGTACTATCGATACATACGCATGCAAGTTTCGGTAGAAGCCTTTTAATTATAAAAAATGTTTAAAAAAAAGAAGTAAATCAACTTGTTTTAATAGATTTGATTTCATTAACGTCTTTCAAATAAAATATAACCTCGTAATTAATATAGAAATACATTTTTAATTAATTTCTTTTTAAATCAGAGTAGTTGTGACATCTCTTTGCTCGAGTCTGACAATCAGACCGGGTAAGGGGTGTTACATTTAGTGGTATCAGAGCCACAGGTTTTATCGATTCTCGGACTAGATCAAGCTCGAAATTATGTTTAGAGGTACATGCTAAGTTGAGTCGAATTTGAGTCGGGATTTAAATGCTAATTATTATTACTTGTTTGATTTTATAGTCACGAGAGATATCATTAGAATCGATCAATGAGGTGGAATAAGAGGTCTATATTGTGACAACTCTACAGAGAATCTTATTTGAACTAAGGCAGTCTCTTGTTCAACCCATTGGTGTTCAATAACCTAATGCGGGTAGAGACCTTGGCGAAGGTCAATGTGATTTTGATATACTTCTAGCTATAGCTAATGCTCTTCAGCGTGTTACAGGAGTTACTCTGGAAATTACATTTGTAACTAACACTCGACGAGCTCCATTCAAGGAGTTGCGAAGATACAGTGCTACAGAATTCTTAGGTCTCAAACGGGTTGATCCCTCAACTGCTGAGGTTTGGTTAGAGTCGACTAAGCATGTTCTTCAACAGCTTGAATGCACCCCACGTGAGAGGGGGATCTATGTGGTTTCTCTTCTACAAAGAGAAGCATACACGTGGTAGCAGACAACCACGCACTACATACCTGCTGAGCATGTAAATTGGGAGTTCTTCTAGAAGGAAATCCAGAAGAAGTATGTAGGGGAATTGTATCTCGAAGAAAAGCAGTAAGAGTTTTTACTATTAAAACAAAGCGAGATGCTAGTGTGGACTATGAACGAGAGTTTTTACGACCTAACAAGTACGCCATTGAATTTCTTTCTTTCGAATGTGATAATTACAAGCGATTTCTGTGAGGATTACGTGATTAGATTCGAGTACAGCCAGTATCTCATAAAATATCAGATTTCACTGATCTAGTTAAGTGAGCAAAGACGGTTGAACAAGTTTTGGGCCTCGACAAGAAGACTAAGATATCTAAGGTGTCCATTATAGATCCAAAGTATGACCTTTCCCGTCGATTTGTTGATTATGCCATTTGGTGATTTTGATTTAATTCTTGGTATGGATTGGCTCTCTGAGCATGGAGTAATTTTGGATTGCCGTAAAAAGAAGTTTGCTATTCAAAGTGTGGATGGAAAATTGATTGAAGTGAATGGAATTCAGACAAATGGATCAATTCATACAATTTCGGTTGTTCGAGCTATTAAGTTACTTAATCAAGATTGTGAAGCCTTTTTGGCTTATGTGATTAACTCGAATGGATTGACAATATTCGAGTCATTTGTGAATTCCTTGATGTTTTTCCAAAGGAGTTACCAGAATTACCACCAGATTGAGAAGTGGAGTTTACTATTGAGGTGTTACCTGGTTTGATTTCGGTGTCCATATCCCCTTTCGTATGACACCGACGGAGCTAAAGGAATTGAAAGTTCAGTTGTAAGATTTGTTAGATCGTGGTTTTATTCGTCCTAGTATATCACCATGGGGAGCACCGATGTTATTCGTTAAAAAGAAAGATGGTTTGATGAGACTTTGCATATATTATCAACAATTGAATTAGTTAACGATTAAGAATAGATGCCCTCTTCCAAGAATTGACGACTTATTTGATCAATTGAAAGAAGTTTTTGTGTTCTCCAAGATTGACTTGAGATCGGGTTACTACCAACAGAAGGTCAAAGATAGTGATATTCCCAAAACAACCTTTCATATGCGTTATGGCCATTATGAATTCTTAGTGATGCCATTTGGTTTGACAAACGCTCCAGCAGAATTCATGGACCTGATGAACCGTATTTTCCAGCCTTACATGGACCAATTTGTGGTAGTCTTCCTAGATGATATTTTGATATATTCGAAATCTGAAGAGGAACATGAGCAACATCTCGGAGTTGTTCTTCAAGTACTTAAAGAAAAGCGATTATATGGAAAATTGAGCAAGTGAGAATTTTTGCTATCAAAAGTAGTGTTTTTTGGACATGTTTCTCGACCAATAGAATCAGAGTTGACCCAAAAAAAGTCGAGGTTATTGTTCAATGGAAAGCACTAAGGAATATGTTAAAGGTTCGTAGTTTCCTAGGGTTAGCTGGTTACTACCGAAGATTCGTAAAAGGATTTTCGAAGATAGTTATACCTACGGTGAAGCTCTTACAAAAGAATGTTTAGTTAAATTGGAATGATCATTGCCAAGAAAGTTTCGAGTAATTAAAACAGATGTTGACTGAAGCGTCAGTTCTAACCTTATTTGAACCGAGAAAAGATTTTGTGGTTTATAGTAATGCTTCCTTGAATGGTTTGGGTTATGTGCTGATGAAAGATGGGAAAGTGATCACGTATGCTTCACGCCAGTTGAAAATGTATGAGCGTAAATATATTATGCACAATTTAGAGATAGCTGTAGTGGTGTTTACCGTGACAATTTGGAGACATTATTTATATGGTGAAAAGTGTCACATCTTTACCGATCATAAGAGTCTTAAATACCTCTTAACTCAGAAGGAGTTGAATTTGAAACAGTAACGATGGGTGGAACTTCTCAAGGATTATGATTATGTCATTGATTACCACCCTGGAAAAGCTAACGTTGTAGCCGATACTTTGAGCAGAAAGGTAGCAATTGAATTGTGAGCAATATTCTCTCAACTCGGTATTAGTGATAATGGTAGCTTGATGGTTGAATTAAGAATTAGACCACTATTGGTTGATCAAATTAGGGAAGCGTAACTTTTTAATGTAAAACTGTTGAGGAAAAGAGAAATGGTTTGAAATGGTTCATTAAAAAACTTCAGCATAGATGATCAAGGTTGCTTTAGATTTTGTAATCCTATTTGTGTGCCTAATGTTGTAGAATTGAAAGGATTAATGCTTCAAGAATCTCACGATAGTCCTTTTGCTTTGCACCCAGGTGGAACAAAAATGTATCGCGATCTTCGAGAATTGTATTGGTGGCCAAGAATGAAAAGAGAGATAGTAGAATTTGTGGCTAAGTGTTTGACTTGTTAGCGAGTTAAGGCGAAACATCAAGTTCTTTTGAGATTTTAGAAATAGTTGCATGAATCCCTTGGTACGAGGCTTAACTTCAGCGCAGTCTTCCACCCTCAGATGGATGGGCAATCAGAACTTGTTATCCAAATATTGGAAGATATGTTGCAAGTTTATGTGATTGACTTCGATTCAGGTTAGGAACGCTATCTACCTTTAGTTGAGTTTGTTTACAATATAGTTTTCAATCGAGCATTCAGATGGCTCCATACGAAGCTTTAAATGGTCGTAGATGTCGAACCCCTATATGTTAGATAGAATTAAGTGAAAGAAAGATAGTTGGTCTTGAGTTGATTCAAGAAATGGAAGGTACAATTAAGTTAATTCGAGAGAGATTGAAGATAGCCTTTGACAAATAGAAATCGTATGTGAATTTGAAATAATGAGATATCGAGTATGTTGTTGGCGACAAAGTTTCCTTAAAGGTTTCACAATAGAAGAAAGTCATTAGATTTGGGCGAAAAGGAAAATTGAGTCTACATTTTATTGGACCTTATGAGATCACGGAAAGAGTGGGACCAGTGTTCTATCGTTTGGCCTTGTCGGTAGAGTTGGAAAAGATACACGATGTTTTTCATGTTTCAATGCTGAGGAGATATTGTTTTGACCCGTCACATGTCATTATGACCTGGGAACCAGAAGAGACGATGAGATCTCAATATCCTCACCTCTTTTTAGGTAAATTTTGAGGACGAAATTTTTTTAGGGGGAAAGTTGTAATGACTCGAATTCGGGGTTGTCGAAAAAAGAAGAAGACATTTTTCGAGATTTCATATTTATTAATCGGACCCGTAAATATTGAATAAAAATATTTATGAAGATAAATCGTAGAATAATTGCTTATCGAATAAATAATTTTAGCATAGTAGTGATTTAATTAAGTGTGAGGACTAAATTGCACAAGTGGTAAAGGTATGAATTATAAAGGGATTTTAATAGAATGAAAAAAGGAAGGACCAAAGGGGAAAATTCCCTTTTGGAACTTTTAGTGCTGTTAGGTGATGGAAATTGTGGCTTAAAATTTGCTTAAAAACTCCTTTAATTAAAAGAAATGAAATGGAAATGTGGTTCATAAATTTTTTTGAATAAAATAAATTATAGTAATGATGAAAATAGGTATGGGTTTGGAGAAAGAGAAAACAAAAGAAAGAAATATCTCCTTCATCCCTTTTGTTACAATTTCGGCAATAAGGGGGGAGAGAAATTGAGAGAAAGCTTTGAGTTTTGGATAGGTTCAAGCTCCAAATTGGTAAGCTTAATCAAGTCATTTTCTTGTAATTTTTACGTTTTTGGAATCCCGATATCTCACTCTTTTTGACCCATGTCATATTTTTCATTATTGTTAAGAAAATTAAATTCTACCATTGTTGGGTAGATAGAGTTTTAATGATAAATTGGTGTATTTTGGAGCTAGAAGTGAAATATAAATAAATGGTGAGATAAATTCTAACTTTAATAATACAAGGGTCAAATTTGAAAGTTTGATAAATTGATGTAAAAATGAGAAAATAGAGAGTTAAATTTATTAGAATAATATGAATGTGTTTTAATAAAATATATTGTGTATTTAATTTCGTAGTTAACGTCGATCCGGATTTCCTTGAAACGGAAGGACAAGGACAAAATCGTAGACGAGTAGTTCGTAAATTACAATTGGTGTTTCTATAACTTTAACTAGTTTATTAAATTGTCAAATTATAATTAATTGCTCAAAGTAGAAATCAAGGTATGAAATTCTCTACTTAATAGGGTTGCTCTAAATAAATTGATGGTATGAGAATTTAAATTGTATATTCTCCATATATAAATGTATGATGTGAAATTTTAATATTAGTAAATTTATGCTTTTTATTATTAGATTGCATTTTAAATGCATTTTTGTTGTGAATAAAAATTAAATGTGGAAATGTGGTTTGATATTAAATGGAAATGATTACCCCATTAACTGTTCGGGCTGAGTCAGATATAGATGGCATACCATAGGATAGGAAGTTGTAGTAAAGTTGGATAGCAAGTCTTTATCTTTATTTGAATTTGTAGAAAGAGCAAGATGAAATTTCAAACATCAATTCCTATCCTCTTGAAGTTGTAGTAAAGTTGGATAGCAAGTCTTTATCTCTCTGAAGTTGTAGTAAGAGCAAGATGAAGCTTCAAACATAAATTCCTATCCTCTTGAAGTTGTAGTAAAGTTGGATAGCAAGCCTTTATCTTTATTTGAATTTGCAGAAAGAGCAAGATGAAATTTCAAACATCAATTCCTATCCTCTAAAAGTTGTAGTAAAGTTGGATAGCAAGTCTTTATCTCTCTAAAGTTGCAGTAAGAGCAAGATGAAGCTTCAAACATCAATCCCTATCCTCTTAAAGTTGTAGTAAATTAGGATAGCAACTCTTTATCTCACTGAAGTTGAAGTAATAGCAAGATGAAGCTTCAAACGCCAATTCCTATCCTCTTGAAGTTGTACTAAAGTTGGATAACAAGTCTTTATCTCTCTGAAATTGTAGTAAGAGCAAGATGAAGCTTCAAACATCAATTCCTATCCTCTTGAAGTTGTAGTAAAGTTGGATAGCAAGTCTTTATCTCTCTGAAGTTGTAGTAAGAACAAGATGAAACTTCGAACATAAATCCTATCCTCTTGAAGTTGTAGTAAAGTTGGATAGCAAGTCTTTATCTCTCTGAAGTTGTAGTAAGAGCAAGATGAAGCTTCAAACATCAATTCCTATCCTCTTGAAGTTGTAGTAAAATTGGATAACAAGTCTTTATCTCTCTGAAGTTGTAGTAAGAGCAAGATGAAGTTTCAAACATCAATTCCTATCCTCTAAAAGTTGTAGTAAAGTTGGATAGCAAGTCTTTATCTCTCTAAAGTTGCAGTAAGAGCAAGATGAAGCTTCAAACATCAATCCCTATCCTCTTAAAGTTGTAGTAAATTAGGATAGCAACTCTTTATCTCACTGAAGTTGAAGTAATAGCAAGATGAAGCTTCAAACGCCAATTCCTATCCTCTTGAAGTTGTACTAAAGTTGGATAGCAAGTCTTTATCTCTCTGAAATTGTAGTAAGAGCAAGATGAAGCTTCAAACATCAATTCCTATCCTCTTGAAGTTGTACTAAAGTTGGATAGCAAGTCTTTATCTCTCTGAAGTTGTAGTAAGAACAAGATGAAACTTCGAACATAAATCTTATCCTCTTGAAGTTGTAGTAAAGTTGGATAGCAAGTCTTTATCTCTCTGAAGTTGTAGTAAGAGCAAGATGAAGCTTCAAACATCAATTCCTATCCTCTTGAAGTTGTAGTAAAATTGGATAACAAGTCTTTATCTCTCTGAAGTTGTAGTAAGAGTAAGATGAAGTTTCAAACATCAATTCCTATCCTCTAAAAGTTGTAGTAAAGTTGGATAGCAAGTCTTTATCTCTCTAAAGTTGCAGTAAGAGCAAGATGAAGCTTCAAACATCAATCCCTATCCTCTTAAAGTTGTAGTAAAGTAGGATAGCAACTCTTTATATCTCTGAAGTTGAAGTAAGAGCAAGATGAAGCTTCAAACGCCAATTGCTATCCTCTTGAAGTTGTACTAAAGTTGGATAGCAAGTCTTTATCTCTATTTGAATTTGTAGAAAGAGCAAGATGAAATTTCAAACAGCAATTCCTATCCTCTTGAAGTTGTAGTAAAGTTGGATAGCAAGTCTTTATCCCTCTGAAGTTGAAGTAAGAGCAAGATGAAGCTTCAAACGCCAATTCCTATCCTCTTGAAGTTGTACTAAAGTTGGATAGCAAGTCTTTATCTCTATTTGAATTTGCAGAAAGAGCAAGATGAAATTTCAAACATCAATTCCTATCCTCTTGAAGTTGTACTAAAGTTGGATAGCAAGTCTTTATCTCTATTTGAATTTGCTGAAAGAGCAAGATGAAATTTCAAACATCAATTCCTATCCTCTTGAAGTTGTAGTAAAGTTGGATAGCAAGTGTTTATCTCTCTGAAGTTGAAGTAAGAGCAAGATGAAATTTCAAACATCAATTCCTATCCTCTTGAAGTTGTAGTAAAGTTGGATAGCAAGTCTTTATCACTCTGAAGATGTAGTAAGAGCAAGATGAAGCTTCAAACATAAATTCCTACCCTCTTGAAGTTGTAGTAAAGTTGGATAGCAAGTCTTTATCTCTCTCTGGATTTGTAGAAAGAGCACGATGAAGTTTCAAACATCAATTCCTATCCTCTTGAAGTTGTACTAAAGTTGGATAGCAAGTCTTTATCTCTATTTGAATTTGCAGAAAGAGCAAGATGAAATTTCAAACATCAATTCCTATCCTCTTGAAGTTGTAGTAAAGTTGGATAGCAAGTCTTTATCTCTCTGAAGATGTAGTAAGAGCAAGATGAAGCTTCAAACATAAATTCCTACCCTCTTGAAGTTGTAGTAAAGTTGGATAGCAAGTCTTTATCTCTCCCTGGATTTGTAGAAAGAGCACGATGAAGTTTCAAACATCAATTCCTATCCTCTTGAAGTTGTAGTAAAATTGGATAACAAGTCTTTATCTCTCTGAAGTTGTAGTACGAGCAAGATGAAGTTTCAAACATCAATTCCTATCCTCTAAAAGTTGTAGTAAAGTTGGATAGCAAGTCTTTATCTCTCTAAAGTTGCAGTAAGAGCAAGATGAAGCTTCAAACATCAATCCCTATCCTCTTAAAGTTGTAGTAAATTAGGATAGCAACTCTTTATCTCACTGAAGTTGAAGTAATAGCAAGATGAAGCTTCAAACGCCAATTCCTATCCTCTTGAAGTTGTACTAAAGTTGGATAACAAGTCTTTATCTCTCTGAAATTGTAGTAAGAGCAAGATGAAGCTTGAAACATCAATTCCTATCCTCTTGAAGTTGTAGTAAAGTTGGATAGCAAGTCTTTATCTCTCTGAAGTTGTAGTAAGAACAAGATGAAACTTCGAACATAAATCCTATCCTCTTGAAGTTGTAGTAAAGTTGGATAGCAAGTCTTTATCTCTATTTGAATTTGCAGAAAGAGCAAGATGAAGCTTCAAACATCAATTCCTATCCTCTTGAAGTTGTAGTAAAATTGGATAACAAGTCTTTATCTCTCTGAAGTTGTAGTAAGAGTAAGATGAAGTTTCAAACATCAATTCTTATCCTCTAAAAGTTGTAGTAAAGTTGGATAGCAAGTCTTTATCTCTCTAAAGTTGCAGTAAGAGCAAGATGAAGCTTCAAACATCAATCCCTATCCTCTTAAAGTTGTAGTAAAGTAGGGTAGCAACTATTTATCTCTCTGAAGTTGAAGTAAGAGCAAGATGAAGCTTCAAACGCAAATTGCTATCCTCTTGAAGTTGTACTAAAGTTGGATAGCAAGTCTTTATCTCTATTTGAATTTGCAGAAAGAGCAAGATGAAATTTCAAACAGCAATTCCTATCCTCTTGAAGTTGTAGTAAAGTTGGATAGCAAGTCTTTATCCCTCTGAAGTTGAAGTAAGAGCAAGATGAAGCTTCAAACGCCAATTCCTATCCTCTTGAAGTTGTACTAAAGTTGGATAGCAAGTCTTTATCTCTATTTGAATTTGCAGAAAGAGCAAGATGAAATTTCAAACATCAATTCCTATCCTCTTGAAGTTGTAGTAAAGTTGGATAGCAAGTCTTTATCACTCTGAAGATGTAGTAAGAGCAAGATGAAGCTTCAAACATAAATTCCTACCCTCTTGAAGTTGTAGTAAAGTTGGATAGCAAGTCTTTATCTCTCTCTGGATCTGTAGAAAGAGCACGATGAAGTTTCAAACATCAATTCCTATCCTCTTGAAGTTGTAGTAAAGTTGGATAGCAAGTCTTTATCTCTCTGAAATTGTAGTAAGAGCAAGATGAAGCTTCAAACATCAATTCCTATCCTCTTGAAGTTGTACTAAAGTTGGATAGCAAGTCTTTATCTCTCTGAAGTTGTAGTAAGAACAAGATGAAACTTCGAACATCAATCCTATCCTCTTGAAGTTGTAGTAAAGTTGGATAGCAAGTCTTTATCTCTCTGAAGTTGTAGTAAGAGCAAGATGAAGCTTCAAACATCAATTCCTATCCTCTTGAAGTTGTAGTAAAATTGGATAACAAGTCTTTATCTCTCTGAAGTTGTAGTACGAGCAAGATGAAGTTTCAAACATCAATTCCTATCCTCTAAAAGTTGTAGTAAAGTTGGATAGCAAGTCTTTATCTCTCTAAAGTTGCAGTAAGAGCAAGATGAAGCTTCAAACATCAATCCCTATCCTCTTAAAGTTGTAGTAAAGTTGGATTGCAAGTCTTTATCTCTCTGAAGTTGTAGTAAGAGCAAGATGAAGCTTCAAACATCAATTCCTATCCTCTTGAAGTTGTAGTAAAATTGGATAACAAGTCTTTATCTCTCTGAAGTTGTAGTAAGAGCAAGATGAAGTTTCAAACATCAATTCCTATCCTCTTGAAGTTGTAGTAAAGTTGGATAGCAAGTCTTTATCTCTCTGAAATTGTAGTAAGAGCAAGATGAAGCTTCAAACATCAATTCCTATCCTCTTGAAGTTGTACTAAAGTTGGATAGCAAGTCTTTATCTCTCTGAAGTTGTAGTAAGAACAAGATGAAACTTCGAACATAAATCCTATCCTCTTGAAGTTGTAGTAAAGTTGGATAGCAAGTCTTTATCTCTTTGAAGTTGTAGTAAGAGCAAGATGAAGCTTCAAACATCAATTCCTATCCTCTTGAAGTTGTAGTAAATTGGATAACAAGTCTTTATCTCTCTAAAGTTGTACTAAGAGCAAGATGAAGTTTCAAACATCAATTCCTATCCTCTAAAAGTTGTAGTAAAGTTGGATAGCAAGTCTTTATCTCTCTAAAGTTGCAGTAAGAGCAAGATGAAGCTTCAAACATCAATCCCTATTCTCTTAAAGTTGTAGTAAAGTAGGATAGCAACTCTTTATCTCTCTGAAGTTGAAGTAAGAGCAAGATGAAATTTCAAACATCAATTCCTATCCTCTTGAAGTTGTAGTAAAGTTGGATAGCAAGTCTTTATCACTCTGAAGATGTAGTAAGAGCAAGATGAAGCTTCAAACATAAATTCCTACCCTCTTGAAGTTGTAGTAAAGTTGGATAGCAAGTCTTTATCTCTCTCTGGATTTGTAGAAAGAGCACGATGAAGTTTCAAACATCAATTCCTATCCTCTTGAAGTTGTACTAAAGTTGGATAGCAAGTCTTTATCTCTATTTGAATTTGCAGAAAGAGCAAGATGAAATTTCAAACATCAATTCCTATCCTCTTGAAGTTGTAGTAAAGTTGGATAGCAAGTCTTTATCTCTCTGAAGTTGTAGTAAGAACAAGATGAAACTTCGAACATAAATCCTATCCTCTTGAAGTTGTAGTAAAGTTGGATAGCAAGTCTTTATCTCTATTTGAATTTGCAGAAAGAGCAAGATGAAGCTTCAAACATCAATTCCTATCCTCTTGAAGTTGTAGTAAAATTGGATAACAAGTCTTTATCTCTCTGAAGTTGTAGTACGAGCAAGATGAAGTTTCAAACATCAATTCCTATCCTCTAAAAGTTGTAGTAAAGTTGGATAGCAAGTCTTTATCTCTGTAAAGTTGCAGTAAGAGCAAGATGAAGCTTCAAACATCAATCCCTATCCTCTTAAAGTTGTAGTAAATTAGGATAGCAACTCTTTATCTCACTGAAGTTGAAGTAATAGCAAGATGAAGCTTCAAACGCCAATTCCTATCCTCTTGAAGTTGTACTAAAGTTGGATAACAAGTCTTTATCTCTCTGAAATTGTAGTAAGAGCAAGATGAAGCTTGAAACATCAATTCCTATCCTCTTGAAGTTGTAGTAAAGTTGGATAGCAAGTCTTTATCTCTCTGAAGTTGTAGTAAGAACAAGATGAAACTTCGAACATAAATCCTATCCTCTTGAAGTTGTAGTAAAGTTGGATAGCAAATCTTTATCTCTATTTGAATTTGCAGAAAGAGCAAGATGAAGCTTCAAACATCAATTCCTATCCTCTTGAAGTTGTAGTAAAATTGGATAACAAGTCTTTATCTCTCTGAAGTTGTGTAGTAAGAGTAAGATGAAGTTTCAAACATCAATTCTTATCCTCTAAAAGTTGTAGTAAAGTTGGATAGCAAGTCTTTATCTCTCTAAAGTTGCAGTAAGAGCAAGATGAAGCTTCAAACATCAATCCCTATCCTCTTAAAGTTGTAGTAAAGTAGGTAGCAACTATTTATCTCTCTGAAGTTGAAGTAAGAGCAAGATGAAGCTTCAAACGCAATTGCTATCCTCTTGAAGTTGTACTAAAGTTGGATAGCAAGTCTTTATCTCTATTTGAATTTGCAGAAAGAGCAAGATGAAATTTCAAACAGCAATTCCTATCCTCTTGAAGTTGTAGTAAAGTTGGATAGCAAGTCTTTATCCTCTGAAGTTGAAGTAAGAGCAAGATGAAGCTTCAAACGCCAATTCCTATCCTCTTGAAGTTGTACTAAAGTTGGATAGCAAGTCTTTATCTCTATTTGAATTTGCAGAAGAGCAAGATGAAATTTCAAACATCAATTCCTATCCTCTTGAAGTTGTAGTAAAGTTGGATAGCAAGTCTTTATCACTCTGAAGATGTAGTAAGAGCAAGATGAAGCTTCAAACATAAATTCCTACCTCTTGAAGTTGTAGTAAAGTTGGATAGCAAGTCTTTATCTCTCTCTGGATTGTAGAAAGAGCACGATGAAGTTTCAAACATCAATTCCTATCCTCTTGAAGTTGTAGTAAAGTTGGATAGCAAGTCTTTATCTCTCTGAAATTGTAGTAAGAGCAAGATGAAGCTTCAAACATCAATTCCTATCCTCTTGAAGTTGTACTAAAGTTGGATAGCAAGTCTTTATCTCTCTGAAGTTGTAGTAAGAACAAGATGAAACTTCGAACATCAATCCTATCCTCTTGAAGTTGTAGTAAAGTTGGATAGCAAGTCTTTATCTCTCTGAAGTTGTAGTAAGAGCAAGATGAAGCTTCAAACATCAATTCCTATCCTCTTGAAGTTGTAGTAAAATTGGATAACAAGTCTTTATCTCTCTGAAGTTGTAGTACGAGCAAGATGAAGTTTCAAACATCAATTCCTATCCTCTAAAAGTTGTAGTAAAGTTGGATAGCAAGTCTTTATCTCTCTAAAGTTGCAGTAAGAGCAAGATGAAGCTTCAAACATCAATCCCTATCCTCTTAAAGTTGTAGTAAAGTTGGATGCAAGTCTTTATCTCTCTGAAGTTGTAGTAAGAGCAAGATGAAGCTTCAAACATCAATTCCTATCCTCTTGAAGTTGTAGTAAAGTGGATAGCAAGTCTTTATCTCTCTGAAGTTGTAGTAAGAGCAAGATGAAGTTTCAAACATCAATTCCTATCCTCTTGAAGTTGTAGTAAAGTTGGATAGCAAGTCTTTATCTCTCTGAAATTGTAGTAAGAGCAAGATGAAGCTTCAAACATCAATTCCTATCCTCTTGAAGTTGTACTAAAGTTGGATAGCAAGTCTTTATCTCTCTGAAGTTGTAGTAAGAACAAGATGAAACTTCGAACATAAATCCTATCCTCTTGAAGTTGTAGTAAAGTTGGATAGCAAGTCTTTATCTCTCTTGAAGTTGTAGTAAGAGCAAGATGAAGCTTCAAACATCAATTCCTATCCTCTTGAAGTTGTAGTAAAATTGGATAACAAGTCTTTTATCTCTCTAAAGTTGTACTAAGAGCAAGATGAAGTTTCAAACATCAATTCCTATCCTCTAAAAGTTGTAGTAAAGTTGGATAGCAAGTCTTTATCTCTCTAAAGTGCAGTAAGAGCAAGATGAAGCTTCAACATCAATCCCTATTCTCTTAAAGTTGTAGTAAAGTAGGATAGCAACTCTTTATCTCTCTGAAGTTGAAGTAAGAGCAAGATGAAATTTCAAACATCAATTCCTATCCTCTTGAAGTTGTAGTAAAGTTGGATAGCAAGTCTTTATCTCTCTGAAGATTTGTAGTAAGAGCAAGATGAAGCTTCAAACATAATTCCTACCCTTGAAGTTGTAGTAAAGTTGGATAGCAAGTCTTTATCTCTCTCTGGATTTGTAGAAAGAGCACGATGAAGTTTCAAACATCAATTCCTATCCTCTTGAAGTTGTACTAAAGTTGGATAGCAAGTCTTTATCTCTATTTGAATTTGCAGAAAGAGCAAGATGAAATTTCAAACATCAATTCCTATCCTCTTGAAGTTGTAGTAAAGTTGGATAGCAAGTCTTTATCTCTCTGAAGTTGTAGTAAGAACAAGATGAAACTTCGAACATAAATCCTATCCTCTTGAAGTTGTAGTAAAGTTGGATAGCAAGTCTTTATCTCTATTTGAATTTGCAGAAGAGCAAGATGAAGCTTCAAACATCAATTCCTATCCTCTTGAAGTTGTAGTAAAATTGGATAGCAAGTCTTTATCTCTCTGAAGTTGTAGTAAGAGCAAGATGAAGCTTCAAACATCAATTCCTATCCTCTAAAAGTTGTAGTAAAGTTGGATAGCAAGTCTTTATCTCTCTAAAGTTGCAGTAAGAGCAAGATGAAGCTTCAAACATCAATCCCTATCCTCTTGAAGTTGTAGTAAAGTTGGATAGCAACTCTTTATCTCACTGAAGTTGAAGTAATAGCAAGATGAAGCTTCAAACGCCAATTCCTATCCTCTTGAAGTTGTACTAAAGTTGGATAACAAGTCTTTATCTCTCTGAATTGTAGTAAGAGCAAGATGAAGCTTCAAACATCAATTCCTATCCTCTTGAAGTTGTAGTAAAGTTGGATAGCAAGTCTTTATCTCTCTGAAGTTGTAGTAAGAGCAAGATGAAACTTCGAACATAAATCCTATCCTCTTGAAGTTGTAGTAAAGTTGGATAGCAAGTCTTTATCTCTATTTGAATTTGCAGAAAGAGCAAGATGAAGCTTCAAACATCAATTCCTATCCTCTTGAAGTTGTAGTAAAATTGGATAACAAGTCTTTATCTCTCTGAAGTTGTAGTAAGAGCAAGATGAAGTTTCAAACATCAATTCTTATCCTCTAAAGTTGTAGTAAAGTTGGATAGCAAGTCTTTATCTCTCTAAGTTGCAGTAAGAGCAAGATGAAGCTTCAAACATCAATCCCTATCCTCTTAAGTTGTAGTAAAGTAGGGTAGCAATCTTTATCTCTCTGAATTTGAAGTAAGAGCAAGATGAAGCTTCAAACGCAAATTGCTATCCTCTTGAAGTTGTACTAAAGTTGGATAGCAAGTCTTTATCTCTATTTGAATTGCAGAAAGAGCAAGATGAAATTTCAAACAGCAATTCCTATCCTCTTGAAGTTGTAGTAAAGTTGGATAGCAAGTCTTTATCCCTCTGAAGTTGAAGTAAGAGCAAGATGAAGCTTCAAACGCCAATTCCTATCCTCTTGAAGTTGTACTAAAGTTGGATAGCAAGTCTTTATCTCTATTTGAATTGCAGAAAGAGCAAGATGAAATTTCAAACATCAATTCCTATCCTCTTGAAGTTGTAGTAAAGTTGGATAGCAAGTCTTTATCTCTCTGAAGATGTAGTAAGAGCAAGATGAAGCTTCAAACATAAATTCCTATCCTACTCTTGAAGTTGTAGTAAAGTTGGATAGCAAGTCTTTATCTCTCTCTGGATTTGTAGAAAGAGCAGATGAAGTTTCAAACATCAATTCCTATCCTCTTGAAGTTGTAGTAAAGTTGGATAGCAAGTCTTTATCTCTCTGAAATTGTAGTAAGAGCAAGATGAAGCTTCAAACATCAATTCCTATCCTCTTGAAGTTGTACTAAAGTTGGATAGCAAGTCTTTATCTCTCTGAATTGTAGTAAGAACAAGATGAAACTTCGAACATCAATCCTATCCTCTTGAAGTTGTAGTAAAGTTGGATAGCAATCTTTATCTCTCTGAAGTTGTAGTAAGAGCAAGATGAAGCTTCAAACATCAATTCCTATCCTCTTGAAGTTGTAGTAAAATTGGATAACAAGTCTTTATCTCTCTGAAGTTGTAGTACGAGCAAGATGAAGTTTCAAACATCAATTCCTATCCTCTAAAAGAAGTTGTAGTAAGTTGGATAGCAAGTCTTTATCTCTCTAAAGTTGCAGTAAGAGCAAGATGAAGCTTCAAACATCAATCCCTATCCTCTTAAGTTGTAGTAAAAGTAGGATAGCAACTCTTTATCTCTCTGAAGTTGAAGTAAGAGCAAGATGAAGCTTCAAAGGCCAATTCCTATTCCTATCCTCTTGAAGTTGTACTAAAGTTGGATAGCAAGTCTTTATCTCTATTTGAATTTGCTGAAAGAGCAAGATGAAATTTCAAACATCAATTCCTATCCTCTTGAAGTTGTAGTAAAGTTGGATAGCAAGTCTTTATCTCTCTGAAGTTGAAGTAAGAGCAAGATGAAGCTTCAAACGCCAATTCCTATCCTCTTGAATTTGTACTAAAGTTGGATAGCAAGTCTTTATCTCTATTTGAATTTGCAGAAGAGCAAGATGAAATTTCAAACATCAATTCCTATCCTCTTGAAGTTGTAGTAAAGTTGGATAGCAAGTCTTTATCTCTCTGAAGATGTAGTAAGAGCAAGATGAAGCTTCAAACATAAATTCCTACCCTCTTGAAGTTGTAGTAAAGTTGGATAGCAAGTCTTTATCTCTCTCTGAATTTGTAGAAAGAGCAAGATGAAGTTTCAAACATCAATTCCTATCCTCTTGAAGTTGTAGTAAAGTTGGATAGCAGTCTTTATCTCTCTGAAATTGTAGTAAGAGCAAGATGAAGCTTCAAACATCAATTCCTATCCTCTTGAAGTTGTACTAAAGTTGGATAGCAAGTCTTTATCTCTCTGAAGTTTGTAGTAAGAACAAGATGAAACTTCGAAACATAAATCCTATCCTCTTGAAGTTGTAGTAAAGTTGGATAGCAAGTCTTTTCTCTATTTGAATTTGTAGAAAGAGCAAGATGAAGCTTCAAACATCAATTCCTATCCTCTTGAAGTTGTAGTAAAATTGGATAAAAGTCTTTATCTCTCTGAATTTGTAGTAAAGAGTAAGATGAAGTTTCAAACATCAATTCCTATCCTCTAAAAGTTGTAGTAAAGTTGGATAGCAAGTCTTTATCTCTCTTTAAGTTGCAGTAACAGCAAGATGAAGCTTCAAACATCAATCCCTATCCTCTTTAAGTTTAGTAAAGTAGGATAGCAACTCTTTATCTCTCTGAAGTTGAAGTAAGAGCAAGATGAAGCTTCAAACGCCAATTCCTATCCTCTTGAAGTTGTACTAAAGTTGGATAGCAAGTCTTTATCTCTATTTGAATTTGCAGAAAGAGCAAGATGAAATTCAAACATCAATTCCTATCCTCTTGAAGTTGTAGTAAGTTGATAGCAAGTCTTTATCTCTCTGAAGTTGAAGTAAGAGCAAGATGAAGCTTCAAACGCCAATTCCTATCCTCTTGAAGTTGTACTAAAGTTGGATAGCAAGTCTTTATCTCTATTTGAATTTGCAGAAAGAGCAAGATGAATTTCAAACATCAATTCCTATCCTCTTGAAGTTGTAGTAAAGTTGGATAGCAAGTCTTTATCTCTCTGAAGATGTAGTAAGAGCAAGATGAAGCTTCAAA